>VWZK01002127.1:0-43494 GCA_013396935.1 Baryphthengus martii
CCTTCCCTTCCCGCTTGGCAGCTCTTCCTGAAGAGCAGAGGTGGTTGTGCTGGGGAAGGCAAATGCATCTCCAGCTCCACCTCTCCTTCCTATCTGTGCTGTGCAGGAGTCTGAACAGCTTTTCAATGGGAGCTTCTGAACCTCAAGCTTAAAACACAGCATTTCTTGTACAAATCAGAGCCACTGCTCAATGAGAAAAATAGGGATATAAAAGTGAGGTGGAGCCTCAACCATCTCCTTGAACTCCAGGAAGACCTCTAGGATTATAAGCAGAAGAAAGGCAGCTGGGAAATCAAGCACAAAACAGCAAAAATTGTGTGGATGCAGAAACTGCTGAAATACTCCATTGCATTTTATAGTTGCCCCATATACAGCATTCATCTAATTATTTCTAGAGGCTCTTTTGCCATTAGTAAAGAATGTTCTATGAAGTTACCAAAAATGTTGTTGAAATAGGCAGATGGCCCCCAGGTATCCATCAGATATCTTCCTGCATTCCCTAGATGTATCTACAGACATGCAGTAAATTTCTCCATTTTTCCACAATTTTTGTTTCTCTAGAAACCTTACTTCACATACATTATTGTTCATTTTTGTTCTACTCCTTTTTGGAAACCTCCTACTCCTTTTTATATCAAAGTAAGAGCGCAAAAAATAGTTCCTGTATGCTAATAGTATATTTCCAGCCGCCTGTATCTGCTTTCTGTTTGTCTAGCCTTAACATCCATCTGGCTTCAAAAAGGCCTCTTATCAATTCTAGTAGCTATTCTCCTCCACTAATCAGTTAAACCGTTCTCCTTTTTCACCGGTTTCTTTCCCAAATTCAGTGTCATGCCAGTTCTTAACTTACGTTGTCCTCCTCTCTGGTTCATCCATTCCCCTCTCTACCTTTGCTTTCCTTCAGTTCAGTTCTCAGGCTGTTCCTTTAAATCTGCTCACGTATCCCTTCTTCATTTTTCAACTCTTTTTGTCAGATATACCTCTCCCAAACCTGTTCACTTTTCTCTCCTTTCCAGCACAGCACTTCACAGTCCATTATTTCATTCTTCAGAATTATTTGGTATTGTTCCCGGTTTACTTTCCCCATTGAGTTATTTGATCTTTATACTCAGCCAACCAAATAATGCAGAATAATCCCTACTCCTGACAGAGAGTTAGGGCCCAGCTCTCCTATATTGATCAATTCATGGATCCCCTTACTGGAATTCATCAGTTTTACTCTTGGACTGTGCCCCACACAGTTACTGAACCTCTCTACCTAATGGTACATTGTTTAGAGGCACAAAAGCCATTTTAGGCAAATGTAATTTAAGTGTGGATTGAAAGAAAATAAAATAAAAAAAGACATGCAAAGCACTTTAAAGGGCACGGAGATTAAATCTTAGCTTAACGAGACAGATGGAGTGATCTTTTGTAGCCTCTTTTAAAAAAGACATGACTTACTTAAAAGAAAAGGCTGCAGTTTTCTTTCTTTTTTTTTCTAACTGAATCATAAGGCTGAGAAAATCTATTTAGTCTAATCTCTGGAAAATGGATTTCAGACGATTTGCATCCTGCCAAGCATTATGTTATGATAGAATTACTATTTACACTCATGGTTTTAAAACATGAACAATGCAATATTACATAGTTATAAAAATGGTGGTATAAAAATATGATCAATTAGGATTTATCCTTCTGATCCCTAAGTATTAGAATTGGCAGGTGTTCTACCATTAAGTTTGCCTTTTTAGTTTTTTGGGGGGGTTTATTGCATGAAATTTTATTATGGAACTGCTTGCCGTGTGCAGGGCTCTTATCAACAAAGCAGCAAGATTTTAGTCTGTAAATACTTAATAAAAAATTCAATTTCTCACGATATTTGCAGATGTAGATGAGTGCAGCTATGAAGGAACTGTTGCCTGTGGAGATCACGCAAAATGTGAAAACGTGGATGGAGGGTTTAACTGCTCCTGTAAGGAAGGTTATCAACCATCCACAGGAAAATTGCAGTTTAAGCCAAATGATGGCACTTCCTGCCAAGGTACATGATATTATAAAGGTTTATGTGTTATTATAGAGCTACATCTTCTGAGAAACCCACCAGTGCATGTTTATCTTCAGTTAGATTAATCAGCAAGACATGAAAAAGAGACAAGGCAGTGGTATCTACATTTCCTGAGAATGAAATAACTTTATAAATGTATTTTTGCTAAACGGTATGATGAAATTCATTTGAAAATCAGTTACTTCCTCCTAGTTATCAAATCTGTACTCCTCTCTCTAAATTTGAGCTGTCTCTTAACTTTACCCGTGGAAGTCCTCCAGAAGGGGGCCAAATGTTCTACCTGAGTAAAACAAAAGATCAGAGTCCAATCCAGTTCTGTAATTTTGGCCAAGATACGGTTTTAGCATCTGAAGTTCGAGAATGGAGTGCCTGCCTCTTATGCACCTAAATTCTGAATGCTGGTAGTTTGAGGTATTACTTAGAAAAAGGCTTTTACAATGAGTATATATTGAATATGGGTTGAACTGCAATATATAATTAGTTTCTTTTTAATTTCTACAGAAAATCCGAAGGCCAAGTGTGAGTTATACAAAGACTGTATAACTGAACATATTAATAGAACTTTAGCTGGAGTAAGTAGCATTGGTTCATAAATTAATTTCCAAATCCTTTAATTGTTTCTGTTTGAAACTGTAATTTAAATTATAATAGCTCTTAAGGAGCTTTTAACAAATGCTTAAAGCATACGATTGAACTTAAGCATGTTTACAGAAGTCTTTTTAATAATTTCAAATTATTTGAGCTAGCTTGTATGTTCAAATCGTGATAATAACTTGCTCGGAATCTGTGTGTTCTGTTTCCAGCAAAGTGAGTCATGATGCATGAAAAATTCAGAAGTGTGGTAATCACTCAACTGTTTCTGTAATTTCTGAAGTTACACACTGCCGCATTTACTGATGTGCAATTATTTGCTTGTTCAGAGTGAAAGGCAGCAAGATAGCTTACAAAAGTAATGTCAACAAGTGACAAAATAGAAAATGGTGCACTAACATCCTGGAATGCTAGTGTGTTTACCCCTCAAAGCATAGTATGTAAAGCAGTACAGAATTTGTAGACTCAAAGGCTCTGGACTCAAGATACGTTTTTCACCAGAAGCAGAGATTCCTGAAACAAATTAAAAAGATATTAATGAATTCATTATTCACCAGTCTACAGCTATAATACTGTCTAACTTAAAAGGATAAAAGAAACATAAGTATAAATAAATTTAAAACAGTTGTATATGTTTGCATTTTATATTAAGCAATTTGCCAAAGAGTTTCAGAAAGATCTTAATGTAAAGGCTGTTATTAATGCAGCGTAAGATATACATTGTATCATGCTTTCTATGTTAACCCGCAATGTAATACAGTACATTGAATATAATACATGCTTACCACATTTATGTGCAAAGACATGATAAATGCCACAGCAGGATCTTAGAGTGGTATTATTTTTTTAAATACATAGTAAAACTAAAAGTAGTAAGTCAAAATACTTCAATTTTCAGTAAATAACAATGTGTCAGATTTTAGCGTAGTTTGTAGCCTCTGTTCCAGTTCTATTCAGCTGCAGTCAAAGATTAAGCAAACACCATGAAAGCTATTCAACAGCAGAAACTATGGATCTTGGAAAATCAGATGTTGGGGGTTTTGGTGGATAAAATCTCATTAGATTTCAGTATCATAGAGTAAGGACTCTTATCTTACTGAGCCAAGAGACCAAAACACGATCTTAAATTCTCATCTCACCTTCTATAGCCTATTACTTTTTAAACTAATTGTTTTATGCAAGTGCATTTAGCAGTTCAGAAACTGAGGCACTGAAGGTGAATTAGGCATTGCAGTTTCACTAAATTACATGCTTTATAATCTACATTTGAAAGAAACCAACCACAAAATATACAAATACTGCCCAGCAGCAAACACCTCTTCAGTTAAAATTTAACAGAAAAGAGTCAACAGAGTAACCATATCACCGGCATTTATTTTTTTTTAAAGAACATTTCCTAGTTCGTTTTGCACCATTAGAGTAAATTCAAGTAAGCTGTAGTAGTAAAAAAAAAAAAAAAAAAAAAAAAAAAGTGTAGTGATAGCATATGACTTATTTTTTAACTCATAGTTGTTTATTACAGTTATACCAGATATGTGTAACACCATTACTTTATAGGTCAACTTGTTGATTTAAATAGTGCCTCTTTTTACACATAAGCATCTTAAAAGCCAGTATGTTAATTCACAGAAATCAGTTATTTGCACTGGGTTTACTTCACTTGCAAAAATGTGACTTTACTTGTTTCATTAAGATGCAAGTTCTTGTGTTTTTCAGATTAGTCATTTAAAAAACCCCCTGGAGGTGCTGCAAGAAATTAATAAAAATACTTCGGGACCGCTTTTACCTGTAGACGTGATTTCATATGTTGAAGCACTATCTTATTCATCATTGAATGAAGTGCGTTACTCTATTTCTGACAATGAAGCTCTTCATAATACAACCATTAATGTGAGTGGATCAAACCTTACAGTGGTGACGGTTTTATCTGATTTTACAAATAGCATATGACTTTTCTACTTAAAATTATTCTTTTATTTACAGGTTTTGGTTAACACTGTGAACAATTTTTTACAAAAAGACAAGATTACAGTCTGGGAAGCTCTTCCTGTAGATAACCAAAGACGGAGCCTGACCAAACTGCTGCATACTGCAGAAAAAGCAATGCTTCTCATGTCGCAGAACTTCAAAAAGACAACACAGCTCGATGCTAATGCAAGTGACATAGGTAAAGATAAAGAATATTAATCTAAGTTATACTTTAGATGTGGATTACACTAAGGAATTTTTCAGCACAATTATGAAGATTAAAAGTAGTGTTATGTGAAACACACAGGTGTTAATTTGTATGAGTTTCATAACTAACACCTGATTTCCAGTGCACATATCATAATTTTCAATAATTGAACATTTGAGCCCAGAAAAAACTTCAGAGGCTGTGGGAAGTTGTCCTTTCAGATTCTCTTTCAATCTCTCATTATAGTCACACTGTCACAGTGAATCTGGATTCATCTTATATGCATGAAACTATCCTATGCGTCTGATAAGCATAAAAAAACCCAACAGTTGAAAGAAATTTGAATTTGTTCTATACAGATTTTTTTACTCTTTTTGGTGAGAAGGTATTACAAAGTATTGTAAATGAACTTGGAATAAGAATTGTACCTACTGAGTCCGATCTTGAGTGGCTTTATTTTCACAGAAATTTCTAATTTTTAGAGGAATTTTAGAGGAGAATTTGTTAGTCTCAAATGCACTATTTTGCTCTCCTACCTTCTCCCTGTGTGCTCATGTCTTCACACGGCCCACTGATTTTCCTGTGATAATAAGTTTTACTATTCTTTTAATAGGAGCAAGCTAAGGCTAATACCAGTCACTTTTGAAAATCCTAGTAAATCATTGCTGATTCCTTTGGCAATGGTCGATCTTTCATCTTATTTTTTCTGAATGTACCCAAACTGTATGTGATCTAATTTCTTACTTTAGATTCAGTACAGTCCTTCAGTGCCTCTTACTGGCTTGCTGGTTTATAAGATGACTTGATGAGAAAGATTCCTTCTTTGGTCCCAGGGCAGGCCAAACTACCTGTTCTTTCCTCACCTCATTTGTAAACTAAATTAACAAGATCGATGGAAAAATAAGAAGGTATTTGTTCCATGACATGAACCCTGTAGAAGCGGATCTATATTAGTGCAGAGCACCTCTTGGGTCTGCAGCAGATCCAGAGTGGTGCCAGAAGCTGGCTGTAAGGCCTCTGTTCCCCTGCCACCCTGGTTGAAAGCAGAGGCTCTTGTAGCCAAAGAGCTGAGGCCATGAAGATCAAGAAGAGAGGATTTGAGTGCAGCCTCTGGTGGTGGTGTAGATGTCAGTCAGAATAAGGCAAGAAAAAAGGCCAAGAAAGCGAATGGGGAGGAACTTCCATGTTGAAAGGTCGATGAATCTTTGGCTTTGTTTTGTTCTAAAACGGGAAACAGTATGAACTCTTTTCCAGATTGGCTCCAAACATATTTTTTTTTGTTACTCTTTTGCAGCATGAATATATTTTTCACAGGCCTCATGTATGCCCCGCACACCTGACAAGACCTACGACGTTCCCCCTTTCTCCACCACTTTTTATGATGAAAACTCTTGAACTACAAGCTTTTCAAAACTCCAGCCACAGAAAACTATTTCTTATGTCCTGAAAAACATTTTCTGACAGATGGTTTATTGAATGGCTCGTATTATTTTTGTGTGCTTTGCTATAAGCAATGCAGATGGTCTGGCTTAGTGATAGTCCTCCATCAGTCAAGTTTTAGATTTGTTTGTTGTTTTCTTATTTTCTTTTTTTTAAAAGGCCTGATTGACTTTTTCTTTATTCCCATCCTGAGTGATTGAAACTCAGCATTATAATGAACCCAGTAAAGTGCTCAGTGTCCTCTAATGTAGTTTTTGTCCTGAGGGGTGATGCTTGAGTTTTTTCGCTTTTTGACAAGGCACATCATTATTTCATGGTGCAATGTGCATTTGGTAGCATGGATAGATAACTATAAAATATATACTTTTCAAAAATTGGCTTTTATCAAATGTTAGTATTCAGTAGAGGATTTTATGCTTTGCTTTTTGTAATTGTGATTTGTGGCCCCTTTCAGAAATGCATTTTTAATAAAGCAATAGCTCTTCTTAAACTAACCTACATTGTACTTTTCAGAGCCTAATTTAATGCAAGGTAAATAAAAGACTATATTTTTTCATGGAAAGTGTAAAAAGTATGAGAGCAAAATGTATGCATGGAAATAACAAAACACAGAGGTTTAAGTAAACATGCTGTATTAATAGCATTTTTCTTGAAATACTTGGCACAATGATAGATTCTTAAAATTCACAATAATTATGCGATCCAATAGCACATTTACTAACCCAACTGTAAATTATGGTAGCCCATAATGGAGATGTGATTTGTACAGTATTTTTCTTCTTTTGCAGCACTCAAGGTTTTTGCTTTTGATTCACACCACATGAAACACATTCACACTCATGTATACATGGGAGGAGATTACATAAAGATCTCTCCAAAGAAGAGAGAGGAATCTCATTCGAATGGTAAGAAGAAAAGGGAAGAGAGTAGATAGGTTAATAAACACCTTGGATAGACTTGTACCCACTAGTAAATAATCATGTGCAGTTTACCAAGATTGAGCTACAGTTGTGCTAACTGTGGCCTAAGCTATCTGTATTACTCCTCCTCCAAAAATCGGTGCATCCTTTGTATTTAGAGAGTAGCTCATTGGGGCAAAAACATGTATTCTTCAGTACCAAAATCAGGAGGACCCAGATCTTGCCTTAGACTTGCCTCAGAGTGCTACAGAAATGGCTTACAACTACTGTCATCACTAACAATAAACAAATTTGTTTAAACAGCTCAGGAATTAAACCACCTAAAGGAATAAACAGAAAATATTTGTTAAATCTTAATCTTCCAGCTAATCTGAATCTTGCCACCTATCAGTACCTAAAAATGTGGTTTATCTTGGTATCAGAAAGAACAATCATGACATTTTTTCAGATCAACACTGCATCCTAAAATACCTTTTGCTTTTTTTTTTCCTATGTGTCTTCCATCCTGGCTCCTCTGTAATGGAAGTCAAAACAGGCCAGGTACTTCAGAAAGGCCCAGTATTTACTTCAGGTCTGAGCCAGTTTATTTTATGAGACCTAACACCACAGGTGTAGCCAACTGCAGCAAGCATATGTTACTTGAGGAAAAAATATATATGCATATATGAAATTAAAATTTCCAATGTAAACATACACTTTTATTTCTAATTGCAGTTACATTGTTTTAAATAAAGCTATATTTCATTATCTCTAAAACATTTTTATAGGTAAACCCCAAAGATTCTATCAGTTCTGCATATTTTATGTAACTGTGCAATAAGGTCAACTGTTTATTGTTTCCTTAATGTCTTCAATTTTGTTCTTCTATAATAAACCCCCAAAGGACTAAAGATGTTCTGTCTGGTTGATAGGCACCATTGGAGTTGTCTTTCTGCGGTACAGCAATATTGGTTCTTTGCTTTCATCGCCTAAAAATCACTCCTCGAAAGATACTTCGGAGCACAGACAGACAGTAAGCTCATCAGTTATAGCTGTTGCAATTAGCTCAAATCCACCTACACTCTATGAGCTTGAGAAAATAACATTTACCTTAAAGTATACCAAGGTAAGTGTTTTTATTATGAACTTCAAAATAAACAAAAAAATAGCTAATCATCTTATGTGGTGTAACCATACCTGCAGTGTATGATATATTGAGACATAATTCTGTTGTTTTCTGACATTTGTCATTTATTTCTCTAATAAGATTAATCTTGCACGTGACCTCCTAAGTGCAATATACTAAATATGATACAACTTAAAATTACTGTGGGACTAAAGCAAGGGCAACAATGCCATCTTTGCTGGGTTATAGTATGGATAAAATGTAGATGCCTGAACCAGAGAACATTACAGCATCTTGACTATTCCGTATTTAGGTGGCTTTTTTTTCTTGGAAGTTTATCAGACAGTTAAGTATGCATACTAAAAAAAGTGAAGAAATGCTTCAAAGTTAGCGCAAAAAGTTAACCCTGAGGTAGGAGGAAATAACAGAACCTATACTACTGCAACTTTGTTATTTCTGCAATATGAACACATTCATTTACAACTGGGAGTTTTACTTCCAGTATACATGGATTTTGCTGCTTCACTTTTATGTGAAGAACTGCCTTGCATGGCACAAAGAATTATCAGAAACATAGCAAGAAAGTTACCTTGGTTGTTAACCTTGGTTGTTCAGCTTTTAAATTTGCTACTTGCCTTCTAATTTTTGATCTAGAGATCACCTTTATATATATTTGCATGTATTTATATAGCCTACAGTATAGTGGGGATCTTATCTTTGACTAGCATTAGTAAGCATTAGCCGTAGTATATAATACTAATGATCTTATTCATTATCTTCACACCTAATATAACAGATATGATTTGACCCTGGCTTTATCCCAGATTACTTTGTAAAATACACAGAACAAGTCTCAGTTTTCGAACTGCTTGTTTGGAAGGGGCTATGAGCAGAACAAGCAATGTGGCTGTAACCTTGGGGTTTAGTCCATGTTCAGCAGACATGAGTGTAAATATACAAAGTTTTCAGTAGGCAGAAATTCTAACACTTTTGTAAGCGCCAGAAGAGTTCAGTAATCTGATTAGCCTACATGTTTGGACGCGTGTTAGCTGTGTGGATGAAATGCTCCCATCCCCAGGCATGTTTTAATTGCTTGGAATAGACCTTGAAGAATGTACTTTTTGTTTCCCAGTCTTCCAATAGTAACAAGTAATTTCTAATGAATTGCACTGGCTAATGTTTCTAAAGGTCTCCTGATGGGAAATGTCCTGCCTTTTGCCATCAGTAAAACATCTTGTTTCTGTTCCAGACTGCGGATAAAGATATTAAATGTGCGTTTTGGAACTACTCAACAGACACGATGAATGGCAATTGGGCTACACAAGGCTGTGAGCTGACACATTCCAACTCCACTCATATCTCATGCAAATGTAATCATCTGACTCATTTTGCTGTTTTGATGTCCTCAGGTGGCTCTGTTGTAAGTGCTATTTTAATTTAGTATTTTACCTGACACTTTCTTCTGTCCCCATTCCTTATGTTTATATTTCAGTGCAGCTTAAGTACTTTTCCCCCTTTAGGTTGTCTCTTGGTTTTGTTCAGCAAACACACAATTTATTGTGCACAGAGCAAACAAAATTCCTCCCATATGTGTTTGAATTTCCTTATGTCCTTTCTGCAGTATTACAGAGCAATGATGTAGCAAAGTATCTTGTTCCAAATACACGGTCTGTTGTGCTTATTTTTGGTGCATTGCTCTTAATTTTAAATCCCACTTTAAGACTACTGTGGGATTTAACTGGCATTCATCAGTGGTCAGTAACCATATGGCCCTGAATTTCTCTCTCGCAAAACTTTGCCACCCATTTGTCTAACTTTGGCATCTAAAGTTCTGCTTTAAATTCTCTCCTGAAAGTTTGCAACAGCATAATCAATTTTAAGTTTATGACCATTAAACATGGACGCTCATCAGCAGCATCAAATTGTGAAAATGACCACTCAGTTTATGTCCTTCCTATATTAAGAGGTCTGCGTGGGAATGTGCAGGAGCTTACGTCCTGCTTCAGGAAGCAGCTTTGTAAGGTATCAGAACTGACAGCAAGCAGAATATTAGCATGAATATACTGTATGGAGACAGTTCTCTCATGCTGTGAATTTCATGCTGATAGAGACTGTTTCCTGGTTGCCAAATAGCATCCTAAGTCTTCAGTTCAAATTTAAAACCTTTGCAGATACTTATATAGTTATTTTGAAAAGGCAGGCTGGGAGGAGAATAATCTCTGGTCCCTTATTTAGAAAAAACCCACAACTTATTATGGTCAGCTGAATACTATCCTTATGCTGATGCACAGTCATGTATTTCAGAGATTCTTTGTGCAAATACCAAGCAGCAAGTGTAACTGTATTCCTATACAGAAAATACTCATATCCAATATTAAAACAGCCTGTGTTTCTCTGGAGAACATTCATGTATCATATCTGGAACAGCATTTGTTTGAAGCGGTTGTTGTTCCAGTCTTATTTTGATCATGTTGCAAATTCGGTAAGATGGTTATTCCATTTTGCTTATCTAAGTCACTGCTGTGATAAGTCCTTTTATATTAGAAAATGTTCGTGTCATATTAATATATGTCTCCTGCCAGTGTATTTGTCATTCACTAAAATGATCTGATTTTTAAAATCATATTAGGAGATACTGATGTTAATAAAAAGTTTTGTTAAGAAATATCAAAAAACGCAAGATCAGAAATATGTAGTATGTTACTAATTTCCTCTATAATTATATCTGTCTCACAAAAAAAACCCCAGTACTTTTTAGATTATCCAAAGTGTACATTTCCAGTGAAACTCTACAAACAGTTTTGATTAATATTTTGTAGAAAAGAAGAAAAGAACTGTATTATAGAATGAGTTTTTTCTTGAGAAGGTGCAAAGCTATTCTTTTAAATATTATATTATAATTTTCCCCCAGGGTGTTACAAATTATAACATTCTTACAAGAATCACTCAGCTAGGAATAATTATTTCGTTGATTTGCCTCTCCATGTGCATTTTTACATTCTGGTTCTTCAGTGAAATTCAAAGCACTAGAACAACAATTCACAAAAACCTCTGCTGCAGCCTTTTCCTGGCAGAACTTATTTTTCTGATTGGAATTAATATGAACAATAATAAGGTGGGTAATTTTCACTTATATCTTGACTTTCTATTGTAAAGTAAATGCGCAGTATAAGATCTTCCATCTACTTCCAGTATTTTCTAGTATCGGTATGAATATTCTAGTGACACTGACTTCCCAGTCTAATAATATAAAATATTTAAAGTAGGGCCTTCATCTAAGCTTGTGTACATTGACTTTGCTCCATGGATTTCATTTAAACTTTGTCACAGTAGCTGAAACTGTGGTTTCAATGCGTTTAGCACTTTCGTTTTTCACACTCATTTGTATGCTGTATAAAGCTACATTGGTGGCTCTCTGGGTGACAATTTTCGCTAAAAGTCAGGCCAGAGCTGCAGTCCCAAACTGGCATTTAAGATACTGCTCTGTTGGTTGGAGGACTCCTTTCCTTTCTACATATGAGTTCTTGACCTGTCCCTGTTGCTTTTCATACAAGTTGGGTGGTGGCTTTTTGCATTTTTAGGAAATTAAATTACACATAAGTTATCATAATACCCCTAGTATAAGTAGATGAATAGGATTTAGAATTACTTGGAAAAAATATGAGCTGCTACCCAGAGGCAGCACTCCAGTATTGATTGATTGAGAAATATAATTTTACAAACACTTTGTAGTAACAAAAGTTATTTCAGAAATAATTCCTTGTGATGCCTAATTACTTTGTTATCAAAATCATTAAAATGAACTTTTTCTAGATCAAGGAAGTATATAGACTATTCAGTTGTAAATACGAGACCAACCTTGTCAATTTGTTTATACTGTTTTTCGGGGAAGATGTGCATCAATTTTAAAAGTTGAATGTCGTCTCTATTTTACCAGTCGCTACAGAAAACATTAATGAACAAGTGTGCTCATGGGTGTAGGCCAAGTTCTTGTCAATGAGCATTACATCTGGGCTGCTGAACCACCACTTTAGAGTAACTAGGTTGCTGTTCATATTCTGTTATATTAAAAAATATATATTAATAGAATTATGACTCTTGCTTTCTCTGATTGAATTTCTAGCTCTTCTGTTCAATTACTGCTGGATTACTCCATTATTTCCTTCTAGCTGCTTTTGCATGGATGTGCATTGAAGGTATTCACCTCTACCTTATAGTTGTGGGAGTCATCTACAACAAGGGTTTCTTGCACAAGAATTTCTATGTCTTTGGCTACGTCAGTCCAGCCGTGGTCGTTGGAATCTCTGCTGCACTGGGATACAAGTACTATGGCACCACAGAAGTGTAAGTTGCTGTTTCTGTGTCCAAACCAACATACATAAGGATGCAATAGTGACATTTCAAGATATTTTCTGTTGTTCACTTTTCAGATGTTGGCTCAGCACAAAGAATAACTTTATATGGAGTTTTATAGGACCAGCTTGTCTAATAATTCTTGTAAGTATAATTTTCATTTTTTATTGTAGTACATAAAACCGATAATAAAAGGTGTTTAATAATCACCCACCCACTGCCAGCATAGCTGTGAGTGCTAATTATAGGGCAGAATTGCCTAATTTAGACATTTTATAGTGTCTCTAAATTATTTATATGTTGTACATCTAAATACTTTACTAGCCTGAAAAAGGAATATTTGACAAAAAAAAAAAAAAAGCTCAATGTAAGAGTAGAGGTTTTTTTTTTCTTCCTTGCTTTCTTTCTTTTATCCCAATGGTTTGAGAAATTCCGTGAAGTATTTCTGGTTTTGAAGAAGTAGTGTCTTTGTATGTCATTGGCATCTCAGCATGGCTCAGCAGGAGGTGTACACAGACACTATCCTAGCCCTAGGAGACAGATAATCTGGTTTTTCAAATGTTGTGTGCCTTAATCTCTTATCAGAGATCAGTCATCTTTGTAAGATTAGACTGTCATCTTTATGATTTTATCACTTACGTGTACCCTGTCATCATCAAAGCTATTTTAAACTAAATTGCGACGTCAGAGAAAAGAACCCAGTATTTCACATGGTCAAACAAGTCAAGTATTGATAGCCCTATTTCAGCTGTGAAGTTGGCCTTTTTAATTCTTATTGGAAGTGGTTTCAAACCTGCAGATTTGGCAGGTATTATATGTTCAATTCTGAATCGAGACCATTTTGGTGCCTCAGGAGCATTTCTAAGTGCTATAAAGTTTAACAAACCATTCCGACTGTAATGGGGCATTATTACGTAAGACTGAGTTGACAGTGATATGGCACTAGCTGAAGCTAAGAGGAGGAGAAGGTACAGCGATGAGGCCTCGTGACATCTATGGTCAAGTCAGTCGTAACCCTTTATTGGTTTTCAAGCTATTTGGTGATAAATATGAGGATTTGTGAAAAAGAAGTGGCAGTGCCTAACCCACAAGATGATAGTAAACCAGTTGTATTTCAATGTATTAGATATTTCAAAGCTGAATAAAGTTTCAGGTATAATTCTGGTCAAATTCAACCTCAAATTCCTGCTGTAGTTTGGGTGTAGGCTGGAAGCACCCTGCCAGGTGCAACTGCAAGGTTATACCTCCCCATCTCACCCTCCTGGTGAGCACAGCAGACTTCAAGAGAGGCAAAGCACTATAACCTCCCTTGGCTCAGTGCTTCTGGGGTCAAATGGCCCTGATGGCCGACAGGTTACTACAGTAAAACAAAATCATGGGGAGAGGCCATCCTTTACTAGGAAATTCTTACAATTCTTAGGTTTAAGTTGACAGTTTCCTATTTCCTCTTTGGACCTTATCTCTATCTTCAATGAAGACAGCAGAGTTGGGATTTTTTTGTTGTTGCTCTTATTCCTGTTCCTGATCTGCCTTCAGGTGAAGATTTATGGGCTGTGATGTATCACTGCACAGTTAGCACAGGAAAACTGTGCTATGAGATGAATTATGAAAATACACAAAATGCCCCAAATTTATGCATCTAATCTTGCTTTCAGATCCAGCTGCAGGATCTTAGGTACAGAATACGGAGGCATACAGAGTACAGCTCTGCAATTGCTTTGATGTAAATCTAGAGGCAAATCCTGAAAGCTGGACTCTGAGGACTGTAGCTGCTTTTTGAGCATTCCAGATCTTCCAGCAATCCCTCCAAATTAAAAGGAAAAGAGGAGGTGATAGAACTTGATATGGGCCCTATGCACCAATGCAGTCCTCTTATGGATGAGGATAGCAGCCAGAAAGTTTCTTTTTTCTCTTCCATGCCTTTGCCTAAGTGAAGCCATATGAAGGAGCATTAGCAGGACAGCTGGACAACCCTGTAGTTGTTCTGTTATTTTTTTGTGTTACAGAAGTATTTTGTGACAGCTTATTTTCACAGTATCCACATACCTTTATTATTGTCTTTTTTGTAATCATGAACTTCTAGACCTGGGAGGAAAGGCAACCCACTTTCAGCAAGCTACTTTGTCTGCTCTGTGATGTATTTATTTTTTTTAGCATTTGGACAGCTTGTTTTGATGGGGTGATAGGAAACTGAAGCCTGGACTGCAAGAGGGATGTTTTCTAAGAGTGCAGGCAGCTAGGTGATTTGCTTGCACTCTTTCCAGATTATTGTCTAAGGAGAATATGGACAACCTTATGAAAATAGGCACTGACTCTAGAAGATGAAGTTGGTGTTAGATGTCTGCTCGGTTGAAGGCAAATTGTTTGTGTGAATTCTGTTTCTATTATCCAGTATTCCTGTAGAGCATACTGCATAAGCACCACTACTTTCCAAAGTAGTGCCACTTAGGAAGTGCTTTTAATTACAGAAGCTGATCTCTTTCCAAGATTTCCATTCCACCCACAGCTAATTACAGAGAAAGTACAAATAATTAAAAAACACCCCACAACACTAACTATGGACTCTGACAAGGAAATGTTATTTCTGTTCTGGAATAACCGGATAATGCACCACAACCCTCATACAGAAAACTTCGAAGTCTGGCAGCATCAAGCTTACCTTTAATCCTAAACTTCATCTGCTAATGGCATTGAGTCTGAAGGTTTTCCAAGACAGCCTGGAGAGATACCTTAGAGTCACTCACCACAAATGATTATTGCAGAAAAAACCTGAAGTCAGTCAGCACAAATGCCCATGTACCCAAATGGCTCTTTCAGTTTCTGTGAATGGGGATCTAGGAGGTTTGTGTTTTGGATTATAGTATAATAAGGTTTTGAGATAGCATATAAATGATGAAGAACAGAACTGGTTCTGTACCAATGGAATTTTTGTCTCAGGGCACATCATTGTTTCAAACACATCCATGGACTTCAAATCTGCAGTAATAGCGAAGCATCAGGAACTCAAGTGTTTATCAAAAGTACAAACTAAGTTCTCTGATTGCCTAAGCAGAAACACTATTATTTCTGAAGGTGTTTGCTCATTAATAGCAAGGTTCTATTAGAATTCTTAAGTGTAAAGCAGTGGCCTCATTGATCCCATCTGAAAATTATTATTAGTATTATTATTATTAGATTGTTGACTGTACATGAAAAGGAGTGGGTCAGAGGCTCTTTAGATGCAGTTAGCAAAGAAAGGGCATTTTAAATTTTTGTAAAGCAAGCTGCAAGCTGAAGATAATTTCTGCAACTTATTTCTTCGTCCTAATACTTGTAATCTTTAGAGCCACAACCATTTTAGCTAAAACTATGCAGTAGATTAGATCAAAGCATGCAAGTATGGAGAAATTATTTTTTATAACAAGTATTTAAACTTTTTAATCAAAAAAATGAGTTTATCACAAGCTTTAAGGGACAAACATTCACACGTACTACAACCCATGCCTGATTGAGGCAAATACAAATATAAGCTCCAAAGATAAAACATATGAAAATGGAAAAAAAAAAAAAATCCCTGAACATTTTCTTTTCTTTTGTAATACACTCTTATAATAATAATCTCTCTGTAATAAGAAGTGTGTAGAATGGAAATAATCATTTGTTTGCAGGGTAATGTGGCTGCAGTTTTGCTGAGAATGTATTGTCAGCTAATAACAAACTCCTTCCCACTGTGGAGGACTTCCTTAAGGCTTTCCCCATCTCTAACACAACAGCTCACTCTGTGTTGAGCGCAAATAGATCTATGCAAGGGCATTGTTCTGCATCACTGACATTTTTGGAAACTTCATCTTTAAACTCTGTGGACACAGGATGTCGCTCCACTTGTACCTGTTGTGAGGGACAACTATGTATTAATGGTCCAACTGGCAGTAGAAATGATGTCATTTGGAAGGGTTGGGCAAAAACTTATTAATGCTGTAATTCTGGAAGTCTACAAGCCATTAAAAGGACAAGTTGGAAGAGAATCACTGCTACTCCAGGTGCAGCTATCGGCAACTCTTCTAATATACCTCTCTCCCACAACCTTCTCCCATTAAATCTGTTCAGCTGAGCTTCGTGCAGCAAGTTCAAATTCACCCATGATAACATGATTTGTACCTTTGCAGTATTGACAGAGTCATGCAGGCTTGACTATTGTACCCACTGTCACTGCCACAATAAATTGGCATACCTCTGTGAGGAACCAGGACTCAGGAGTGTGACATGTTGTAACATTAACAGGTGCAATCTGGCATTCAACAGTATAAATTTATCAGTATCATTTGTTGAGATCACCTCTGTAGTAACAAAATACAGACTTGCTCTCTGAGGTTGGAATATTTCCAAAATTGAACATCATCCAAATAATCCTCTCTGTGGCTTCTATCCAAATACTCTAGCTCTGTGCAGTGAGGAGGTGGCTCCTATACTCTCTTCCTTGTTTTACTTCTCTAATGTGTGTTTTCAGGGACCTCGAAGGTGTCTGGCTTGACTTCAAGCTTCAGTTTCTTGAAACAAGTGGTAATTGCAGTGTTCACAACTACAAAAATGGCTTATAAATGGACCCTGCAATTTTCGGAGCATTACTGTAAACTTGACTTGGAATATACAAGCCAAGAATAGTTCTTGGGAGAGGTGTCTCAGAAAAGCCAAGTACTTTTTATTAAGCACTCCTGTATGTGATAAACGTAATGAATAATCAACAGTAAAGCAAAAATATACTTGCAGTGATTGATTAACCATACTGCTTTGAACTTCCCATGTATAAATAAATGGGTAAATGAATAAAATATACAGATTGTAGTTGCAAAATACAAAAAAGTGACATATGAGTGATGAAAGCAGGCTAACAGTAGACTAATGCTTTTCATTAAGGAACTGCCTGCATATTCATTAGAGCTGGTCGATTACTTTAAAAATATATTCATCAGATAAATTATTTGATGAATTTTACCATTATTTGTCAAATAATTTATTCAACAAAAAAAGGTAAAATTAATGGAATAGCACATTCATCAAATCTTATTGGACAGTGCTAATACTTACTCAGTTCTGTACATTTAGGTTGATTCAGGATTAGTAATAATGCTGCAATCAATGCAGAAAAATTTCCTGGCAAATTCATTACTCTGCTGTTTTCTCATATGCTCACAAATTTCATGTACTTAATCTAGGCCATTGAAAGTGAACATATTTCTCATAGAAAAGTAAATATTCAGAGTTTAAAGTTTTACATTTTCCCAGACTTACATGATCTGCCAGTCCACTGTTCCCACTTTAAAAAAAAAAAAAAGGTGGGGCTAAATAAAAAAAGCAGCCCCTCTGAGGTCAATCACACCACATTTGTGTAATCAAGTATACTGCATCTGTGAGCTTCTTCACATTATTGTTCCTGTTCTTCAGTGAAGCAGGTCAGGTTTATTACTCTTGATATTTCTTGATATTGTAAGGATTACTATTGAAAAACTTGCTTGACCTCTGACGTCCATCACAACAAATCATACCACCATCTGACATTTGTTAGGGAATATTTATGCTTTGGAAAATTTTGTGGGTTTTTTTTTTTTCAAAGGGTTATTTGTGATAAATGCCTAGTGTTATTTCTTAAATAGAAAAGTATACTCTTTACTTTTTTCTATATGTTTTTCAGAAAACAGCTGTTTTAAACATTTTTTTATATTTGCTCTTGTTCCTCAGTCTGCCTTTTTAGTGGAAATAAATTTCCTATAGGGACTTGTAATGTCTTTATTATTCTTTTTGAAAGAATAATAGTTCCCTTTTCATCATTTCCTCTGTGGCTTCAGTTAAAGGTGTCTCTGTTGCATTTCTTATGCCATTGTGGATAAAATGGAGGTAATTAATTATATAGTGGCATTAAAGACTGAGTCTGCAACTTTGGTTGAAACGGATTAGTTCAAACCACAGTGTTGTTCAGCAACGGCAATACCTTCTGTGCTAAATAATCTCTGAATTGGAAAGTACTCATCCTGTTCGGTGGACAGGACCAGCTTTAATCTCTAAGCCACAGCTTCCATACTGCCATAGCCAATGGATGCCGTTTCTCAGCAAGACCAGGGCTATCACGTGAAATTAACTTTTCCCTTCCTTTCTTCTGTCATTAAAGCCCCTGTTCTAAAGTCCCTGGAAATAATTAGAAAAAGAGGCTGTGGCCATTAGTCTATCACACGAAAATTACTCGCTCTTATGTTGTAACATAGGAACCAATTCATCACATAAGGCTCAAGGTTCCTTGAAGAATGTCCCGTATAAAAGTTTATTTTTAAAAATTCAACTATTAGTGTTATAAGCAAAAACATGTGAAGAAGTTGTCCCTCAGATTCACTGAAAGGACATTAGACTTTGATACAAAATTCAGAGCTTCCAAACCCCCTTGCTTTCTAATGCTCCTCACCCAGGTGGGACGTTAGGCGCGGCTGGGTAAAGATTCCGAGATCAAAATCCAGTAACAACAAAATTGTTATTAAGCAGCATTCTTTATTGCAGCACTGGGCAACGCTGGGAATTCTCCACCATGAGTGCTCCGACAAGTTAGCAAACCATACCAACTAATGTACAGGAAAACATACATATTCATCAGATTTCCTAGAAAAGGCCATCTTATGCTAATGAGTTCCCAGAATTCATTTACATAGTCTGAGCATGCATGGTAAAATTAGGGTTAGGGTCTTTCCCCCCTCTGGTGGTCGTGCATAGCCTTCCTCATAGTGTTCGCTAGTTGAACTTTGGGTTTCCTTTGCCCATACATGGTCATGGAGTTANGCCCATACATGGTCACGGAGTTAGCTCATCCAACCTTTGGCCTTGGGATGCTTTAAGATGGTTAGAGTAAATCAGTTCCCAGGTGTTTATCTTAATGCTGGCATCTTCCTCCGCTTATCTTGACATCTTGAGTCCCTGTTATCAATGGTCCTCAGGAAACTTAATCAACCATCCCAGGACCTATTTGTTCCTTGCTAGGCAGGGCTTGGTGAGCCATCACAAGGCCTGTCTAATGTTTGCCAGGCAAGAAGTTGCAGGTTTCATGCAAGTGAGGTTTAAGAAAGAAATAGAAGTAAAGGATAGTAAGAGAACAGAAGTAAGAAATATCAGTCCTTTCAACTTGAAAAGTCAAGTCTTTTCTCTGTCATCACAAGCAAAGCAAGCAGAAACAGTAGGTCAGGAAGTGCAGGTGGATGCCAATGGGAATGGGAAGAGCACCCGTAGGTGCCTGCTGGCTGTGCAGATTTCCTGAGATGTGTTGCAGTTTGGTGCAGGTTAATATCCCAGGGCATCCTTCTTCTTTTCTAGCAAGATAAACAATGGCTACTATTTTAATGGATCCATATAAATTAAGCCTCAGTGGATGGTGGTTAGTTTTTTTTTTCAGGAAAGTCACACAACTGTCTGAATCAGTTTTTTGTTTGTTGATCGGTTTGTGGTATTTTTTTTAATTGCTTAGTATTCTCTTAGTGATTCTTTACATTGCTTTAAATTACAATAAACACTATGCCTATTACCCTAAATTGTTCATTGAAAGGACACCATAGGTTTGCTTTAGATAGTTAACATATACTGATAATGTCCTTTTGACTTTCTTAGTAATTACATAATGACTACATCCACAATACATATTTTCTCACTCAAATCACAATTTTCTTCCACTATTCTACTGCACCTTTGATTCATTGCTCGCACGCATTTAGAGAAGCAAATTTAAATTCACAGTAGTAATTGCATGTGAATACTCTGGAAATCAGCCTTGGTCATTGAAGAGCTTTCTGTGGCTTTCAGTAAGATTGTAAGCCACAGCACAGGATTTTGTGACCACATCCACAGCAGAGTCATGAATGTTTCTAAAATGCAAGAGACCAAATCCTATAAAGGAATTGGAAAACAGTGGAAGGAATGGACTGCCAACAATTCACAACTCCAAAATGGCAAATATAGCCTATTGTCAGATTTGACCTCTCAGTCCCGCTCCTGATTCTGCCTCCCTCCCAGTAGCTGGTCCCATTCACTGAAGCTCGTTGTGCTAAAAGATAAGATACAATTATTTCACTCCTTTTTGCCAGGTAAAAATATTTCTTCAGGACTCCTGCATAAGGCTCCCTATGCAACCTGACAGGTTTACATTTAAGCAAATAAACCATAGGAGAGGTGTAACAGTCTCAAGTCTTTGCTGCACCTGCAATCAGTTCATTAAACACCCTGATTTATGTCATTACCAACTCCTAAGCAAATACACCTTCTCAAAAGCTTCTTGGGAAAGGAGAAGAGTAAATCTAGTAATTAATTACACTGCAAGCAAGATAGACCCTAGTCCTACCACTGGATCTAGTTGGGCTAATGTTTACAGCTGAGATCAGATACAGCTCCATTGGTTCATCTCTCCTGTGCTTGGCTGCAGAGCTGAGGTTGAAAAAAATTATTTAGATCAGTATGTGTTTAACTTCATAATCCAATAAGAAACAACATTGAATCCAGACTTCTGAGAAGCTGTTTACTCTGATGAGAAATACAGAAACTTAATTTATGTATGTGTTTATTTACAGCTTGCTATAAGGGTTCTAAAAATATAAAGGAAATATTTAATTGAGTGTAAATCTATAGCCTGAGATATGTAAAAGACCTTTGAAGTATTCATCTATAAAGAGCAACCATATGTGAAAATTATGTATTTCCTGAGACAAGGTTTGAAATAAACTCACTTAGCTATGTTTTAACTTTTAAAATGAGTGAAATTATTAAAATTTTGGAATAATAAAATTCTAATACTAGATTATTCAAAATGTTTCCAAAAAAAATGCAGCCTAAAAGGGATTTGTTAATATTTTTGTTACATATTCTGCTCCCAGATAAGACTGCTGCTGTATACCTAAAGAATTCGAGAAGGTGTGTTCAGTGGGAACATCATAATGAGATAAATCAGTAAGGAGACAAACCCAGACTGTTCGACTACCAGCTTGTGTCCAATTTTATGCAATTAATATGGCATACATTTTCATTTTGAAGCTTAAACTGTTGTATTGTTAATGGCTTAATTCCATTCTCCCCTGACTGAAATAACAATGACCCACTGAATGTTGTCATTTTACCCAGCCATTAGCTGTACAGCCAGCAAGACAGAAATGTATTGCTCTCTGTGGCAGAATTCAGACCATCACAAGCTCATTAATTCAAACACTCGTAATGAGGGTCATTGTAAAGACTGATACAGATACAGCTGCTCTGAACTTCAGACAGTTTTTGAAAGAGCCGTATTCAATATGATATATGTAAAAAATTCAAGTATATGCCTAAGAGAGCAGCAGGAGAAATTTTCTCATTCTTTTTTGTGAGATCTGACATCAGCATATAGATGGTTTCATCAATTATTGAGACAGAGATGAAGAAAGGAAAAGGGAATGATTTGGGGTTTTCGTTTTTGAAGTTTGAATGTAAAGTGCTCAGACTGAATCAGAACTAGTATGTCTGAATCTTTAGAATTAGCTGCCTCTTTCTTATTCCTTCCCTTTTTTGTAACACTAGAGAGCCTTAAAAGACTGGTATTTAAAGTGTTTTAATAACTTTTGAAAGGCTGGAGTGTATCTTTTACACAAGGATATCATATATGAAATTACCAATTCCTTTTTCATTCTATAAATACATGGGTATTGGAAATAGCCTCAAAAACTCAGTCTCATATCAAACAATTACTCCACTGTTAAAAAAAGAACTGTCTTTAGACAGTCGTGGATGAAGAACTGGCAGATGAGGGAGATCCAGGTCTCCCTCCTCCAGTGAATATTTAATTATTTATATGGCATGGAATAGATGTAGCAAGGCTGACGGAGCAATGGCAGTGAATAGCTGGTGCAGAGGCCAGAGAAACTAAGGGCCATAGCCAAGTCTGAATATTAAGTACAACAGAAAATTGTGCCTGTGTCTCCAGCATCATGGATAAATGCCTTGTCCGCAGGGATTTTCATTGTTCAGGATTGTCCTTTCTGATTTTAATCAGAAAAGCTATCCTAGTCGGGAAGCCTTTCCTGGTGAAAGTATAGTCTAAAAGAGTAAATGTTTTTCAGTGCTAATGAACTGACATTTTTCAACATAAAAAATGTTGGACAGATTTTTTTTTAATGCCTCTCATCGTCATTTGTTTCATTTTACCAGATATCCAGTTGTTAACTGAGCTACCACCATGAAAGAAGGACCATTTCCCTCTGAGCTTTCAAGTGCTTATTGTCTTGCTTAAAAAAAGGGAGGGGGAGAGGAATGAAAAAAAGATTTCTTAGTTGCCAGATTTGACAGCTGTCAGGTATCTTGATGGGGAAAAATGATGATATATCACTTCACTCACTATCGTACAATTTAATTGTAATTAATTATGAAAGAAACTACAACTCTTCAACAGGAGTGCAAATATTTTTATTTGCAGGCAGATGTTTTGCTTGCTTTATTAAATTTTGTGTATTTCATACCATTCAGTGCTCAACTAAAAATAACTATCATTTCATACCTACACAGCAAGTTTCATGCAGTGTGAAGGACTAACATCATATTTATTTGAGGATAGAACATTATGTTACTCTTCCAGTACATAAAATATATGGAATTAAGGACCTATTTTAAATATAGCAGTTGCTAAGCAATGTGCTATTAGCACAAACTCCAACAGCTTGGAACATTTAGCATTTTAGAACCTACGTGCTCATTTCTGTATTATTACTTAGTTTGCAAAATGCATTCAACAGAGGAGTTTTTAATTTGCTTAGACAACAGATGAGATCATTTCTCAGTGCTCTTCTAGATCATCATCTAAGGAAAAAGAGCTGTAAATATTATTATGTCTTGATATGCATACAACTCTATTATTTTCTTCTACAAACTGTGTATGGGTGAAATTCTACTGTGGTGGTCCCAGAACTACTAGGAGTAGAAGCCAAAGGAACATTTACCATCCTCCCTTTAAACTCAGTCACAAGTTTACCATAAAACCCATCTTGTCCAGATTTGTGGCTGCTTGGAGATTATCTGGATTATACTGATACATACATGTAGTTGCCTGTATCTACAGAATCCTGATTTCATAGAATCCTAATAATTGCCCTTATTTAATGTCTATGTCACATAAATATAGTTTATGTTCCCTATCATTTGTTCATAAATCTACCACAATGTTTCTAGAATTTAAGAAAGCCAAAAATAGTTTTACAAATAAATTTGAGGAGATATGATTCCCTGAAGGTGCTATGAGTGGAGGCTGTTCCTATACCAGTCCTTGTCTTTGATTAACCACTTTTTTTTTTTAAAAAAAAAAATAAAAAAAGGAATAGATTAATTAATATTAAAATTATTCCTGTAGTGCACCTGAGCACACTCAGTGAAACCTGATTCCCACTGAATCTCGTGGGGAGGGAGGGCTGGGGATGCTCAGCACCTCACAGAATTGGACTTGCAGGGAGAAAGTCTGAGGTTTGCTTTGTGACATTGTTTGTCCAATAGCGCTTTGGGGTTGTTTGTTAAGTGAAATAAAAAGAAGAATTCAATTCTGGGCTTGGAATCAATGTGATTCCCTATTAGACTTGGTGAGAAGCCCCTCTCAGGACATGCAGCAGTTTCTCTGACTGTTCAGCCATGAAATAATACTGAAAACAAAGGCACAAGAACTTACCATGTCACAGTGTAACGTCGTTACTCACTTGATAAAACTGTGGCCACACCACAACATTTCACGCTTTAGGTTTGCCCAAAGCTGCAAAGTAGCTCTGCTCATTATACAGGTAACTTCTCCCCAAAGCCAGCATGGGGCAGCAGCAGTCCCCAGGCTGTTTTTTTTTCCAGGCCTGTGCAAAGCCAAGCCCGAGCTGGGTTTCACAGTTGTCTGCACATCTCGCTTTACTCCAGCTTTCTGCCTCTCTGGAGACAGTGTGCCTGATGTTTGCCATTTCATTCTCATTCACCTCGCCTGTCACCTTAAGGCAACCTTAATAACGTCATCGAAGGTTTATTCAACTAAATCTGAAGATTGTTCTTTAATTACAAAAAAACCCACCCCAAAAACGTGATTACAACCAAAGTATAAAACGCAGTATTTGGCTGTAAGTAGCAGCTGAAGCCTTTTCAGATGTGTCAGTGTCTCTCATCCAGAAGTCACTCAGTTTGTACCAGCTGGAAGATTTGGGGATCCAGGATTCCTTGTGCCTGTCTATGTTATGGATTCCTTTTACAGCCTACTGCCTCCATTTCTGGTCATTTGAAGCTCAGTTTTGGATACAAATTCAAGTATCTTAAGTGGCTGTATCTTTGGCCAGGCATTTTGGGTGATTTGTCTTCCCATCCCTTTTGTTGAAACACATATCTCTCTGGGGAGATCAGTTATCTAAAGGCCATTTCCCCTTTAGTCCTACTGTGTTCAACTTCTCTGTATTCCTACTCAGTTCGATTGTCCAACATGAACATTTTACTTTATATTTCCCAGAAATAGTTAAGGCTACTGGTATGTTCATAGCAGAACATGCAGATTATCAGGTTGAAGAAGAATATGTTAAGTTTGCAATGTCTGTTGGATTACTGGTTTTCTGTAAAGGCCATGCTTGACATATTAGTAACATTAGCTAGTTTTTTCTCCGTAATTCACCCATGAGTTCATGTTACTATTTTCCCTCAGGCTTTACTGCATTGCTGTGTCACAGGACAGTTAACAACTAGTTTGTTGTTACCTCTTTTGTCCCCCAAAGGACAAAATGCTGTTAAAGAGGCCTGTAACTTTAGGTTGAAAAGATAAATAAATAAATATCCTAAAACCTGCTGTTTTGAGACACTGAACATTGTGTAAAGGCAGCCTATGCACTTTGCTATAGATATTTTTTATTAATGGAGTGCTTCAAAATGAGGCAAAAAATGACTTAAGACTTTAATAAATCTCGGAAACGACTGAGTGTTTCAGAAGTTAAGCTCACCCCCATTACCCTGTAACACTACCTCCTGTGAGGCTACCTGAGACGTATTGTACAATAATTGTGTTCTGGCAGCTGACTCTGAGAAGCCGGTGTTAACCTCTCCCATTCCCCTGATACACACAGATTATTCCCATTAGAATGGATTGATGAATGAAAAGATCATAGTTAATGGGCATTACTTTAATGCAGAGGGCCAAATCCTATTATCCTGTGCAACAGACAGTGTAAATAGTATTTGTATAAAGGAGCCCTGCTGGGACAAAGAGAAATGGAGTTTGCTGCCACAAGGCCCTACACCTACCCATTGCCTGCCCAACAAAACATCTCCAGTTCTGCAGCTGGTTTGTGTAGTCAAAGAATACGGAGGTTTAGTCCACAGAACTTCTTACAGAGCTTAATAATGTCAATAGGAAGGCTCTCATCGACATTAGTGGTCTTGTTGATGGGCTGAAAGAGAGGAAGGTTGGTCATGTGGTTTGTGCTGTGATCTTAATAAAGGTTTTTGAAGAAGTAGCAACATGTATTCTCTGTGCTCATATGCATTTCATCCTACCTTTTTCAGATTCCTAAATACATTAGGTGAGTTATGCAGATTACAGTGTGTGCACGAAGTTATTTGATATATTATTCACCAACAAATATAACATAAAAAGTAAGTTTGCATATAATTACCCACAACTGCTGAACTGACTTACAATTAACTTTGAAAAACTGCTGGTTTCGGAGATATTATAGATTACAATTTTAAATATAAGGAGCTTCAGAATAGCTCTCATGATCAGTGCAAGTACAAGGTATTCAGTGAAGGATTAATTCCCTAAACTGCTAATCAGCTCTATCTCCTGTCTTATCAAATTGTAAATACATTATGCTGTATTAAAGTATGAGCGTACAGCTAATTAAAGCAGAGCCTGCATTTAATATCAGATACTCCCTCTTTGACACAACAAAAATGTTCTAAGGACATGCATAACAAGTGTTAACAAATGAAAGTGATTCTTTTTAAAGTGATGCCGTGTTCCTACAGCAGCCTTTGTTTTCATTTCAGAGGACCTTTTTTTTTTTTTCTTTAAGAAAAAGAATGAGGGAGGAAAACCACACAGTCTTCCTGCAGAAACAAGTTGGGGAAGACATTAATTCTATTCAGTCTACAGCTGGAAACCCACAGGAATCAACCAAGGGATTACAGCCAAGCGTCTACGAGTAGTATCTGGATGATATCCAGCTAAAATTTTGTTCATTTGCTAACATTTTTTATAGATGCTGATGTTAAATGCTACAAAGCAAAATAATTTTTTTTTTTTTAAGCAAGAAAGCAAACCCAGCCACATTGTTAAAGGAATGCAGTATAAATTTAAATGAAAGATCAGTGAAGCTTAGCCGAGCAAACAGAGGTTCAGAACCATAATTGAGCATCATTTACAAAACTGCTTCTTTTAGTTGCTTTTTTCTATTTCAAACCCAAATAAAGCAATGCCAGTGTAAAGAAGACAGGAAAAACAAACCAAACAAACACAGACTGAAATTATTCACCTATGTAACAAGCATAAAATATAAGAGAATATGAAGCAAGGAGCCTTTCAACCAAAGTTAGTTTTTTTTAAATTCTTTGTGCGAACCTCAAAGTTTTTTCGTGCCACTTGAAAGTTTTCATACCCCAAAGGCCTCAGAAAATATGATGTTATTAATGTTATTCAGCAGCAAAAGACACATTTTGCCAAGATCTACGTGATACAATGTAATAGAAAATCCAGGGGGTGGAGGGGGCTTTTTTTGTTTTCCCCTTCTCCTTCCCCTTCCCCTTCCCCTTCCCTTTCCCCTCTCCTCTCCTCTTTTCTTCTCTTTTGTTCATCTCTTCTTAAACATCTCTACTTAGAGAAAAAAATCTCATCAGGAAATTGAAGATACTTACCAATAAAATCAATACACATGCATGGACTGTTGAGGTAAGGTAGAGTTACAGCCCTGTTTGATCAATGTTTATTACAGGGCTCATATTTTTTTTAGTAGAAGTGGATCAGAAAGGGGTGGGGTTTTTTCCCCTCCTGGAACTGGATTCTGTAGGTTTCAAATACACAGAAACTTAACTAACTAGTTTCATTTAAATGTGTAACAATTAACTAAAATTCAAAATCATCCTGGTTTGAGCTAAAAGTTCCTTTCTTCACTCTCCCCAGGTTAATTTGTTGGCTTTTGGAGTGATTATTTATAAAGTATTTCGACACACTGCAATGCTAAAGCCAGAAGTTAGTTGTTATGAAAATATAAGGTAAGTCTGCCATTTAATACAAATTCTACCTTCTGTAAGTTTAAATACAGCCAGAGATGAAAATGAGTATTCAAAAATACAGTTTAACCTTCTGGAAGATTTGTAGAAAAAGAAAGTGGTTTTATCCTGTTATACCCTCATACAGATTTCAAGGTAGATTTTACAGTCTTTATTTCTATTGAGCAATACCTTGTACAGTAACACTGGGGTTGTGTGAGAAGTGTAGGAAGGAATCTGAGTGACCCATATCAACCAGAGGGTAAAGGCTGATGGCAAGATTAAAGAAGTAATTGTCCTTTTTAAGTACTTTCCACAGCCTCTAGGCAAGTCAAACCAGATTTGAAAACTTATGCCTGAACTGGGATCAAAATATTTGCCTTGAATGAACAAGCAATTCAGTGATAAGAGAATCAAGGCATTCATGTTATTTGTATAAAGTCTACAGTAGGACATTGTGCTTCTGTGGCATTGGGGGAAATGGGGGGCATTCTCTTCAGGATTTTTACTTTGCATGCTGCTATGATTTTTCCATCAACTCACTCTCTTTAAAACTGATTTATAGGGACCTTGAAAACCGTTTGTGCAGGAAAAGCTGAAGTGTACTACAGGGAACATTGAAAACAACTTACTGTTTGTGTTGCTTAGGAACACTCCTGCAGTTTCAATGCGTTGCTCTAGATTTATAGTTAGGATTTAGCAATTGTTTGATTGATTACTTTCTCTTATTCCTCACCCTTTGTAGCTTCATGTGGTGAGCTGGTTTTAATGAAGTTGAAAATTATTCATTTTCAGGGGAACAGTGCTAAAAATGTCTGTTGTTCAAAGGAAGTCCTGCAACGACTGGGCTGAGGAATGAATAAGAGAGTAATCAGTGGCTTCATTTCTAAGACAACATGCTGCAATTTGCCCAAATCTGTGAGCAGGGCTCTACAGCATGTTGGGAAAAAAAAAAAAAATTGTAGCCAATCAGTTCCTATAATTTGAAAGCATCAGTATGCTGACCCAGGAATTATTTGAGAGTATTTGTGTTCTAAAAACAAAAATACCTTTTTAAAAAGAGAAAGAATGAAAGAAAGTCTAGTTTTACAACTGGCACTATCTTCCGCAGTGAACCTGAGAGAGAGCCTGGAAACCCTTTGATGTGATGCACATGTACTGACCTAAGAGCATACTGTACACTTTTTCTGGATTATTTTTTGAGGAAGATAAGGGGGAGCAGGAAAAGTGCAGGAATGCCTCATAACAGACATATGTTTTTCCTTGGGGAATTACACTAACAGCAGATTTAAATCAAATCATATGGTGCTGCAGTACACCAGAGAAAACATATCTGAAGATTAAAGAAGCCAGTGTTTCAAGGCCCTCCAATTTTGCTCCCTGGCTGTTGTGCAGTGATTATATGAGCTTGTTTGTGCCACAGTGCTACAGCACACCCTAAAGAGCAGACCATGTATTTGCACTTCTTAGGCCTTTGCAGCTGTGAAAAAATTGCCTAGGCAGCATTCACCATCCAAAGCGATGAAGGAAAAGAGCACATGACTGCGTATTGTTTACGGTGTTTACTTCCTCTCCAGATCCTTTGCCCGAGGGGCTCTCGCTCTCCTATTTCTCCTTGGGGCTACCTGGATCTTTGGGGTTCTCCATGTCGTCCAGGGATCTGTAGTTACCGCATATCTTTTTACGATCTTCAATGCATTCCAGGGCATGTTCATCTTCATATTTCTTTGTGTGTTGTCTAGGAAGGTAAGTGTCCCATTCCTCGTGGGAAGCAACTCAAGCAGTCTGAGGTGTCTACACAGGCAGGCACTCAGCCTTGAAATGTTTCGTCAGAGCAAGGGAGAAAAGCCTTGTGCCACTGATGAGGGAGAGGAGGGAAGAGGGGAGATTTTGCTATTGCCTTCAGTGGAGACAGAACCTCTGTCCAATTTTTACCTTCTCACGTATATCCTTTGAGTGTTAAAAGCAATGTTTGAGACATGGAAAAAATGTTTTTTAACATTCTAAAACTGGTTAAAGTGCCATTAATCCAACGAGATAATGTAATATGTGCAATAAAACTCATTTCCAGTCTTTCCAGTTAGCAGCAGGATTCACCTACACTATCCTGCGATGAAAATTTCTTCAGTATTCTGTCCCAAAGTCAAAAGCAGCCTCACCCTAAAACATCTAGTGACAGGAGCAGTACAAAATTAGTTTAAAGGCATACAGGCCGATTAATAAATATATTTCATATTTGAATTCTGTATTTTTATTTCAGATCCAGGAAGAATATTATAGGTTGTTCAAAAATGTTCCTTGCTGTATCAGTTGCTTGAGATAAATGGAAGGAAAACATGCATGAACATCTCAGTGGAAGAAGGGAGCCGCCTAGATGGTGTTACTGTGGATATTACGAAAAACTGTGGTATTGTGAAAAATACAAAATGACCCACTGAGCAGGCATATTTCTTAACTGAATTACTGACTGGTTTTGTACATATGTGTGCATTCACGCAGAACATTTAGATTATGCTGTATACAAACAGTATACAAACCAAACTGGATTATTGCAAAACAATTATTAATGAAGACCAGAGAAAGAAGCACATTTCTAAAAGCTCCAGACTTTTCATGTCTTAGGTTTTGTTTCTAATACTAGAAATATCTGTAGTTCTTGAAAGCAAGATACCAAAACCAAACTGGCACAGCAGATCTTATGAATTGCTTTTCTAGTGGAAACATGTTCACTGTCTTTTTGTAGTAATGAGCTTCTTACATTAAGTTGTATGTGGCCATCTGCACGGAATGGGTTCCATTAAAAAGTCAGCAGATAAAGATCTGTTTCAGCCCAGACTTTTGAAAACATTTCTTTTAATTTAAAGTAGATTAAAAAAGGAATTTGTTTAATATTATTCTCTTATCACTCTGAAATATATATTTGTATATTAATCGATTCTTTATTTTTATAACTTTGAAAGAACCGAGCTGAGGTCAGATCTGATACAAGAATGGTGGGACAGCCATTTTATAAGCAAAAGATTATTTTGTGAATACTTTGAAAAAGATCTGGTTCTTATTTTATTTAATTGTCAAAAAGACTGAGATCTGCTGAACTAGCACTATGATTTTGGAGGCTGTGGGAAGAAGGTGCTTTCACAAGTTTGTCACCTGATAGAGATATTTGGATACTTGTAACAGTCAAGTGGCAGAAGAACAGGGACTTAGATTCAATGTTGTGTGCCTTCATACCACATAAAACTGTAATTATAGTATTCTTTTTCTACTCATAGCATCTTTGAGTCAAGCAGTTGTCTTCCTGAGGCTCCTGGTTTTGAAGCACTTCTGCATTTAACCATAGAAGCATATATAAATGTACTGAAATCAAAGGGAGTACTTGAGATGCAAGTTTTGCCAGATCAGGGCATAAACACAATACATCAGCAGTCCCACCTTTGCCATCTCACTTATTTTTAAAGTATGCTTTAATTTCGCCCTTTTAGCACCTATTTTCTGTGAAGTGCTGAGCAATCCTCAGTCCACATTGCCTTCTCAGGAAGTGTCTAGGATCTCAGATGAAGCCAAATATTATCACCAGTGAGGCATTGTAAATATGTAGGTGTTAATAAATCCCACTGTTGTGTTGTCTGTTAAAATAAAGCACTACTCCGAATTTTATTTATATTAAAGGAAACCTTTTTTTTTTGTAATGGTCAAATTTGTTTAGTTTTTATCTTTTTTTTTTTTTCTATATACACAAGGCTTTCAGTGTATGCACTGCAGTAATATGCTTCATTAAGTATATTCCATGTCGCTGTCAAAATTTTGGAAACCACAAGAGGAGTCTTTTTTCCATAAATAAATAAATAAATAAATTTCTGTTGGTCCTTTGAATGTAAAATATGTGAATAAACTGAAGTGCTTAGCTTTCACATTTTGCCGTTTCCATTCATTTAAATAAATACAGTGGTAAAAGTCCTCATGGCTATATATCATTTGCCCTGAGTTATTTGCTGTATTTCATTTGCGATTGTATATGTTCTTCAAGGTCTGGGAAGATGCAGATACATATTACTTAAAAGCCTATTTTTAGAACGATATCTACTAATGCATCACTTTTAATCTTCTGCAGAAATGTAACCTATAGTAAATCTGTCTGGACAAAGAAGCATTTCTAGTAAGTATATAATGATTTCAGCATGCTCAGTGGGATTGAAAAAGTTCCTTGGAAAGAAAATATATCATAAAGTGTTTAGGTTACAATAGTCTTTCTAATGAAAGAACATCTTTTATAGGAAAACTGTGCTCTCCAGTCTCTGGGTCAGATCTTCACTGAAGCTCTGTCTTTCTTACATGCAAGGATGAGTTTTTGTCTTTTAATACAGCACATAAAGAGCAGAAAAGTTTTGTTTATATTCATTGCCTTAGAGCCTGAAGGATATTGTAATTGTCCTTCCTAATACATGCAGAAATACTGAAATAAAAATAAAAGAATTTATTTGTCACAACCCTTAGTAATATGAGTCCCAACTCAGCAGAGAGAGGAGAGACAATGGACATAAACTGAAAAAAAGAGAGGTTTCAGCAAGATAGGAGGAAAAATCTTTTCACTATGAGGACAGTCAAGCATTGGAAATGGTTGCCCAGAGAGATTGTGTGGTTGTGTTAAAATCTTTGGAAATTTTTAAGACAGAATAATGCCCCCAGCAACCTTATCTCATACCTGACCCTGCTTTGAGCAGCAAGGTGGATGAGATCACCGTCTGAGGTGCCTTCCAGTCTGAATTGTTCTACAAGTCTATTATATGAAATATCAAATCAGAAAAATAACAGTTGGTCATTTGTTATGATTCGGTTAAGCAAACTTGCAGTCAACTACTATACATCAGCTGAACAAACTATTTTTCCAAAAAAAAATTTCTATGACATATTTGTCAGATCAACTGGTAACTAGCTAACTAGTTTGAAAAATAAAAACTTTGTTCAGCATCTTTTCAGATTACATGTTTTTGAGAGGTATATGACATCCCCAGGTAGAGGCAACAGGAAAAAAAAAAATATAAAAAATTCAATGATTGACAAGACAGATAAAAAGTAAAGTGTTATGGTTTCACTCTGAAAGCAAGTGCTTGCTGAAGAGAGAAATTGTTTCCATTAAACCAATCAAAGAGAAATTTGTGTTCAGTGTTGCATTTCAAGGTGTGCTTCAGAATATAATAAATAAGGTCTGGATTAAGAAAGACTGGTTTATTCTGAAGTAATTATTTCCTCAAAGAATTGGAAGTGTATTTCAAAGAAACCACAACACTTAAGAGTTAATTATCATCACAGCCTTTGGGAGGTTCAGTCTGCCAGAACTGTGCTGATGAACAGATCGTCTGTGCTCTTTACCCACTGGAATGAAGAAGGTAGGCATTGAAAACACCGTAAGTACTGTTCAAATTTATTTCAGACTTTCCCCCAGTCTCCAGTTGTCACAGGCCTTCAACTCAGAACATGGTGGTACCTTAAAGCCAGGAATTTTCAAATTTGTGCATCTTATTAATCAGCCGTATAGAGCAATGTTGCATATGGTGATGGTAGGCAAAACGAACAACTACTGCAGGGCTTGTTCCTCCAGCTCCTATACCTCCAGCATCACTTTTCTCACAAATAATGACAGTTTTTATATTTTTATCATGATAGTCCCTTAAAGCCTAGTTCAGAATCACACTCTTGCTAGATGCCATTTCTTCTTTGAAACCCGTCTAGATGAGATAAAACAGCCAAAACTTAACCCATGAAGAAAGTTAAAACTCCTTCCTTCAGGCAAAAAGCTAGTGGGAGCAGAGCTCCTGGCCAACAACCTGCTCTAGACTATGTTACTTTTTATTTTGTCTCATACATTCAGGACATGCAGCATTATTGTACCATGAGATTACAGAAGTGAAGATGTTACCTCACCAAAGTCATCCTCCAAATCTATTTTTATATTAAGCCTTTAAGACGGATGCAAACTTGAAAACAGATGGTCATCATGGCACCGGTATTCCATTTAGCCACAACTGAAATGTTAAGTGCAAATGTACTAAAGCATTTTCACAAGTTGCCTGGCTCCCTGACAGCTCAGGTCTCATGGCCATTGCTATGGGCAGCCCGTCCGTATAGGCTGAAGCCCTGCGAAAGACCCTACTGCCTTTTTCAGACTCTGCATCTCCATGACAACCCTCCCAAACAAACCCTACAGAGAAACGACACCCTTGCAATATCCAGACTTGGATCTTGGACTTGCAATATCCGTACATGACCACACATGGGACCTAGAAGGCCTAGAACTGCTGCTTTGAATCAAGCTGCAAAAGGTGACTAACGGAAAGTACAAGAATTCCATCAACTTTGCCGTTACACAGCAAAATTGACAGCAGCAGTCCTACTGGGTGAAAAAAAGTAAAGTAGCAGTAAAATGGACTGCTGAGAATGTACTAATTCTTCTCAAACAGGAACAGAAAAAAAAAAAAGAGCTTAAAAACCACACAGAAATTATCACAAACATGACTTTCGAGTGATTCCATTCATGATAGCAAGACATTTTTTGTAGAGGCCTTATTTTTACACCTTCCCAATGCAGGGTTGCACTTTTCCCAGAATTCCTTTTCCAGAGCTATCCCTTTTAATCTGGCAGAAGTATTACTTCTACAGTCATTGTTTTACAGCTCTGTTTTTTCTTCTCTTGCTGGTAAGTACTCAAATTTTACTGCATTTACTCTTTTGGATTCCCAAGGAAACAGCTTATTTTTGTCAGGTTTCATAACATAAGAGAGCTCTTCAGTTTTCTGAAGCACTGCTGAATATTCTAATTAAAACTAGCTCTAAGACTAGACATAAGTCTTCACTATCATACAATAGGCACCTCTCTCCAATGTAAGCCTTTATATTTACTGGAACTATTCATATAAATGTTGCAGTCAGCTCTGAATCCACGTAAACCTAACACCATTTAAATTAATTTTAGAAGACTTTTATGAGACGCTGCTGAATAATTTAGTCAAATGCAAGTTGATTATAAACAGTTCTTCTTGACAATAGCTAAGTTTGAAATCTGTGGTTTTAAGAGGCAATTCAGTTTATCTTGTAAAATGTGATGGGAAATACTGTCTCCAATACCCATAATCAGTTATATTTTAATCTGAGCAGGGATGTTTTCCTCCTGTGTTTGGCCCGCCATTATTGGGCCTAATGGATTGAGTTAAATGCAGCAATCTTCAAACTCCCATTCCTCTCTCTCTTTGAATATTTCTACGCTAAACAGACTTCTGGCACCACCTTGGCTTCTGATGGATTTCAGAAATAATTGTTGATGATACAGTAAATTTGTTTTTCATCCCTTGTGTTTAAATCCCAGTCTTGCAAACACTCATGCATTTGCTCAGTTTTATGCACGACTTAAGTCTTTGGCATTAATGAGACTGCTCATGTGCATAAAGTTAAGCATATGTGCAAGTGTTGTATGATCAGGGTCTTAGGATGCCAATTTGTAGTAATAACAAATTTGCATAAACTCATGATCCCAAGCACTGGGTTTCCTGCTCATTATCAATAGTGAATTTTTCGAGCTGTTTTTCGTTCATTGATGTTAGGAGCTTTTTTCTTTTTTTAAAGTGAACTTAGTTGCTTTTCTTGCCACTCCTGAGCCATTGTTGATTTCATCTGTCTTTCTTAACATACATGAGGTTTTTCCCTCCTGTTGACACACTTATAAATGCCCACCTTAACTGTGTTAGTATCAGCTCATTTATGTTAGTGATGAAAGATCAGGTCACACTTCTTAAGCTGAAAATATGTTCCTTGCTGTGTAAAAGAGCTGCAGAAAACCCACGTGCAAATATTCGACTAGGACTCATCAAATTCTGTGCACAAGTTACAGCTTCTGTCATCAAGGGCTTAGGCCCTAAATGAAATTAATAGCAGCTGTAACCCATTTAGTATAGATGCCAGCTAAGAGAGAGGCAGCTTGTGAACCACTTTGGCAGGTGGGTTGCATAGAAGCAGAGGAAAAACAAAGTATATCCTCACTGAAATTATAGTGCATGTTCTAGTCAAGGATAATCTTCCTTCTTATGCTTAGCTCTGCTTTACCGTTGTTACTTAATGCTTTGTTACTTTGGTACTTAATGCCTATAATGCAACTCCTAAAGACTTCGGGGGTTGAGTCTTTGTTCTCAGATGCAGTGGTGTATACAGTCCCCTCTCTAAATGGATGGAACAGAGCCAAGTATCCACCCTCCTCTGAGAGGTACTAATGAGGACACACCTCTCTAAAGATCATCTCCTCTGTTGTTTATCCAGCACCCAGAACCTATCTGTAGTCGCCTTTCAGCCCCCAGTCTAACCATGCAACTGAGGAGGGATGTCTGTGCTGCCATAGGAAGGAAGAAAGAAAGAGAGAACTGGGACACAAAGGTAAGAACAGCGTTACTTGGTGGATAACTAAAGAAAGGCATGAGTGTCTCCTACTCCAAAAAAGTAAAATTTTCAAAGGTGGTGGGGTAGAGATAAATAACAAATTCTGGGACAAAATGGATAGTTGAAAGCTATGATCTAGAGAATCACATGCTTCTTTGAATAGCTGAACTCAGCAACGGGGAAGAGGAGATGGTTGCATTTAAAGGGAGGGGTGGAGGGCAACACAACCAGATTTTTAGATTATTGGGAAAATAAACGAAAGAAGCATCAGATGGCAACAGTTTGCAAGAATGTCTCCCCTGAAGCAAAACAAAAGTGGGAAAGAAAAATTAACTGAATCTTAAAGCAATTCCCAATGATATCCTATATGCTACCTTTTTAATGAATGATTTGTATGTAACACTTCTAGGCTAACCATATTACAGCCTAAATTAATCAGACAGTATAATCCAGCAGAAACAGCAGGAAAAATTTACAATAAGAAAGGAAAAGGAAAAGATACTGTGGTTCTGATCAATGTCCATGAAACCATGTAAGCCTATGAGATCTACTTATACCATCGCATGGATTGAATAGTCTTGTTTGGTTGGGTTTTCTCCTTTAAAATTCTTGCTTTCTTCAGAGAGACGTTGTGTTCATGGAATTCATATGCTGTAAGCTACAAATGAGTAGCATCCATCTGGATCTGGCAATCTTATGGTGCATTCATCTCAGAGATATTCTTCTCTGCATGTGTTGTATATCTGTGCAGAGAAGGATGAACAGAAATATGCTCTGTATTTATTCCTAGTGTAAAACAGTTGTGTAGAAGTATTTTTTAAAGTAAGCTATCTTTCCAAGTGGTCAATGGTATATTAACTACTTGAATGACAAAAAAAGTTAGATTGTCTCTACTATGTACCATGTACTTCAAGCTTCTTCAGAAATTATCATGTTACATGGCTATTTTGGGCCTTCTGCCCCAGATCAAAATTCAAGCAATACTACTGGAGGATGTTACAAGTAACACTTGTACTGTGTCTCTTCTGTGTACAAAAGCTGTTGGTGAAGGGCTGTATGTAATGACAATGAAGCAATAGTATCTTCTCCAGCCCTTGTGCAATGCCAGTGCAGGCTGGCCTCAGACGCTTTACCTGTCAGATTCTGCTGATGAGTGTTACTGGCTGGTTGCCAAAGAAAACATCCTTTCCAGGAGTGAAGCCACATTTAGGATCTCCTCTTTCTATAGCAGGAAGACAGGAAGGGAATTTATAACGAAAGCATTCTCTGGATGTGGTTCTCAAGCTTGCTGCATGGAAGGAATGAAAACATCTGGTTTTATGACAAAAGCAGCAGTTGAGATGGGTTCTGGTTCAGGTTACTTCAGGTGCCAGTTGAAATAAATGTACTGAAATAGCAGGACTGATACCAGTATAGAATTAGTTCCTGGCTCTGGCTGTATGAGGAAGTGAGCATCTGAGGCAGGAGGCCAATGCTGTGCCATTGGGGATGGTGGGAGACATGCAAGACTTGACCCAGGAGAAAGAGTTGCCAAGCTTGTTATTGGTGTGCCCACCTTAGTGAGCTGCCAAGTTGTGAGAATCTGGGGACTGCTGCTTTATGGGAGCAGCAAAATTCAAGCAGAAGGCTCCCAGGGAAAGTTGCACTGGAAGTCTGAGATAAAGTGTAGGGAAAAGTGACGTTGCTGGTAATAAAGTCTCTTGCTCGGCATTACATAAGAGCGTGTTTTCTGTGATCTGTACCACTGGCGCATTTAAGAGTGCTTCTGTGGGTTCCCGGGATTTCACAATGCTTTACTTTAGTGAACCTAAATTTCAAATTATAACTCCCATATCTGTCACTAATGAGGGCAGCAAAACTTCAGAGATTTCTGAAAGCCATCTGGAGACACAGAGAGCAAAATCTCTGGAGGCCAGCCCAGGAGGAAGGTATTAACCCTCCTGGTGCTGGTGGAAAGGCAGGAAAGCCAGTTAACATTACTAAATAAATGAGTCTGTGTGTATCTCAAAACCTTACTGCAGTTTTTTGCAGTGCAGCATGCTTTCCTTACCAACCCAGGACCCGTGGAAACATAATCATAAGGGGAGCGCACAAAGAGGCTTCACTGTCTCTTCATATGTGTTGCAGACTGGAACAACCTGAGGATATCAAGTATAGATCTGTGAGGAGTGGTAAAGGCAGCTATGAGCGTCCCATCAAATCCTGCCTTTTCAAAGGCAGGAACTACTCTTTCTTAAACAGCTCTTTTACCAGGAGCTGCTCTTCAAGACTACATCCGATTGAAACATCCAAACTCTGGCTTGGCTCTTGCAGACAAAGTTCCTGTGACAGACAGGCCTGTTCCCCAGCTACTTATTTGTTTAAATGGGTTCAAAAGTTCTCAGCTTCCTGACAACTTTTTTCTTCTTTTGTTTTATACCAATCAGTTAATTTGCTAACATCACCCTCCATATCTTCTGATCTTAGGCAAGCTGACTGGGTTTACTGGTGCCTTTATCAGCACATTACAGCCAACAGTAAGGAATGCAGGTCAGAAGGGAAATAAGGAGGGATGGGTCTTTTGAAATGGGGAGGAACAAGGTCACGGCCAAGTAGCAGAAAGAAAGAGCGTGGAAGTGCAGAAAAGGGATGCACTTTAAAAACAATCTCATGCTGCACTAATCCAACTGCTATTCAGCCTAATCCTGCTTTGCTTATACATTGCCAGAAATCTCTTTTTATTATCCTTTGCTTCATTTTCTCTTTCTTATTCTGCTAGTTATAAAGTCTTCAGGACAGAACCCTATTTTTCTTATATGTTTTATAAAAACGCTCTGTGTATTTCAGCTGACATGCTTTTATTAACTTCTGATCAAGGAGTCTCTTTCAAATGGGAACATTACAACTGATTAAAAATGGGAACATTTTTTTGCAAAAGATAATGGCTATAGGTTTGAGATTGCTTTTTTTGTCAGAAATTCTGTCTTTCCCAACCACAGAGCTGTTCTAGCTCTCTTCCAGTTACTCTAGATTTACAGGAGTGTGCATGAAAATGGATCGCAACTTTTGTCTTCATTATAAAAGGGACAGAGATTTGGAAGAAAAAGATTCATTGAGCAGTTTTACTAGAGTAAAATGATGTTGTTTGGTAACTTTGGTTGTTTGTATCAGTGAATAATCAGAGATGCTCTTATTTGTTTTTTCCACTGGTCTCCATGTCCTAGTTGAACAAGACAATCCTGCTTTGTCTCTCACAATGTTCTTGAGCACAGAGGCATCACCATGAAGAAACTTGCCTTTACTTCTGCCAGCTGTATATCAGTCAATAAAGATAGATCCATTTTCTTTCCACCTAGCACTAGAGGAGAAGAAAGGGTCTCTCATCTTTTCTTCTTTTTTCTTTTTTTTTTCTATGTGTGCGCAGCAAAGTAAACTAAAGTTTAAAGTAAACTTTTTCAAATAACTCTTTTTCCTGGCAGAACTTTCTCTGCCTTCTGCTGGCTGAAGGGCATTGTAATTCATGCAGTAAAACGGGAAAAAGATCTGCTGGTAGAGACTGTTTACTTTAAACTTCTGTTTGTTTTGCCTCCACTCTAGGAAAGAATGCAATAGTTCTACGAAGCTCTGTTAATTTTACTCTTTTTTTTCTCCTTTTGACTGAGGAGCACTGGTGAAAGCACCCGATTGACAAACAGGAAACCAAAGTACTTTCAATCCCTGTAGCGCAGAGATAGCATCAACAGTTGCACTTCAAGCATCTTTTAACTGATCCTCTTTGTGAGTGAATGGTTGTTATCATGTACTTGGGTCAAAATTTTCAAACTAGCTACCTAAGCTCAAACATTGGCACTGAAATCAATGGTGTAGTTACTAAACCACTTCAGATACTAATTTTAAAACAGAATAGGGTATGTAAGTGCCAAACTATGGGTTTAATTTGTTGGTCACCATTCATGGAAACACTTCCACTTTGAAGAGCTTTGTTTCAGATCTAGTTTCCAGACTGATCGACTGGACTTGCTGATCAGGGAGCTGGTCTCCATACGGTGATGGAGGTCTCTGGGAGGTGAAAGCCCCACAGCTGCTGCAGGCCAGCAGCATCCCTTTGCCATGCCTCATCACATTGCGGGCAGCAGCTAATGAATTGCCCAACCTAAAGCAGCTGGAAATTGAGTTCCCAATTCAGAGTTTCCTTTGTCACCTGCTGCGGATTTGTGTATGTGCTTTTTCCCCTTACTGAAAGAGGTTGAAGATGACAATGTGCAAAGGGTCATGTTCATAGAATGCTTGGTTCAGAGTGATGTTTTCAGGGTGGTGCAGTATCTGGCAGTTTGTTTGATTTTTCTCATGTATGAGACCTAGGCTGAAAAAGGAGGAGGAGCATGGGGATAGTCTGTCCTCACAGTGCAGAGGTGATTGCTAGGAAGGCAACCGTCATAATATGTGCATTTCAAGGAGAAGTAACCTACGTTCAGTCACTTAATAACAGAGCAAGGGTTGGATTTTCTCCTCTTAATCCATAGCCAACAGCAGTGGTGACACTGATTCACTTATACCAAAGTGCCTAGCAGCTGGGAGCAGTGGATCAGCGTAGAGTCAGGCAGGGAGATATCTGGGGTTTCAAGAGAGATGCTGAGAGCGGATTTGGGGACCTGATTTTGATGGTTGGCTTTTAAAGAGCTCCTTGATGTTCCTTGAGCTTCTATAAGATCTGACCCTAAATATTGATCTAGAAAGTGTTAGATTCATTTTGGCGATATGAGTTCTATTCCCAGGATGTTCAAGAACATAGATCTTCAGAGCCAAAAAGGATTAAAAACTTCACACCCCGTGTAATGAAAAACTAAGAACCTTATCCAAAAATGTCTGTCTCAAGCTCGTAGCTTGTGATGAGATATTTCAAGAGTCTTAAAATTCCAGGAGCTTGAGAATTCATGACCATTCAGTCCCTTTCCCGAGTCTGCCACAGCTCTGAATAAAAAGCTACTGAAAATATGTATGTAAATGCGGGGCATTTTACAACATGCTTGCAAAGCAGGCAAACGGGTTAGGCCTTTGAGGAGGCATGAATAGGTTACGACTATAATTCATTGTAATGTCATGGCAAGCTGCAATTTCAAAGGCTTAAAGTCCTCCATTTTGTAGCCAATAAAAAATTTAAAGGGATAAAAACCCAATTTGCTTTATAATCAATAAAATGTACAACTTCTTTATCTTATTAGAAGAGGCTGTCGGTTGCAGTCAACCATTGTCAACAGGCTGTTTGATCTATCAGTGAAACAAATCATTAGAAGGAACACTGCGCTGCTACTGTGGCTTTTGCGGTGGTTTTAATGAGGACTGGCAATGCTTCTATTCCATTACAAGATTTGAAAGTGAATTTGTTGGAGTCACACCCAGGCTTAACATAGGAGAGTGGGGTTTAAAAATAATTCACTGCGCTATTCCAAATAACTCAATAGATCAAGGACTCTTTCAGAATAAAGCACCTCCTTGTCTCTACAAATGATATTTAAATCTAGGGTGGCATTAAGTGCTGGTCTGCTTCAGCCTAACCTTGGGACTGCACAGAACTAAAGGGCACACATGGCTGCTCTCAAGCGGGCTAATCAAGGTGAACAAAGAGTTTGGGCACTAATAGGAAAAGGGAAAAGAAGGAGGAGAAAATATGACAGAGTGGGAGAGGGAGAGGTGCTGCTTCAGAGGTATTTCCCACCATGGTTGTGGCAGTCTCAGTACACAGTGTCCATGAAGTTCATGCTGGCAGCCAGAACTGTTGCATCACTGCAGCACATAAACTGGATAGCCCTGGAAACGGAACCCTTCCCTGCTGTACGTGCACTGCTGGCTCAGGCCCTCCACACTTGTCCTCTATGCTTTCATGTCGTCTTAGATGTTGGGCCATATATTGAGGTAATGAAGGTGACACAGGGCAGGCTGAAGCCACAGCTGTGGCCTCTTTAGATACATTTCCCCATTAGGAGCCCCCAACCCCATGGCATCCCTCCTGCAGTGTCATGACTACCCCCACAAGGCATCTGTTGGCTCAGGAAGGTAAGGACAGCGCCTCCTTCCTCCCAGCCCCAAGGGAAAATGTGCAGCCTTGAGAGAAGGGATACCCTGAGATTAAATCTGATTTGAGGCTGAGATGATAAATGTTGGGCTAAAGATCCTGTGAAAGACATTTTACTAATTCAAAAGTGATGCTAATGGAAGGCATACCCTTAGGTCACATAATTCCTGAAATAAACCAATAGCTCAGTAAGTCAAGGAGAACTGGTTTGCAGCTCCACCTCAGACTGTGTCTTAAGCACTTAGCTCATAAGAAAAAAATCTCATCCACCTAGGGGCCGGGAATAGCGGCACCTCTGCTGAGTCTCACCTACCATTTGTGCTTTGGGGTGGGGGTGTGCTTGGCAGAACAGGTAACTCTACCTCTGGGAAAAAGTTGCCCTGGGAATTGGCCGTGGACAGTTAGCCTTGCCCTTGGCCACATTTCCCTGAGGAGCTGGGTTTGGAAGTCCCTTCTGTGGCCCTTGGAGCCACTTCAGAAGCTGCTTGAAGCTGGATGGGACCCAGAATTGTCAACAGTTTGAGTAGCCTCTCACAGTCCTGCTGTGAAGTGATTATCACATCCAACTAAATAATTTGCTGGAACAAATAACACTTCAGGCTCTGTTGTTTCAGGTGAAACTTAGTCCTAGTAAGTATAAATTTGTAATAACAGCCACAGCATTATGAGTTTCCCAACAGCCAGGCTTAATTCAAAGCATATTTCAGACCCTTCCAGGGACACTCTCATCTTTGTTCGCTGGGATTTGGGGATTTACACACATAATTTCCATTAACGCTAATAGGAGTTCCAGTATGCACGTATATTCCCCTCTCGATGCAGAGATTTCCCCCTGAGGATAATAACTATGTTTTAAATTCCCCTTCCGTGATGGTTTGCTGTGATATTACATATGCTCAGACATAAGCCCCAGCTCCTTCCAGAAGGGGTGCACCTTGCAGCGCCCCTGTCCGCACACTCACCTGGGGCTGTCCTGGCAGCGCAGGGTCACTTCCCTGAACGACACGAACGCGCTCACAAAGCCAGGCGCCCACAACCAATGTCGCTAATAATTCCCGCACAGAAGGCGCCTCTTTGCCTCTATCCCGGGGATGAAATACGCGTTTGCAAACGCCACTTCCTTGCTGTCAGCCAGCCCGGCGCCCCGCTGCCCGCCGGGCC
>VWZK01002130.1:6285-26291 GCA_013396935.1 Baryphthengus martii
AGTCCTCAGGCACCTCTCCCGTTTCCCACAACTTAGTAAAGATGATGGAGAGTGGTCTAGCAATGACCTCAGTCAGCTCCTTCAACACCCTCGGGTGCATCCCATCCGGACCCATAGATTTATGAAGGTCCAGATTGCTTAATTGGTCCCTAACCCAGTCTTCATCAACCGAGGTAAACTTCTCTATTGTCCTGACTTCCTCCGAGGCCTCAGGGGTACGGTACTCCTCAGGACAGCTTCCGGCAGAGTAGACAGAGACAAAGAAGGCATTCAGTGTTGTTGCTGTTGTTCTTGGTTTGTTTTGGTTTTCTTTGTTTATTTGTTTGTTTCTTTGTTTAGTAATAAAAGCCAATTTTTCAGGAATTTCTTTGGGGTATTTTCAAGGTGACCAAAATGCAGATGTGACACGCATTTGTGGAGTATTGCTCATCTGTACATGGTGTGAATCTGACAACACAATTTTATTCATACTTTTGTAGTCCTTCTCACAATTCTGGTTCTTTCCTATTACACTTTTCATCTTTTTCAGAGTCCACTTTTTCTTTTTTTTTCTTATTCTCCACTAACATGTCTGTACATGCCAGTAAGACCTGTACTCATTTTACCATTTCTTCAGAAATCTCAGTGTAATTTCTGATAGCCTTTTTCATCCTTTCCCTCCACTGCACACAGAAATGTCAAACAAAACCTATAGCCCAGTGCTACCTCGAAAGCAACTAAAACTGCTATTGTCAAAACCACCTTTTATCAAGCTATTTATTTTTCCTCTTGGACCTATACCTCAGTTTCTTTGGCAGCAATGCTTGAAATCAATGAAAACAGTGTTCTTAGAACTCTAAAGCAGAAACCATAAGAACTTGCACTAGCACAGTGGGATCCACAGGGCACAAAGTCATAGTGGGCTGCTTCGTGAGAAATAGATAGCTGGAAACTTTAACAGTGTGGAAGTTTATGGGACTGAACTGGATGTCTATGGTTCAGCAGAAAACAGCCAAAATATTGCTGGAAGGACAGGAGTTTAACATGCATTTATAGAGCTAACGGCAAACAAGGAAAAATGTGGACTTCTTTCCATTCAGCTTCAGAGGGGCTGAGATCTGAGAAGATTCTTAACTGTTCCAGGAAAATAAAGGTAGGACTTTCTGCTGATCTCCTTTTCATTCAGTATCTAAGTGAGCTGTAGTGAACCAGAAAGGATGGAAGGAACAGCCTTGGAAACCTTTCCTTTATAAATTATGAAAAAAAGTGCTTATCACTTCTAAAAATAAACAATATATCATGTCGGTTCCCAAAACACTAAGTATATTTTGGCAGTCTGTATTCTCTTACTGACATTTTAGAGATTTTTATTTTTTTTCCCCATTTTAATATTACATTGAGCTTAATTTAAGCTATTTTATGGAATTAAACATATTACCTAACTATAAAAAAAAAAACAACACAAAAAAACCCCAAACAAATAAAAACACCAAAAGGAAGACAATTTACAAGCAACTGTCTAATGAATCTCTTTCTGAGGATTATTTTATTTTAGTTCCTAAGTTCCCTGTGTTATTCTCCAATTTACATACGCTACAAATCTAGAATTTAGAAAGTTGGAATTTACATTTTTCACCTACTTGTGGGGCTTTAAATAAACAAAATCAACTAAGCTCTTCAGATCTTCTTTTTCACTAAAATGGAATTCTTAACTGTTTTTTGTTGTTAAGACAAAGTCTTACTAAACACAATATTTTGTCTACTTATAGCACAATAAGGACCCTGTGAGACTAGATATAGAAAGATGGAAATATTGGAAAATACCATCTTTGCTTTATCAGTAAAATAAAATAATAAAACAAAAGGACAACACACACATCACACAGTTTTTAGTTCTTTTAGTAATTCATACTACATTTATATCCCTTCCACTTTTGTTGTCCCTCTTAAAAATTACAGGAGTCATTAGTTTTGCTGACATTTAATTCCCAAAAGTAAATTCATAGCAGATATTATAATGACACAAATAAAAAGGTTTTAATTTCAAAACCTATTGAAAAGCTGTCTCTTAAAAAAAAAGAAAAAAAGAGAGAGAGAGAAAAACAAAACAAACAAACAAACAAAAAATACACCAAAAAACCCCAAACCAAAAACAAACACAACAGAAAAAAAGATTTGAAGTTCAACTGAAAGACAGTATCTGAATAACTCTAATTCCCAGGAAAACGCATGGCACCTGCCACACACTCTAAAGGTTTTATAAATGTTGTCTTCTGCAAAGTTGACTGCAAACATCATAAGGCCTTTGGTAAATATGTCTACCAGCCTTTTTGTTTGAGCAGAAATATTGAATATCCTGCTATTATGATTATAAAGTAGAGAAGATTATTTCAGACTTTTTTTTTTTTTTTTTTTTAAATATTTGATTAGAGGACTCTCTCTTTTTCCTTGGGATCAAGCTTAAAGTCACACACAGAGTTAAGTGCTCAAAAAAAGTACTCTTTAGCAATACGAGGCTGGCAAAATTTAGAAGTAATTTATGAGTAAACAAACAGAAATACTGAGGCTTGAGAAGAAAAAAACAATTTGACTGCCTGATCCACCATATCAGAATGTGCAAGCAAAATTCTTCACTGCAGGAAAATAATATGGTTGCTTATATTGCATAATGCAAAATGTTTATCTCTTTGGCAGAGGCAAAATACCACATTTTGTTTGTCTTCAATTATCTACTCATAACTGTGTCAAATTCATTTTATCTGATGATTGTTTCAAGTATAATGTTCATAGTGTTTCTATTTTTTTTAAAAAAAGGAATACCAAAATACTACTAATAAAAAATCTAATAAAAATCAGCAAACTAGCACAGATCTCAAAATAAGCAGAGCTGGGTTTCAATTATTATATTAAGATATATGCTATAAACAAAGCTTCCAAAATTCTTTTTTATTATTTATTTTTCCCTACTTGCTGCCATTTTAACAATACAGTCAGGAAAGGGAATGATTAAAAACACTGTTTGGACAATGACAAAACCTATATTTTTCATAATACACTTCTAATTATTTCCCCTTTACTTTAAACGTGGAAAATACCACAGTGCAGACCTTCAAGTACCTCAGGAAAAACTTTTAATCAAGATAAAAGCATTTTAAGTTCTATATCCGACCTTCTCATATTCCAATTTCTGAGACTCTTCCATCACATTTGGAGTCCGGTGTTGGGGAATCCACCACTTCCCTGGGGAGATTTTTCCAACAGTTGATTTCTCTCATTGTGAAAACTTTTCCTCTTGAGTTCAATTGGAATCTCCCCAGGAGTAACTTCTACCCATTACCCTTTGTCTTTTCCATGTGGCTCTCTTAGCCACTCTTCAAATACTGGAACATGGTGATAAGGTCTCCCCTAATATTTCTTTTCTCACGGCTGAACAAATCCAATTCTCTCTGCTTTTCTCATACAGTAGGATCCCCAGTTCCTTCATCATCTTTGTGATCTCTGGATCCACTTCCACTTGTTCACAGATGTTTTTGTGTAGCGGAGACCAAAACTGAATACAGTATTCCAGGTATGGCCTGACAAGAACTAAGTAGAGTGGGTAATGACTAATTTACCTCTGCTGGTAATGTCCTATTTTGATGCAATCTAATATCCTGTTGGCTTTCTTTGCCACTGAAGCACACTGTTCAGCCATATTGAGTTTGATGTCCAGCAGGACCTCCAGGTCCCAGTCCACAGAGCTGCTCTCCAGCGAGGCAGGTCCCACCCTGTGCTGCACTCCTGGATTATGTTTTTTCCAGGTGCAAGATCTGACACTCGTCCTTGTTGAATTTCATAAGGTTCTAGTTAGTTCACTCTTTGAGCCTATTTGACTAGAAACATTCTGAATATTAGAAAAGAGAGGGGGGAAAATTAGTAAACTTTTCTACAGATAAGACTTCTACTTCACTGCTGGCCTTGAGAACTAGACTAGACTACAACTTCCCTCTGCCAGACATGGCATAGTAACCATCTGAGGGTAGATCCTTTCACCTCTCATTTACTGACGTCAGATAGGAATCACATATTAGAGGAGAAAAACAACCTGTCACTCTTCATCTTAGCCTTTGTCTTTACACAGAAAAAAATGAAAATGGCATTTACCTTCAATGACAATAATTTAATTTTGTTCAGTTAATTCAGAAACTTACCATCAGAACTGACCATACTGATCTACCCAGAGCTATATATTACTGCCATTACATTATTAAAATTCTGCAATATATTGCATTAATTTTAATGTGTTAAATTAAATCAAATTCTTAAACTCATGTGAAGCCATAGTAACTGTGAAAATTGAGATTAGGCTCCTACACAAAGCATATAAAACTTTAAGTACCGAGATAGAAAAAAAAAACAAAAACAAAACTGAAAAAGCCCAACCCCAAATATACTGCTTTTCTGTTATTCTTACAAAGTCAATGTGTCGTAAAGACTGCAAACTGAAAACAGCCTTTTGAGAAAGAACCATAAGAAATTTGCTTAATATGTTTTGTACAGCAGAAGCATACCCATGTGTACACTGAATTTAGGGGCACTTGACATATAAGTTTCTCATTCAAAGATACACATTATCTGTTAATCATGTTTTAATGAAGTTTTGCATTAGTCTGCCTGATAAAACGAATATTAAAAGTAGGTGTTCAATACTTGTCATTTGACAGGACAGAGCAGAATCTGTTAAAAACTTCATTTCTGCTTCCCCATTTTTATTCTTCCAGAAAGATACATGATTTGGCTTTAGAAAGAAGGTTCAGCATCTTGTTCTCCCGTATTCTAAAGCTATTTAATTTAATTAAAACTTTAATTTAATTTAAAACTTTAATTGAGAACATTTTTATTTTATTAAGATGCTTTGCATTTAAGTGTAGCCCAGGATTAATCTGATGTACTACAATTTGCAAAGATTATCATACGACCTCTGTTGAGATAATTTTAGCTTAACTATGTAATCGGAAGTTTGTATGAAAACATGTTTATTCTAATGACAGATCTGCTGGCATGAAATAGTAATGTCAAATTAGCGAACCTATTTTTACCTGCCAATAGTAGTGGATGGGACAGCTAAGAAATGTTTTAGTCATGAACTTGGCAGTGTTAGGTTAACAGTGGGATGTAATGATTTTAAGGGTCTTTTTCAACTTAAATGATTTCATGATTCTATAAATACAACTGTAGTACGTATCTGAAATGAGTAAAGGGTAAAAAAGGCATAAGATGCTACTGTATTTTGAGCTGGAATACTGGTTTTAGGACATAGCACATTTTCTTGTTCACTATCCCTTATTCCTTCTAGTTTGCTAGAAATGTCTTGCTAGTGTTACTTGGCAACCATACAAAGTAAACTGCACCCACAGAGTTTTCTGTCTGAAAACATCTCCATTTAAGAAAATATTGGTTATCGTTCTAACACATAAATGTGTCATTCAGACTGTTTATGAATGATCTCATATTTTCAACATAATAACTTTAAGGAAAGAAAACTATTTTCCTTTCATGTATTGCTTCTTCCCATTAGAACTTTATCTCTGGCTGTCTAGTTAAAATATCTTAAGATATTGTCAGAATACAACTGTGAATAGTAAAAAAACCAGCTTCAGAACAAAAGGACAATTGGGAATCAAGTACTATATCGATTTCTAGGTAGGTCTGAAACCAGTATAACTCCAAAACAGGAGAGTTTATGCCAAATGTCTCAGAGTGCCCTGCAAATGTGACTGGAAGTACAGTATATTCTCACAAAACACATCAAAGGAAGTTAAAAATGAAACTCATTAATTGAGGTAATGAAGATTTATGTTCAAGCAGTGAGGTGATGAAAATTAATACCACTCTGCTGAATGGAACAGAACTGTGACAATTGAAATGAATTGAAGATATACCTCAAGTGATTTCGGCGACTATAGGAGACTGCTTTTGTACTAGAGGAATGGAAAAATTTTCTTCCAGGAGCCAGACAGCAACAATTTACTCCCAGTATTGCTCCTACCTTCAACGCATTGCATGTATTTTTATGAGCAGTTGTGAGAGATGTAGTCAATCTCCCCTAACCAGACTCTTGGTAGTTTGGTACGGGCTTCAAACGAGATAATGGCCTGAGCCATAACCAGACCAAGAGCTTCTCTACAAACCCCACAAAGAAGAGACTGACCCAGTGCACACTGATGCATGTGACTTTGGAACACTGATTGTGTAATTAATGTATGAATAGCGGGTTACTCCTCCAAGATTCATTTACCAAGAAAGAGAGTATTGTGGGTATAAAGAATCTTATGCATACCTTTCCCACTGTATGCAATTTTACTACAAGCTAACCACTTTATCCTAGAAATATGACAGCCAAATTGAACATCGTTTGAGCTCTCCCTGCTAGGCAGTATGACTGCATGGGGGTTATCTCCCCTTGGGCTGGGACACCTCTCAAGGTTGCTGCTCAAAGCAGCAAGATCTTTCACTAGTGACTGATAACTGTAAACCCAGTTTGAGTTCTCCCTGGATGGCAACTCCAGGCAACTCTTCCTTTGATCAGGGATGCCTCTCAAAGTTTGAGATTTCTTACCTAAGACTAAGAGATCCTTTTTTAACCAAGGCTATGAGACCTCTTTTTCTCAAGAGATCCTTGATAAGTGGCATAGCATATTGAATCAATACCAATTAAATCCATGTGTCTTTTAGACATAAACTGGTGAACAATTCTTGGATTAAAACTGGATCCAACTGCACCTAGACTCTTCTCTGAGAAGTTTAGAAAGCAAGGGCATACATTCTGATCCTTCTGACTCAATGGGAATTTTTCCTTACACTGTCTATCCCTTTGATTAGATGTAAACCACTGACCAAGTCTGGAACTGACACTGGATCTAGCTGCATATATGCTCCACCAGAACTCTAGAAAGTGAGAGGGTCTACTATGAACCTCATGATGCAACAGGATGGTCTCCCTTACACTTTTTCATCTTCAGTTACACCTTTACAAATTCATATTAAAATCAATTTTGCTAATACTTTTGATGGTGATTCTTTCAATTATCTAAATCAGTCATCCGCAACAACGATGAAACAAGATCAATTTTCCTGGCTATAGAATTTCCCTTTCTCTAGGGACTGGGGTTAGTCTTTGGTCTAAAATCTTAAACTAATGAAGCCAAAGGCAAAATTTCAAGTGTGCTCATGTTGTCTTTTATCATGGTAGGATTAAAATAACTTTATTTTTTTCTACTCAAACACACTTTGCAGTATCCTTAAGAAATAGAAATAAGGATTATCAGCCAGCAATGTAATATAACATGATATCACTTGGAAACCAATATTACTTACATTGCACTAATTTTGCTGTTGAAAAACAGCATGACAACCTTTAAACACAGCAGAGACTTGACATAGCAAAGACTTTGCTACTAGTCACTCCCTTGATACCAAGCAGTTAGCAGATGCTGTTCCTCTCTCCTCAAGTTATGTCATTGAGTAACTGGCATTTGAACCGGTTGTTATTGAGATAAAGAAAACCAGTGCAAACTGTGGACATGAAAAATGCTTCCATTTTAAAGCTCATCAAGTATGTTATGTGAGAGAGAGTCATAAATTTTATATTAGCAATATGCTGGAGTTTTTTTTACAGTAAAAAACAACTTTACAAGCTCTACAGAGAAGACAGACATTTCAGGCATAGAAGGAAATAGGAAAAGAAAAAGGAAAAAGCCCAGTGATTGATAGGTAGCTAAAGACATACAAACAGTTTTCCAAATGATCTTTACATATGGAAAAAGTATATCAATTAAAAGACACTGATAAGTGTTCTTCATCACTTCCTTTGTTATTTTGTTTTGTTTTGTAAGAATAGCTTGTGTTCCTTCTTCTCTAGAAGAAAGTTACATGAAGCAATCACCTATGTTTCTCTATTCATAAAATTCTAGGAGATTATGAGAAACATAGTTCCTTAAATATTTGATGGTGTTAATATTTAAATTAAATGTGTTCAAAAGAATACTATGTAGGCAAAGTTGCTGCTGAAATCAAGGTCAAGTCTGAATAAACAGTGTAGGATTTGGTAAACAAGACTCAGTGAGAGTGGCTCACTATTTTCAGAATTTGTGGATAATGGATTCATTTCATTGAAACTCAAGATACAGTATTCAGCTATTATAATAAAAAAAAAACTATGAAGGACAAGTAATTTTTAACTTACTCTTCTCCGAGGCGCACCCCGTTGTTGTGTCTCAGGATAGAGATCTAAAAAAAAAAAAATAAATTAAAAAGTATTTCATATTACTACTAGTAACATTCATTGTCAAATACCATGATTTTATGCATATACAGTTTTATGTTTGTTTATAGGAACAGTCAGAAAGAATTACAACTCATAAATTTTGTAATGCCTGATGCCTACCTGAAAAGAACAATTAACAATAAAGAGGGAACACACTTCTGCAGTTCTTTCTTTCCCTTTTTTAAAGATGTATCTGATGCATTTGAATTTTCTTACAAGTCTTTTTATGAATATCAAATCCTATCAGAGAACATTTTTAAGGGCAATTTTCGTAATTGAATGTTTAAATGATATCACAAATGAAAGTCTATGATTACGTAGAATTCAATGTTTGTACTATGGGTCCTCATTTTCAAATAAGCACTTTTGTAATTTTTGAAATATTTGTTGATCTTGAATTGGTTTATAGATTTTATGACATTTAAAGATCTATCAAATAAAAGGCCTCAAATAGGAGGCACTCAAATGCACTCTTTACAAAGTTTCATGAAACATATCAAATATTATAGCTTGTTTTAGAGGGTTTTATTTATCTACTTACTTTTGGAAAAGTAGGACTTAAGTAATGATAATTAGAATAATAACCGTGGTAGGCTAACAACATTAACTCCAGTGTTCCTACACAGGGTTCCTCGGTATTGTTGCAACAAAATTATTCATATGTAGAATTTCTATATGCCATTGTGGAACTCTGCAATATTTCATAATAAAGGATGAAAGCTTAATCAGATTAATTTGAGAATTGACACTTTCTCCACAAGTCATTTGACCACATGTAATATCTATACTAACATTCTAATGCTCACAACTTAACATCTTCATGCACTGAAGAGTGAAATGTTCATAAGTTCTATTCATCGATTTTCCCTATCCCTTTTTCTGTCAGTACATGTATACATGTACCACTACCATGAAACCTATACTAGGAAAAAAAAATAATAATAAAGCTTGAGGTTGTTATGTGTGTGAAATTTTAAGGGCTATAACGACTAACTATTAGGAGACTGAAATCTACTATCCATTGCATAAAGATCTTGGGCTTAGTTCTGCAATACTTAGAAATGCTGTATCTTAAGTGTTCAAACAGGAGATGGCTGATTGCTTCCAGGAAGAGTATTTCACTTTAATGGGACAGAGGAAGAAACTTTTCTTATGCCATTTGACTATATAAATAATGGATACTTGAAACCAGTCTGGAATCAAAATTTTTCAAATATATGCTTTTGGGAATATGGATAGGTGAAGAGAAAGCAGATAAAGGCAAAAACTGCAATCAGGATTTACATCAAAAATAACATTCACAACATTACTGACTACTTGGTTTATTACTTCTCAGTGCAGACAGCTGTTGGCCTAAGCAGTTATCAATAATTCCAGGCCCTCTGCCAAAAAGACCCACAAAAGTACTAAAACCCCAAGAAAAACAGGCAATCAAGCAAATAAATAAACAAACAAATACCATTCCTAGCAAAAGATTCAGAATGCTCAAATATATTTCAGTCTGTGTTCATGATAGTTAGGCTTTGGATTCATATATTTCATAAGCTGAAGTACACTTAGTTATTCACTGAGTTATTCACACTTTTAAACTTTGCAAGGTTAAAGTTGCAATTAATGGTGGCCTTAATGTAAATGATATTTTTTCCTCTTTTTGAACTTAATAGAATAACCTAGAGACTCTAAAAACCTTATATAGATTACTTTTAAGAGCAGTGACTGATCTTGCCACTTGTCAGATTTGTTGAAATATTTCAAGTGAGGTTTACTGATCAATATCCATATGAAGTGTATAAGAAAGAGTACATCATGTTTGCAAGAATTCTTTAACTGTTTAGAAGGCTGGGCATATCTTTGAAGTGAAAGGAAAGGCTACTGAATTCTTCAGATTCAACAACCCATATACATATTTTAAGTTAAGAATCTGTAAGGATCAGTGAAAGCACACGGGACTACTTCAAAGTGTGTAATTCAGAACATTTTACAAAACAAATTAGAAGGAGGCAAGAGGTTCTTTCACTTAGCCAATACCTAGCTTCAGGATATCATTCTCAGGATACTAAATATGCAATAGAGCACCATGTAGTTGCTTTTGAATACAAGCAAACCTGTCACATGCTGAGCTGGTACCTCATCAAAGTGATGTCTATTTGGCATCTAAGAAATGTGTTTCCTCATGAAACACTTACTTCTGGCCACCCTTTCTAATTGGTTCTTCAAAACAATTTTTCTATTGTGTTTTTTATCATTTATAATCAGAGGTATTGGACAAACAATCCTTGCTGATAACTTAGTAATTGTCTTCCAATAACAGTTCAACCTCCTCTCCCATACATCAGTTTTCCTAAACCTGAAGTTTAATTATGCTTTACTCGAAGGACAAGAATTCCAGAAATACAGAGTTAGTGTCAAGAAGAGTGACAAGAACTGAACAAAAAAGAGCTATGTACTGATCCTTTACAGAGGACAGAGATGTGTTTTGAACTTTCATTGATCATTTCAGAAACCAAACAGGTTTCTTGGAAGCAATTGAGTGACCTGTATGATATTTGGCCAGTGTGAATTAATCCCTTCATACCTTATCTACCTTAGTACCAACTGAAAACAAGGTCACTGAAGTCGATATGTTATGAATGATGAAAGTAAGCACAGAAATAACAAGATTTCACACTGACTTGGTAAAGTGACTGGGTTCACTCATAAAGTTCAAATGATACTTTAAGACAACACATATTTCACAAAGAAATAAAAATGTGCATGAATATAGCCAGTTACACTTTCCACCATTTATCAGAAATCCTGGCTTATAGAGGAGGTCCAAGTGGACTGGAAGTCAGCAATTGTGACACCTATCAAGTGAGCCAGAAGGAAGAATCAGGGAACTACAGGCCTTTCAGTCAGATCTCAGTGCCAGGGAATGTCATGGAACAGGTCACCTAGATTGCCATCACATAGCATATATGAAACAACCAGGTAATCAGACCTGGTGAGCATGGATTGACAATAGGCAGGTCCTGCTTGACGAACCTGATCACCTTCTCTGACAATGTAACCCAATTAATGGATGAGGGAAAGGCTGTAGATGTCTACCTGAATTTTAGTAAAACATTTGACATCCTTATGAAAAAAACTGGCTGTCCATGTCTTGGATGGGCATGCACTTCGCTGGATAAACTATTGGCTGAATGTCCAGGCCTAGAGAGTGATGGTGAATAGAGCTAAATTAAGCTAGTAGTCAGTAACAAGCAGTGCTTCCCAGGGCTCAGTATGGAGGCCTGTGCTGCTTAGTATCTTTATCAGTGATCTGGATTTGGGCATCAAGGGCACCCTCAGGAAATCTGCAGACAACACCAAGTTAGGCGAGTGTATTGATCTACTTGAAGGGAAGGAGGTTCTTCAGAGGGAATGGACAGGATGGATGAATGGGCTGAGGCCGATGCAGGAGGTTCAACAAAGGGAAGCACTGGGTGCTTTGCTTGGGCCACAACAACCCCATGCAATGCTACAGGCTTGGGGAAGATTGGCTAGAAATCAGCCTGGCAGAAAGGGACCTGGGGGTATTGGTTGACAGCCAGCAGTATGCTCAGGTGTCCAATAAGGCCAACAGCAACCTGTCTTGTATCAGTATGTTCAGCAGGACTAGGAAAGTGATTGTTCCGCTGTACCCGACATTGATGAGGCTGCACCTTGAACACTATGTTCATTTTCGTCCCCTTCCCTCCAAGCAGCTCAGAGATGCTAAAGTGTGTCCAGAGAATGGTAATGAAGCTGATGAAGGGTCTAAAGAACAAGTTTTATGAAGAGCGGCTGAGGGAACATGGTTTAGTGGCAACCTGGCAGTTCTGGGCTAATGGTTAGACTTGATCTTGAAGCTCTCTTTCTATCGGAATGATTCTATAATTCTACCAATGGGTAAAAAGAGCTTAACTTTTTGCAATACTTTCAAATGTTTTATTGTAACTTCTGATTCATGAATTTCAATGTGACTTCCTTGACTTTCGGTAAGCTTTGTGAATGAATACTGAGGGGGGCTGTCCACCTATTTCACACCAGAAAAAAAAATCATCTTCTCACCCACATAGTTGATCAGCTGTGGCTGAGTCACTTCATACTTCTGCCGCTATCATGATGTGTGAAACCAGAAAAAAAGAACATTGTGCTTTATTCTTCTAAGAACTGACACTAATTTGGATGATAATTGTATTTCTGGTAGGAAAAAAAATATTTTCTCTGAATAACAGACTTGTCATGTTCCAAACTCCAAGGTCTGTTTCTTAGTCATTGTATATCCATGATGTATAGCATGTAAAAAAGGAAAATCTATTCTGGACAGTATATCAGTATATACAGGCACAGGATTTTTTCTGAGTTTGTCTTACACCTTTTCTTTATTATATTATTAAAGATGTCTAAGCTCTAAGGTTTTGGAAGGGTATTTCACTACATAAAGATAGATGTAGATTTGCTAAAACACCTAATCATCTAACTGTCGTCAATTTGATTTCTAGAAGCACCTGTGTAGCTCAGATTTTTAGGGTATTTTTCCAAGCATGCTAACTACTTTGAAAATAATGTGCAAGCCTTATCTCAGAGCTCAAATTTAAAAAGGTGTTGCCATGATCAGATAGATTGTAATGATATCAACAACTATTCTGAGTTCTATTATGGAGCCATCTTAATCAAGATCATCTAATCCTTCTTCTGGGACTTGGGCTGATGGAAGACTTACAGTCTCAGCTATTGCAAGTCTTATGATATGTGTGTGAATATTGCTTCTGTGGATATAAAGCCACTGAGTAAACATTAGCTTTATTTGTGGAGTGGTATTTCTTAATAAAGTTGCAGTTGGAGGGATTTAAACTAGATCTGACTGTTGTATACTTACTTATATCAACATGAAGCATCAGTAGAATGAAATATTTAGTATCTGACACAAATGGTGATGAAATGGAAATAAAAAAAAAAGCCTCTACCAAAATCAGACTTCTCTTGAAAATACACTCAATTACTGTTAAAAGACTTAAAAGCACTTAACTTTAATGTGTAAATATTTATCTAATATTGATTTATAAGAAATTCCACTATAAGAAAACATGCTGTATTTCAGTTTATTGATTACTTTCAAGGGTCTTCTTTGTAAAGGTCATCTAGCTAGGAAATACCTGCCTCCTTGCAACAGCTTGTCAATTATATGTAAATACACATATTGAAAAAGCAGTAAGGTTCAGAATAAGGGCAGTAAACTAAAGAGTTAATTTGTGTATTAGAATCTTTCTACAAGGAGAGAAGGCAGTGGTACTAACAGACAAAATGCAGAGCTTATAAAAACCTACATAATGAAAACAAATAGGAAAGCAGTCTCCAAGACATGGGTCCATAAACATGTTATTAATTCACAGCAGAGGAAAAGAAGAGGAAAATAGATTCAAAATGCTGTCTTGGAATACCATCCAGAAATCCTCATTGTATCACGGTTAATTTCTTATCTGTGGAAGTGACTTTCCATATATAACACAATACACAGGAGAACATAATTTGATTTCTTAAATACTGCCTAGCTAGATGTAAAACTGGTACTGAAATGATTCACTTTTAGTCACAGTATATTAATCTCTGAATTTCCAATCTTCATATGTTACCACTAAACGATAATTTTAAAATAGTAATAGATCTTTGGAAGCATAGAAGATGCATGAACATTCTCTTCCTATTTAACTACCTATTATCTAACACAAATATTTAATATTCTGTCAAAGGTATTACATTCAGTTTTGTATGAGGATAAGAAAGTTGGATAAAATACTGACTGTTCTCCATTTTCACTCTTACAAAAAGAGGAAACCACTGGGAAGTCTTGGCAATACCCTGACTTAAGCTTATAGGCACAAAAAAAAAAATCAGTCATGAGACCCATTTAGACAAGATTTATATGGCTGTTTTGTTGTATGAAACAAAAAAGCAACAGAAATTGAACTCAATGCCTTTGTTTTCTGATAGTCTGGACTTTAACTCCAAGGAGTGCTTTAATATCGTCTTCTTCTTCAGCAGCACTGAACAAATGTTCATTGTCTAATTCCAACATTTCCCATTGTTGTCAGGTCCATAAGAAGCTTATTAGCATTCACTAGCTTCATTTGCAGAATTTTCTGGAAATTTTATCCTGTTTTGTTATTTCACCATGAAGTTGAACAGATAGGGCTCAAATTTGATATATCAGTGGTGAGTAAGCCCACTGGAACATGCATATCAGACCCAAATCACTGAGCTTATTTGCTCTTCTTACATTTGTAAAGAGTTCCTTAACCATAAAGAGGTAGAAAATTTAGTCAACAATGAAAGTTTCAACAGATATTCTTAAAGAAAACACAAAATGTTCTGCATGATCCTGCTGTTCTTGACTCTCATTCTGTTCTTATACAAGGGTATTCTTAATAATTATGCTGATAATGACCTGATAAATGTAATAGCTCTTCATCGTATACACATTATATTATATTCCTAAAAGCATGCCTTAAAATTATTCTTTCAAAATCACTGCAGAACTCTGCTACTGCCAAAGAGAGTAGACACATTAATGTGTAGTGACAGTAGTGTCAGAATTATGCCCACACTGCTTCTTATCAGTTCATAAAAGAGTACCAGAATCTCTGATAGGGGTAGAGGGTCAGAATCTGTTTATGTGATATGTACTAGTTCTGGCAGCTGAATTGCACCTGTGAGGGATAAAATGGCAATTGTACCATATTATCAGCCTGCAACAGTGACATTAACATGTCGTTCCATTATACCATTACATAGATGGAAAGGTAATATTTGTCTTTGATTTCTTTTTAATTTTTACCAGAGAAAATTTCTGTGCAAAACATGTAATACAGAAAATTAGAAGAAGAATATTTCTATAAATAACAAAATAGTATCTATGCACTTGCTTTATTATTTTATCTCTATTAATTTTATTTTATATTTTTCCTTTACTTAAACCTGCTATATAGTCTTGTCAACAAAAACGATGCACAATGTGCCCAGAGAGCACTGTTTATCCACTAAAAAATACAAGTTACGTGATTTGTCCTCTGTCTTTCACCATAGCAAATTCATTGCTAACTTCAGCTACAGTGACTCGGACATCTTCACAGCATCACTTCAGACCTTTAAGGACCTCTGATTTCAAGTCTGGATCTCAGGTCATCATGTCTGAAAAAAGAGCTGCAAAGCACACTAACTTCTAGCATAGAAGTAGCATCAATATCCCCAGGTAGTATCTGTTGTCATCTTAGCTTTTCTGTCTCACTTCTAGGTTTTCTGTAAGATGACTTTATTAAATAGTTGACCCTACTTAAGGGAAGTTTGCTTATTAGCATTAAAATGCAGTAAAAAGAAAAAAAAAAAAAAAAAAAAAAGAAACAATGACCAGTGTGTAAATATTCTAATCTTCCCATAAGTCTTCCCATTTTCAGTATATTTACACATACTCAACTACTCCAACGCTTTTGTTGGGCATGCCTTGTGTTTACATCACTCTGTTCTCTCTCAAAAAAAAAGCCCAAAACTTAATAGAAGTTTTACTTTCATTCTACTCTCCGCTGCCCCAACTCTCCAGATAACTCTTAAGCATTTAGATTTTCTGTCTCTCTGCAGCCTCTCAATTGTAGTAAAACTGCTACATAACTATATAGCTTCATCATTAAAAATATGGCTTATTAACATCTATTGTTTTTCCATTCACCTTGAATATCTTGACAGGATTTATTTCATCCATTAGTTTGGATTTTTTATTTGTAATTAAACTGGCAATGTACAACACATTAAAAAGCTTTTCCTGTTGCACAGTTAACTTTTCTGTTCTTAGGTTTAGAGTTATTTCCTTCTGAGGAAGTATTTCAGGGGCAGCAGTCTCAGTTCTCTAAAGGAAATGAAATGTTCTACCCCATCTCTCAGCTGCAAATTCTTTATTTCCTGAAGAACTGCAGATTGAAGGTGATAACTTTAAAGGGATGCTTTTTCTCAACCTGAATGAATCTTGGCATACTGTTAATAATAGTGGGATAGGAGTTACATATTATTTGAGACAGCATACACGAAAGGCAGGGAGGAGCTCCTTGCAGAAGAAAGTTAGTCTTTATGTAAAAGAATTTTAAAAGAAAATATTTTAAGAAACTTTTTAACTTGAAGTAGCATACTGTAAAAAAGTAAGCAAAAGTTTGCTTCAGCAAGCATATAGACAGTGATATCAGTAAAAGGCAAGGCGACAAAAAAGCTGCCGAAACACCCCAACACTACCACATAACAACATCACACTGTAATGCACTACCTCCATATCAATGCTTTCTTCTCATATTACATCATTCTGTAAAACCACTCTTTAAGAGATGTTGTGTTTCTAAGCCAGTACACAGGCTTTGAGTTCAGGGTTTGTGCAGAACACAACTTAAAACACCCAAAAGGACAACTGTGCTGAAGGAGGTAAACTGATAACATTTCTTGCTGAGATAGCTTTATTCTGTTCCTATAATGTAGTGGACGTTCTTTCTAAGAGGATCTTTTTTTTTTTTTTGATTTGAAACAAATAAGTGGAATTACACATTAGTGTTGCAATTTCTAATGATTTCCACATTAATGTATGCACAATAACAGCCTAATTTTCTCTCTCTCCCAACCTTCAAAACTGAGGGAAAAAAAAAGAATATATGTTAACCCTAGTATTTTGGACACTTTCCAGTTTGGATAATTGCATTCTGTCTACTAACAATTCTCCTGCAGTTTCAATTAGATATAATGTTCCTTTTCACTGTCCTGAGCGCTTTTGCAGTATTGCTGTTCACTGTTTAACAGCTGCCACGTTTCACTCAGGAGGTGCTTGCATTTCAGTATTTAATGAGATAAGCCTTATAACAGGGCTTTCAATTAGCTGCATTGTAACTTTTAAACTGCAATCTGTATCAGGAATATTAGGTGCTATGGGAAGGCAAAATTTCTCAGGAAATGTTCAGATAGCTAATAAAGAAGGTAGATGTCGTGTACAACACAAAGATGAAAATCAGGGTTTCTATCCACTTTAATCAGCAGTAGTCTAGGGAATCAATCACTCCATCCTTCTTTTTTGAGTATACAGAACTCTTCTGTTGTTTCAGTTTCTTTTTGTGGGTTGTTTTGTTGTTGTTTTTCACTTTTTAATTGTTTCATTCTGTGAAAAATAGAACAGTTTGTGTACAGAATGTTGAGAATAATTTCAGTTCATAGCTGTCAAAATCTCCTACCTTTCCTATGGAAAACAAGACAGATATGCTTTCGAGTTCCATCAAAAGAAAGAGGGAATTTTGACAGCTTTATCATATCATGAATGAAAAATCTCTACCTAGCTGTAGCTGGAGGGCAAGTAAAGTGTGATAGCATTGCTCTATGTTGATATAAAGAAATCACACAGAATCACAACAAACTACCATGGTTGGAAAAGACTTTTGAGAACATCAAGTCCAAGGATTACCAGACTCTACCAGGGCCACTACTGCACCATATGCTTGAGTACCATATCTAGATAGCTTTTAAATATATCCAGGGATGTTGATTCAACCACGTCCCTGGGAAGCCTGTTCCAGTCTTTGGTAACCATTTTGGTATAGGAGTTTTTTCCTAATGTCCAAGCTAAACCTGCTGCGGAGCAACTCGATGCCTGTTGTCCTATCAGTTGTGACTTGTGAGAAGAGACCAACACCCCCCCCTCTACAATCTTCCTTCAGGTAGTTGTAGAGAGTGATAAGGTCTCTCCTCAGCCTCCTTTTCTTCAGACTAAACAACCCCAGCTCCCTCAGCCACTCCTCAGAAGACTTATTCTCAAGACCCTTCACCAGCTTTGTTACCCTTCTCTAGAGCCACTCCAGCACCTCAATGTCCTTCTTATACTGTGGCACCCAAAACTGAACACAGTACTCAAGGTGTAGCCTTACCAGTGTAGAGTACAGTGGAACGATCACTTCTCCAGTCCTGCTGGACACACTATTCCTGATGCAGGCCAGGATGCTGTCGGCCTTCTTGGTCACCTGGGCACACTGCTGGCTCATGTTCAGCCAGCTGTCGTTCAACACCTCCATATCCCTTTCTGCCAAGCAGCTTTCCAGCCACTCTTCCCCACACCTGTAACATTGCCTGGGGCTGTTGTGACCCAATTACAGGACTCAACACTTTGTTGAAGCCCATATGATTCGCCTCAGCCCATTGATCCAGCCTGTCCAGCTCCCTCTGCAGAGCCTGCCTATGCTCAAGCAGATCAACACACTCACCTAACTTGGTGTCATCTGCAAATTTGCTGAGGGTGCCATTGATGCCCTCATCCAGATCATTGATAAAGATATTAAACAGAACAGGTCCCAGTACTGAGTTCTTGGGACCACCACATGTGACTGGCTGGCAGCTGAATTTAACTCCATTCACCAGCACTCTCTGGGCCCGGCCATCCAGCCAGTGTTTGATCCAGCACAGTGTATGCCTGTTCAGACCTAGGGCAGCCCTGTTTTATCATGAGGATGCTGTGGGGGATAGTATCAAAGACTTTGCTGAAGTCCAAGTAAACAACATCCACAGCCTTTCCCTCATCCACTATGTGGGTCACCTGGTCATAGAAGGAGGTCAGATTGGTCAAACAGGACCTGCCCTTCATGAACTCATGATGACTGGTCCTGATAGCCTGGCTGTCCTGTAAATGGCGTGTTATGACACTCAATTTGTTTCATGACCTAACAGGTCATGTTTCAGGCTAACAGGTTCTGTTGGGACCTCCTCAGTTAGTCAGGACTGATGATAAATCATGAAGAACGACTTGGCAAGCATATCTGTCAATTCCTTCAGCACTCTTGAGTGTAACCCATTTGTCCTCATAGACTTTTGTACATCTAGGTGGTGAAGTAGGTCACCAATTTCCTCATGAACTACAGAGGCCTCCTTCTTTTCCCCATCGCTCTGTTCCAGCTTAGGGGGCTGGCTACCCAATAAACAACTAGTCCTACTAGTAAAAACTGAGTCAAATAAGACATTAAGTACCTCAGCCTTTTCCTCATCCTTAGTCATTGTTTCCCCTGGCATTCAATAACAGATTAAGATTCATAGAATCATAGAATCACTATGGCTGGAAAGGACCTCCAGGATCATCTAGTCGAACCTTCATCTCAGCATCCTTAACCACTAGACCATAGCCTCAAGTGCTATGTCTACTTGTTTTTTAAACACCTCCAGGGATGGTGACTCCACCACCACCCTGGGTGATCCTAGTCCTCCTTTTGTTGTTAAGGTATTTACACAACCATTTTTTTTGTTGTCTATTATGGCAGTAACTAGATTGAATTCTAGTTCAGCTTTGGTCCTTCTAATTATCTCCCTGCATAACTCCACTGAATCTTTGTAGTCCTCCTGAGTGGTCCATCCACTTTTCCAAAGGCTATAAACTCTTTGTGTTTCTGAGTTGCAGCAAAAGCTCTCCATTCAGCCAGGCTAGTCTTCTTCCCTGATGGCCTGTCTTTCAGATGTGCACTTTTACAATTTCCTTTTTGACTCATGTCCAGCCTTCCTGGACTCCTTTGCCCTTCAGGACTGCCTCCCAAGAGACACTGCCAATCAGTCTTCTGAACAGGTCAAAATCTGCCATACAGAATCCAAGGTGGCAGTTCTACTAACACCCTTCCTTACTTCTCTGAGAACCAAAATCTCTGTTATTTCATGATCACTAAGCCCAAGA
>VWZK01002134.1:0-14017 GCA_013396935.1 Baryphthengus martii
GGTTCTTTCAGGATCTGAAGGGGGCTACATGAAACCTGAGGAGGGACTTTGTACAAGGGCTTGTAGTGATGGGATGAAGGGTGATGGCTTCAAACTGGAAGGGAAGAGATTCAGATTAGAAATTAGGAAGAAGTTCTTCACTCTGAGGGTGGTGAGACCCTGGCACAGGTTGCCCAGAGAAGCTGTGGATGCCCCATTCCTGGACCTGTCCAAGCCCAGGCTGGATGAGGCTCTGAGCAACCTGCTCCAGTGGGAGGTGTCCCTGCCTGTGGCAGGGGGTTGGAGCTGGATGATCTTCAAGGTCTCTTCCAACCCTGACCATTCTGTGATTCCATGATTCTGGTTTCCCAGTGGATAAACTATTTTTTTTAAGAATTGGGCTGTGTGTTGGTAGCAGGCCCACGTGCCCCTCACTGTGTGTCTCCTGTGCGTTACTCGTCGTTTCTGTTGTGACAGCTGCTGAGCTGTGCTTGGAATTGCTGATTGTAACGACCAAATCTTTTCTAAAAGATTTTTAGGAGCTCTCAAACAGCCTCTAAAACATCTCATACCCCTAAAATACCAAATACTGTTGCACTTTAAGCTCCCTAACATTGTGGGAAATGCTTGTGAGGCCTGTCCGCAGTGAAAGCTGAGCGCGGGAGCAAAAAAGACGTTTTGCAGTTCTCGGGCCCTTTTAGCAAAGTATTTCTGGAGGAAGCTGGAATCACACACCAACTCCAGATTATATTCCTTGAGTTTTATTACACCTGCTGAAAACTAACCCTGCCAGGATGCTGCTGAAAATTCTCAACTGAACAATAGAAAATGTCAAGGCTGTCACCACAGGAGTGGGGTCATAAATTCAATAACCAAACGCTCCAACTGGTGCCGGAGTCCTCAGGGCTGAGGAGGCCTCTGTGCTCCAGAGAGGAGCTCTGGTGCCATCTAATGTTGGGAGATTCAAATAGGGGCTGCAGGCAGGTGGTGGATGGTTTGCTTCTGGATCTCTACATCTGCTGTCATCCTTCCTCCTCCTGGGAAGGAAATACTGTAGGAATTCTTTAGGTGTCAATCAGAAATTCCTTCTGTGCTCTTCCGCTGGATAACTTGATAAAATGTGGATTTCTTTGGAAACAGCCTTTTACTTAAACGCTTTTTCTTTTATACAAACATCAAGTTATTTTCTGTCTTGTTCACAGGAAGAACACTGAGGAGCAGGTCGGGTTTAGGAAGGGAAGGAAGGGTTTAGGAAGGGTTCAGGTTGGTTTTCACAGGTTCTTAAAACCCTTTCGACTCTGGTGACGATATCAAAACAGCCTCTGGCGAAGAGGATGGAGTGGGAGCTGCTTCCTAGAGCTGCAAGGCTGTAATGTGCTTCTTGGCTTCTCTCTTTGTTTATTTCCTTGCAAATATGATCAGACCTCGAAGTGAGTGGCTTCAAAACTTCTACTTCTCCAGCCTGAGCTGGGTCACAGACAACTGTAGAATGTGAAAAAAAGAATTTGCCTTTCAAACCTCTTCGTGAAACAGATTATATAAGCTCATCGCAGACTCACGTTTGCCCATTGCAATTGTAGAAGGAGTAAAATTATATTAACTTGAACCTTGCTCAAGAATTTCTTAGAATCGTTGGTTTCTGGCAGCACGTCAATGGCAAGAGAAATACGTCAGTGATCTGCTCGGTCGCGCATCTGTCAGTGCAACAGTCCTAGAAGTTTGCTCTGTAGGTGGTAAGATTCAAAGCCAGCCCTAATTCTTAGTCCTTGTAACATCAGGTCTCTGTGTAATAGGCCAAGGCGCCCTCTGGGCCACGCTGGTTGTGCCGTGTCCATGGTCAGAGTTTTATTATAATGTCTCAGTAGGGTGATGGAGGGGAGAGTTCACCTGGTGAAACGGGCGCCTCAGAATCATAGAATTGTCAGGGTTGGANGGTCCAGATTTTTCTTGGAACAGGGGCTCCAGAACTGGAGGCAGGGCTGCAGGTGGGGTCTCACCAGAGTGGAGCAGAGGGGGAGAATCCCCTCCCTTGACCTGCTGGCCACGCTTCTCTTGCTGCAGCCCAGGACAAGGTTGGATTTATGGACTGCTCAGAAGACATTTCTGAACCTCTGTGTTTGCTTAATTCCCTTTCTCCCTTTTGTCTCATCCGGGGCAGGTTTGAAAAAGGACGGATTTACACGTTTATTGGCGAGGTGGTGGTCTCCATGAACCCCTACAAAAACCTCAACATCTACGGCCGTGACACGATCGAGCAGTACAAAGGGAGGGAGTTGTACGAGAGGCCTCCTCACCTCTTCGCCATCGCCGACGCCGCTTACAAAGCGATGAAGAGGAGATCGAAGGACACCTGCATTGTGATATCGGGTGAGCCGAAAGAGCTTTGCTGTGCGCTGAACGCGTGAGCTTTGTGAAATTCTGGGCGGAGGAGGAAGAATAATTTGGCTCATGGCAGCATTTAATCAAAGAAAACGTCATTCCATTTAGAACTGCTTATTTGCATTTGAATCCGCGTGCGGAGACCTTCCCAATTATTTCCTATCTCATTCAAGCGCTGGTGTCGGTCGTCAGCAGGGCAGGCGAAGCGATGACTTGGACGTGAGTCCTCTGCCCGCTCGACCTGGGTGGCTGGAGACGGCGGGAACAGGGTCCCTCCCTGTCTCCCTTCAGAGAACTGCTGATTTTTATCCCTCAGATGACCGGCCAACTTTTTGTTCTCTGTTTTGCTGGCCGGACCGATGGCTCGTCGTGGCTCTGACAGCGGGAGCAGGGCTTGTACCATGAGCGGTGGCTCTCTGGATCCTGGCACTCGGTTCCCTTGATGTTCCCGTGCCGTCGCGGCTCTGAAAAGCGCGAGCCCCGAGCTGCTGGGCTGAACAGAGGCCTCTTGTGCTGCAGCTCCTGGCCCTGCTGCTGCCAGGCAATCTGCCCTCACAATATTCCTTTTGATCCGCTGTGTGCCAGGCCCTTCACCCACCTGGGAAATAATACATCAGAACGGCGTCTAAGGCAGCGGCAGCCAGGCAGGGTTATGGCTTTGTTTAGAAAACGTCCAAAGTGCGTGCAAATGAACTGACATCCTGGCTGGGGCAGCACTGGGGGGGCAGCAGGGTCAGGGCAGGGATCGTCCCCCTGCACTGGGCACTGGGGAGGCCGCCCCTGGAATCCTGGGCTCAGTTTTGGGCCCCTCCCTCCCAGAAGGAGCTGGAGGGGCTGGAGCGTGGCCAGGGAAGGGCAAAGGAGCTGGGTAAGGGTCTGGAGCAGGAGTGTGGGGAGGAGCGGCTGAGGGAGCTGGGCTTGTTCAGCCTGGAGCAAAGGAGGCTCCGGGGAGACCTTCTGGCTCTCCACAACTCCCTGAAAGTCAGGAGCTTGGAGCCAGTGCCGGTCAGTCTCTGCTCCCAAGGAACAAGCAGCAGGACAAGAGGAACTGGCCTGGAGTTGCCCCAGGGGAGGTTTAGGTTGGAGCTGAGGAAGAATTTGCTGCCCTTTGGGGTTGTCCAGGCCTGTGCCAGGCTGCCCAGGGCAGGGCTGGAGTCCCCCTGATCCCTGGAGGTGTTTCCCAGGTGTGGAGCTGTGGTGCTGAGGGACAGGGCTCAGTGGTGCCCTGGCAGGGCTGGGTTAACAGTTGGACACCATGAGCAGAAAAGTCTTCTTTAATCAGAACAATTCTATGAAATAAGAATTGCTTTTAAAAAATACAGTAAGAAAACCCCCAAACACCGCTGGGGTAGAATTAAACTGCGCCGTTCAGGGATTTGCATTTGATCTGTCACGTCACGTTTGTTTCTGTGCCCTCAGGTGAAAGCGGGGCTGGAAAAACGGAGGCCAGTAAGTACATAATGCAGTACATTGCAGCCATTACCAACCCTGGGCAGAGGGCTGAGGTGGAAAGGTAAGGGCTTTGCAGAAAAATAAGTGAAATTGTTTCATTTCTGGATCTCTTTCTCTGGTCTGCGTCGCACCGTGGTGTTAGATGGTCTCTTATCCTAATTACCTGCTGATTTGTACAGCACTTCCCTAACTTCTTCTGGTGCTGCTCTTACTCTGGGAATTTTGCAACATCAGTTTCTAAAATCACGTGGAAAACTTGCTCTGAAAGGTTAAACTTTCCAAATGAAACCGGTATCTAGAAGTCCTGTTTCCTGTGGCCAGTTGCCTGCGATACGCGCAGCACGTTGAGCACACGGAGCGTATTCCGTGGCCTCCTGTGCTCCTGGGTGCAAAATGTGCCTGTCGGGCCACGAGGAAAAGTTTTTGAGCAAAGAATGTGCCTTTCTGCTGAGACAGACTTAATACCTACCCTGACAAAAACTTTGGAAAGGACTTCCAAAGGAATTCAAGAAATTGGTTTGCCAGCTTACACGTGGAAAGGAATTTTGTTGCTATTTTCCAGGGGGGGTGGGAAGGGGTCTGGCCTTTGGTTGGCATTTGCTGGGCTCGACGAGGCACTGCCAAAAGCTCCCGGCTGGTTTCCCGTGGGACTGCCAGTATCACACACCAGCTGCCCAAATACCTCGTCTGCTCTTCCTAAATTCTTCTTGAGAAATGCCTCTGGAAAAGCGTCCCTGGATTGAGTGCGCAAGCCTGGGCTTACCCTGTTCTCCGGTCCGTTTGCCTGTACTCCAGGGTGAAGAACATACTCCTGAAATCCAACTGCGTGTTAGAGGCCTTCGGCAACGCCAAAACCAACCGCAACGACAATTCCAGCAGGTTTGGGAAATACATGGATATCAACTTTGATTTTAAAGGAGACCCGATCGGCGGGCACATCAATAATTACCTGCTGGAAAAGGTAAGTCCCCCTGGCTCGGGGAGTCGGAGGCTTTCGTGTGGTTACTTCTGTCACCTGGGCTTTGCCGTCAGGAAGTCGTCCTTTCAGACGCGGGATGTCTGAGAACCTCCCTGAAATCTGGGGTTTCATTGCTCTCCAAGAGTTACTCTAAGGAGCTGAAATGCTCCAAGGATTACTCTAAGTAGTTACTATTACTCCAAGAAGTATTGTCAGTCACTGAAATGCTGCTGAAGCACCGGCAGTGCCCTGTGGCTTCAACCCTGCTGCTCTCAGAGCTCACCACACGAGGGGCTGGTGTTACTCAGAAGCTTCTGTCCATTCACATGTGTGAATAAAGAATAAAAGCTGAGCTTAATTTAACATCTCCAAAACTCCTTCTTTACCTTCCCGCATTGAGATCTCACCGGTGAATGAAAGGAGAAAATATTTAGGTCTGTGAGTAGCAGCAGGATGCTTGAGAATTGTCGTCCTGGAACAATGCCACGGTCTTGGGTAATCTTTTAGTAGCTTTGTTTTGATACATTCCAAGTGATCCTAAACAAAATTATTATTTTTTTTTTTTTTACATATCATGAAGTGGTGGCTGAAGACGCTGGAATATGTAAAACTCTGTCAGGAGTCTGGACTTGTTCTCTTAACGGTTCTCCTGATGTCAGACGCGCGTCTGGCTTTAATTTAGCTGTTTGCCCACATCTGCTGACATCCTTTTGTGGTGGTGGTTTGCACTTCTCCCAGTATTTCCCTGAAGTCTATTTTCAGAATAAACACTACATTTTATTTAAAAAAAAAACCCTCCACCAGCAAACCCAAACATTTATCACGTGGTACTTTCGTACAGGAAAGGGGTGGAGCTGCGGCTGCGGGGACCGAAATCCCCAGCATTTATTTCACTTTTATGTTAGGATTAATAAAATACCAAGTTAAATATGCTTCCATTTTGGAAGCAGTTGAGGTTCTGGTCTGAACACCAGCAGTTAACCCACAGTGACTTCGTGCTGCAGCAGGAACACTTGGCCTGTCCCCCTCCATCGTCCCAACTATATATATATTTATGTAGCATAAACTCAGGCGACGTCTCTCGTCGCCTGCATTTCTCCTGCGGGTAACGGGGATTTTGTGCCGGTTCACACCGATTTGGAAGGAATGCTCTGGAGATGGAGCTGTCACTTGCTCCCTAACCCGACACCCTGAGGTCAGAGCAGAGCGGTCGCTCGTGCAGCACCGGGTGCTGCTGGTCACCCTCTCCTGGGGCCGGTGAAGTGGGGCCTGCAAGGCCCTAACTGTGACCGGTTTGGTTGTAGTCCCACGGTCCTGGTCCTCATCTTCAGCCATCAAACGCTTCTTCAGCTAAAATGACGTTTTATTTGACTCTTCCATGACAGCAATTCTGGGGTTGCCCCATGGAATTGCTGGTTGGAAGGAGGACGTTGCAGCTCTTACCCAAGCTGAGCTTTTTGATTCTAAGATTTCAAAGCCCGTGGTCATGCCCAGCTGATGCTGTTGACACCAGACTTGCCGTGAGATGAGACAAGTCTGGAGGGATCCCGGCCACCCAGAACCAATGCAGGGTGTCTGAGGGGAGGTGCTGGGGCAGCAGGGTGTCCCCATCCAGAAATAAATGCCTCTCTCTGTCTTTTGTCTCCCCGCAGTCTCGGGTGATCGTGCAACAGCCGGGAGAACGAAGCTTTCATTCTTTTTACCAGGTTCGTATTCGCTTGGGGAAACAAAGGACTTTTCTAAGGCTTCCCAGACCTGATGAGCAGAATATTTAAAGCTTTTACCTTCTCGTGTGTTTTGCCAAAGGTTCCCTTGTTGTTGCATCTTGGGTGATCTCAGGTTCTCTGGCTCTTTGAAGAGGCCTGCTCTGGGGAAGCAGCATGGGAAGATTTATTTTTTTCTGTCCTCCAGTCCCATATTGACACATTTGTAAACTTCAAAGGAAGCTAACTAAACAAAGATGGTAGAATATTGGACTTGGACTCACTATTTTATTTGCAGCAAGTCTAATCCCTCTATTTTCTCTTGAGGCCTTTAGTCCATATGGAAGCAATCTTAGGACACCAACTTGACTTTGTTTTTTTTCGAGGGGGCTCTTTTTAACGTCTTCCATATCGAATGGTGGTTCCCTTGTGTGTCCTTTGGGGAAATGTTTGGTCTATTAGTATAACCTTTATTCTCAGCTTTGCAGTGAGGCAAATGTAGGCTTGTTTATTTTTTTCCCCACTTACTCAGTACTCCACGATGGCACGTTAGCGCCTTCCTCATGAAGGAAGTGTTGGAAAGTCTCTGTGGGTAGCAGAGAAGGTAAATGTGCTTGCCAGGAGACATCTGTGGCATGTCACAGAGGTAAACACGGCTGCTCTGGGAAGAGGTGCAGACTTATTGTCTGAACATTGTGTCACTCAAAAGGACAGTCCTTTGGGCAACCTCTTTCCAGTGGTCACAGCCCTACAACAACGTGGCTCCAGATACTTTAGGCAAGTCCTCTGTAGCTGTAATTTTAAAGTTTTTAAGATTTTGCTTATCAAGCGGATGAATAAGAAAGAGAAAAAGGAAAGATTTGATTTTTTTTTTCATTCACTCTTTCTTAAAATACTCTTTGTACAGCTTCTCCAGGGAGGGTCGGACCAGATGTTACGTTCTCTGCATCTTCAGAAGGACGCATCTGCCTACAGCTACATCTGTCCCGGAGCACAGATAAAGGTGAGGGGGGAGTCAGGGAATTAGAGGTAACTTGCCTTAAAACTGTAAATGCTTCTTGAAATAGAACAGGTGGTGCTGAGCTTGCAGAAGCCGAGACCAGTGTTTACAGGGTGAATATGGAAAGGTGACTGACACCAGGGTGCTATTTGGAATGGAGTTTCTGGCCCTAGAAGACACAGCGCAGTGTGTCTGTGTGTGCGCTACGTTGCTGTCTGCCCAGAAGAAGCGCTAGAATGTAGGAGGAGGATCATCACCTTTGTTGCTAAATGCAGACATAGATATTTGACCTGTTACCAGAGACAGAATTTTCATAATGTTAATAAAGTCGCTTTCTGGAGCGAAAAGCCGTAAAGACTCTTTTGTTTTTTTTTTTTTCACATCAAGACCGTTTAAATTACTGAAGCATTCATTCTTCATAGCTGGCTTATCCTCAAGGGGCCTCTGAGCAGGAAAGAAGGGAACAAACCCATCAAGTTTTCAGGACAAGATCCTGAGCACTTGAAAGCACATCTGGAGTTGTCCCTTGTGTTGTCCCTCTGAGACAGAGTCCGGACAAAAGGCTCCCTGATTTCCTGGTTGCTTTCTTGAGATGTTCTTTGGCAAACAAGCTCACAGACCTTCTCAAGAAGCTTTTATCAGGTTCTCTAGAGACCTGCAGTGAAAACAAACCCAGATGATTGGGAGGGGAGGGGCAGAGGCTCATTTTGGGAAAGGTGGTGACCAGAACTGTGCTGCTGGTGCTCTGCAGCTTCTGCCCAGGGGATCTGCGACCGCACTACTTGTGACTGGTGTATTTTATGAATCGCTTCCACTCTTTCACCAGAAATTCCACTGGGAAAGTGCAGAACTCTTTGGTAGTGCTGGGCTGGGTTTCTGTGCCGCATTGCTGCCGGTGTGGGCAGAGCCGGGCTCAGCGTCCGAACGTACCGTAGGGGATTCGGATAAGCCGAGAAATCTCCTGACAGCCTCTTGCATCTGAAAACCAGCAGGGTCCATTTCTGTTCCCCAGGGGCTTGCAAAACTCTTTGCTTTCTCACAGCTGATTTCCATGAAGCCCCTCACGTCCCAAACTTCTCTTTCCCCTCAGTGCTCCATCAATGATGGCGCAGAGTTCAAAGCCGTCGCCGATGCCATGAAGGTGATCGGCTTCAAGCAAGAGGAGATTCAGACTGTCTACAAAATCGTGGCAGCCATTCTGCACTTGGTGAGCTCTCTGCCCACCTCTCTGGGTGGGTGTTCCTCAGGAGGGGTTGAGCACACTTGTACTCCCAGCAGCTCTGATTTTCTTGCTGCAGAAGTGTTGGGAAGAGCTGTTGGCTGGAAGAGTGTGTAGAGTTGACTACTTCCAGTGATGGGTGAAATTCCTTAGTGAAATGGGATGCTGCAGTAATGCTGGAAGGTGACATTTATTCCTGCACATTCCAGATCCCAAACCGGACAAGCCACTAAGTACTGGGAGCTGTTAAATGTTCTGACCAGGAGTTGTTTGGATTTGGCAGTGAGGGGGTCAGGAACTCTCACCTCGCTATCCTTCTGTCCCCATTTGCCCTCGCACTCACCATCCCCACTGGTTTTGCTGGGGATGGTGCATCATTTGAGCACAGCCACACCAAGGAGACCTTCATTCTCTGTGTTCTGATGCCAAGGAAATCCTTCCATCAGTCGTATTCTCCTGGGAACCTCAGAGCCTCCTCCCCTGTGGTGATGTCCATGTAGCTCAGCTCTGTTTCCTCAAGGAGAGGCACCGCTGGTGGGCAAGAGCAGGACAGCAAAGGAAACCACAGCTTTTTCCCAATGCTTTCTCCTCCTTGGGGTGGTTGTGCCCCAGTGCTGGGGAGGAAAACGGAGGCAGAGGAGTTGGGCCGTGGAGGCAGGACCTGAGACCCGTCCTGCTGACCGCACAGTGGTGTTGATACGTACTCCTGGAGCTGGGGGTGTTCAGGAGCAGAGCTGTGGTGGTTGTGCACTGTCAGACCACTCCTCTTGGCCCTGCTGACTTGTCACCTTCCCCAGAGCGTTCACAGCACCTTGGTGGGCGATAGCGCTGCAATAACACCCGCAGCCCGGTGTCGCCGTGGTGGAGAGGAGACACCGCACCCAGCGGTTGTAGAATTGATGTCATTACCCACTGCCAGACCCTCAATCTTGAGACAGTGATCGATTAAACCTCTAGAAGGGTTGGATGTCATTTTTTCCCAAAAGCTCATCGGAACACTGAGCGGGAATGCTCTCCTGAGAGTCAGGCGGGGCTGCTTCCACTGCTGCCGGAGCTCCGTGGGTACGTGGATCTACAAGAACCACTCTCCTCAGGTGTCTGGAGCTGTACTGACCTGACAGCCGGTGGCTTAGGGATGAGCTTGGGGTGTACTGATTCAGATCAGTATCACTGAGGGACACGGTTTTGTGGTGCCCCGGTTGGATTTGATGATCTCAAAGGTCTTTTCCAACCTGAACGATCCTATCATTCTATATTAATAAAAGGCAGACCGAGAAATTGAATTTCTTGCTGCTCATTCCAGGGAAACTTGAAGTTCTCTGTGGACGGCGATACACCGGTGATAGAAAACGGGAAGGTGGTGTCGATCATCGCGGACCTGCTGTCGACAAAATCCGACATGGTGGAGAAGGCTCTTTTGTTTCGAACTGTAGCTACAGGTCGGGATGTCATTGACAAACAACACACTGAACAAGAAGCCACCTATGGCAGAGATGCTTTTGCAAAAGTGAGTTTGAATTTCCGTTCTCTGCCTCCAATTTTGTATGTGATGCTACAGCAAACGCAAAGTGCTGTCTTTTTTCACAAAATCACAGAATGGCAGGGGTTGGAAGGGACCTCTGGAGATCATCGAGTCCAACCCCCCTGCCAGAGCAGGAGCACCTGGAGTAGGTCACACAGGAACAGATCCGGGGGGGGTTGGAAAGTNAGCCCCCAGCCTGTACTGATCCAGGGGTTGTTCTTCCCCAGATGCAGAACTCTACACTTGCCCTTCTGGAATTTTATTAAATTTCTTCCCACCCAGCTCTCCTGCCTGTCCAGGTCCCACTGGATGGCAGCACAGCCCTCCAGCCCGTCAGTCACTCCTCCCAATCTGATATCACCAGCAAACTTGCTGAGGGTCCCCTCCATCCCCTCGTCCAGGTCTTTGATGAAAATATTAAACAGCATTGGAGCCAGGACCGACCCCTGGGGGACACCACCAGTCACCGGCCTCCAGCTGGAGTCTGCTCCACTGACCACACCTCTCTGGGCTCTGTCCTTCAGCCAGTTCCAAACCCATCTCATCTTTTTGGGGGAAGATGGATGCTGAGGACAGGAGGAGTGACAATTCTCCTCCCTTTCCTAAGAAATCAGATGATAATGGCAGGGCAGATGAAGTTTTGAAGATCCTTGGTTATTAACCTGACTTATATATTAATAGATATTTAATATATATATATTTCTATAACATATATTCATAGATATGAATCTAATCATATATAAGAATAGAATATATATTCATAGCTACATGAATCTATTCATATAGATCCATATATCTATTAATATTTTCTTCCCAAAAAGAAATTGTTTTGTTGGCAGAGATACTTTTGAAATCTATGTGTTCAAAATGTAGCGCTAAACTGTGCGAATATATTGTCTGATAAAGATATTTTTGAAATATATTAACATGTATTTTAATTCCCGGCAGGCGATTTACGAGCGCCTCTTTTGCTGGATCGTGACGCACATCAACGACGGGATTGAAGTCAAGAACTATGACACCACAGTGCACGGGAAAAACACCGTCATCGGCGTCCTGGATATCTACGGCTTCGAAATATTCGACAATAACAGGTGAGCCGCCCCGCTAAAGCGCCGCTCCGCGCCTTCGCCTTGCCCAGCAAACTCCTCACCTTTTATTTTTTTTTTTTCCCTCACGTTTTTGCAGCTTTGAGCAATTTTGCATCAATTACTGCAACGAGAAGCTGCAGCAGCTCTTTATTCAACTGGTGCTAAAGCAGGAGCAGGAAGAGTACCAGCGAGAGGGGATTCCCTGGAAACATGTGAGTGACTTGGCAGGGGAGGGAGGGGTCGGTCCGAGCTCAGTGTACCAGCGGAAGTCCCGGAGCTGAAGTTGCTCCTGTCGAAGTCGATAGGACACGGGTGTCTGTCCCCACTGCCCTGTCAGACCGGCTGCCTGCAAATCAGGCCGTGAGAGAAACTAAACAATTTCCTCCCAAGGTTTCTTCCTTTGCCGTGGTGTAGGGAAAACAAGTGACTCCGGGGCTGAGTTCAAACGTATCGTGACATCTCTGGGGTGCCACCCACCTCCCTGTGGGGTTCTGTTCTGGGTGCCTGTGTAATTTGTCTAATTGTAGATATTAAAGTGTAAAAGTCTTGAGTTCCTTTCATGATGCCGAGGACAAGATGTGCAGCTTTCACTGTGGTGACTGCACAGTTGAACTACTGGAGGGAGCCCAGTGCAGAGCCACCGAGCTCATCGAGGGACTGGAGCAGCTCCTGCTGAGGAGAGGCTGAGGGAGCTGGGAGCTTTAGCTTGGAGAAGAGGAGCCTGAGGGGTGACCTCAGGAATGTTTATAAATATGGAAAGGGCAGTGTCAGGAGGATGGAGCCAGGCTCTTCTCAGTGATGCCCAACGACAGGACAAGGGGCACTGGGTGCCAAGTGGACCATAGGAAGTTCCAGGTAAACAAAAGGAAAAAGTTTTTCCCAGTGAGGGTGACAGAGCCTGGCCCAGGCTGCCCAGAGAGGTGGTGGAGTCTCCTTCTCTGGAGACATTCAACCCCCCCAGGATCTGTTGCTGTGTGACCTCCTCTAGGTTCTCCTGCTCTGGCAGCGAGGTTGGACTCGGTGATCTTTCAACGTCCCTTCCAGCCCCTAATATTCTGTGGTTCTGTGAATTTCAAGACATTTTCAGGCACATCCTGTAGCAATTTAGCAGAAATCTTGAGGTGTTTGAAAAATCACCTTCTCTGCTGTTCAGTAGTAGAAGAGCAGCCTGCTCAGTTTGGACCTCACGATCTACACATCGAAAGCCGATTGCTTCTCCTGGGACCAGCGGGCCCCGTTCTCCGACAGACACGTGGGACCGGTCCTTGTGGCCGACACCGATATTCTCCATTTTCAGTAGCCAAGGTCACAAACACCCCCGTTCTTTGTGTTCTACAGATCGATTACTTCAACAACCAGGTCATCGTCGACCTGGTCGAGCAGCAGCACAAAGGGATCATCGCCATTCTGGACGACGCCTGCATGAACGTCGGCAAAGTTACGGACGAGATGTTCCTCGAGGCTCTCAACAACAAGCTGGGGAAGCACGCTCATTTCTCCAGCAGGAAGGTAACGGGCTCCTCCGTCCCCTCCAGACTTGCTTCCTTTCCTGCGTGATACCTTTTCTATTTTTTTCAAGCGTGCTGAAGGGCGGTCGGGGTTGGAATCATAACCATCGAGGTTGTGGAGTCTCCTTCTCTGGAGACTTTCCAGCCGCCCCTGGATCTGTTCCTGTGTGGCCTGCCCTGAGTGATCCTGCTCTGGCAGGGGAGCTGGCCTAGATGATCTCTAGAGGACCCTTCCAACCCCTAACATTCCTTGATTCCATGATTCTGTGATTCCATGATTCTGTGATTCCATGATTCTAGGATTCTATGATTCTAGGATTCTATGATTCTAGGATTCTGTGATTCTGTGATTCTGTGATTCCATGATTCTAGGATTCCAGGATTCCATGATTCCAGGATTCCATGATTCTAGGATTCCATGATTCTAGGATTCTATGATTCTAGGATTCTATGATTCTAGGATTCTGTGATTCTAGGATTCTAGGATTCCAGGATTCCATGATTCCAGGATTCCATGATTCTAGGATTCCATGATTCTAGGATTCTATGATTCTAGGATTCTATGATTCTAGGATTCTGTGATTCTAGGATTCTAGGATTGTCTGAAATGGAGCACCAGCAGCAGCTGCTGACCGCAGAGCAGGCCCTTCTGCTCTGGGTTCAGGCCGCTCCTGGGGCGGCCCCGTATCGGCAGAGGGAGCTCGAGGCTGTCCAACGCCGCAGCGGTTTTATTCCGGCTGTAAAAGAGAAGCAGAGCCGGGGCCTTGACATATCATGATGTCATCTGTAACCAATCGCCGCGCCGCTCCACCTCACGTGCCGTTCTTCCCCGGCTGCTCTAATAGGTAGTGACAGTGAAATTATTCACACTTCTGCTTTATTGCAGCGCTGAGATTTTTTTTTTTATTTATTTTTTTTTTTCCCATCGTCGCTGGCTGCAAAACACGTTCGTCTTGGATTGCGCCTATCATCAGCCAGGCCTCTCATCTTGCTTTGCTTTTGGTACGATGTGCAAACGAAAAGGCTCGATTTATTCCTCACTTGGCAGCATCTTGAACCCGTGGTCAGCGGCCTGATTAATTTGAGACTCTTTCACACTGCGTAAGCAAATCAGGGGCTGTCATTTATTGATGCCTCTCGACTGAGAGACGCTGTTTGAAATACATCGTTCCGAGCGCCGCTTCCCCCCCCCCCCCCTTCCCCCTC
>VWZK01002134.1:14027-74428 GCA_013396935.1 Baryphthengus martii
CCCCCTTCCCCCTCCCACCCCGGGACAATATCGTATGTAGGTCAGAACTACCGAATTAGCTGGGTTGTGTAAGATCCGTGCTAACTGCCGCCTCCGGGGAGCCCGACTAGAAACAATAGCTCTGGATCTGCCTTCTTTGGGTAGAGGCTGAGATGAAAATAGAAGAAACAGCTTTTTCCAGCCAGATGTGGCTTCCCTTAAGTGCCCTTTAGCTTCATCACACCTGACATCTCTGCCCCGGGCACCCCGGCTGAGGGGGGAGGACGGGAATCCTGCTTTCCACGTTCTCCCTGATGTCACCTGTTTCAGCGGCAGATTCCCTGTGTGTTCTGGGTAAATGCCCCCGAAACCACGGGGTTCCATCAAGCTACTCGGCCTTTCTGCATTTTTATACAAATCGCTTCCTTTGGTCATCCTGATGACTGGGAATAGCGAAGCCAGTGAGCAGGGAGTCCTAAATCCTCTGCAGCGGGGCGGTGTGGGAAGCGGTCAAGCTTCTGGAGCTGTCCGGTCGCTAAACCGGTAGGGAAAGGAGCTCAGGTTCTGGTCTGTCCTTGGTCTGTGCGAGGGCAAAGCGGTTCCAGCAGAGAGAGCAGGTAGTGCTTTGAGGAGTGAATTTCGTCGAGCCTACAAGAGGCTATAAACCAAAAAAACACATTAATTAATTAAATAAATAAATAAATCATATCCGAGTCCTTACCTTCAGGAGTCCCCGCGCCGCGCAGGGAACGCGACCGGAAGCTGTTGCCGCGTTCCTCAGCAGGGGGTGGCATTGGCAGGGAACTGTGTGCCCGCCCTAAGAGGGAAAGAAGGAACGCTGCTATAAATAACCTTTGTGGAGGGGATGATGGATCTTCCTGCCTTGCTAATTTCTAGTTTAAATCGATGGAGCCTGGAGAAAATCGACCCATAAAATTTTCAGCGTCGGAATTATTTCCTCCCTCCCCGCCACGTCTTTGCAGACGTCCTTTGCCAGATCTAAGGTCCCTGCCTCAGTCCCACCTGAGCTTTCTAAGCCAGCCTCTTCTAAGCTTGACTTCAAACAAAGGGCTCGATTGCATTTCCTAATTAGCTTTTGCAAACTGCGGCGGTTGTGTCCCGATACCGTAAAGTTCAGCGTGGAGATCAAAGCCGTTCCTAAAGAGTTCCAATATGTCTGCTGCTATGTTGTGGGAACGGCTCCCGTCTTCTTGCCGGAGTTAATGCTTCACTGCTCCCCTGTAGAGCATGTTGGACATTGGCTCCATGTGGAAAAGCTCTAAGGGGCTGCTGTGCCCTAAATAGTAGTGTCCTAGTTTGTGTACTGCCTGGCTGGGCTGCTGCTGGCTGCTCGCTTCTCCTGCTGAAAGCTGAACGAACCGGGAAAAATACCGGCAAACGCCTCCACGAGGAGAGGTTGTGGCAAAATGTCGTGTTCCTAGAGCGTGGGTCGTCCTTCTCCAATTTGTCTGCTGCTGCTCTGGCTCCGTGCGCGCGTTACCTGCTCCGACAGCGCTGCTCGACAGCACGGCTTCGTTTGCTCTGCCTCTCTGACCTCGGATCTTTTTTCAATTGGTCTTACAGTTTGTAGTGCAGTGGTAGTCTGTGAATTCCTAAATCTTCAAATAGCGGAAAGTTCTCCTTAGTGTCAACCTCAACAAACTGATTGTGAAGGGAAGAACATGAGAAGGTCCATTCCAGCCCACCTGGCGTGGTAGCTTCCAAGACATCAGGCAACAGCAAAGGTCTAAGTGACAGAAGAATATGGGATAAATGGGTGGTGCTAATTGATATGCTCCAGTCTCCAGGGATCACAGAATCACAGAATTGTTGAGGCTGGAATAGCCCTCTGAGATCAGCAAGTCCAGCCAGTGATCTGCAGTCCAGGACCCTCCTGAATCAGGGCTGTGGTGTCCTTAATGTTTGGGGTTTTCCCCTTTTTTATGGGTGTTTTTTTTTTTTTAGTAGACCAGAAATTCCACAGCTTAGATACTCACGTGAAGAGCTCCTTCCTTCCCATTTTCCTCCCTTTTTCCTTTTTGGTTACAGCTGTTGCCTCCTAGTTCTTGAAGAGCAAACCATAGTTCATTGTGTCTTCCAATACGTCGTCTCCATGTCGTTTGCCATCGACCCCCAGTGTTTCTTTCTTTACCTGAAGAGGTTTAGTTCGTTTGGCCCTTCCTCCCGTAGCCACTCAGTTGTATTGATCAGTTTTACCCTCCATCAAGACTCTTCCAGTCCTCCTTGTGTCCTTTTTAAGCTGGAGGGTCATTAATATATTTGTTGGGACAGTTTGGGGCCCATCATGTCTATGAACTTTGGCTTTTCTCTCTATTTATGTTGAATTTCATTTGCTGCTCTTTGCCATTCCTTCAACTTCTCGTGTCTTCCTGCGGTTCTTCACGGCCAACAATTGTCTTTGCTTCCCTGCACCATCAATGAGACTTGATCACCTTCCGCTTAGCCTCAGTTCATAGCTTGTTTAAGATGATGTTGACAGCACAGACCTCAGCACAGGCCTCCACAAAACTCCGGCTTCCCATCTTGGATCTGTTGCTGTGTGGCCTGCCCTGGGTGATCCTCCTCTGTCTGGAGAGTTGGACTCAATGATCTCCAGAGGTCCCTTCTTTCTATGATCCTATGATCATAGAAGGACCTGGGGATGTTGGTTGACAGTGGGCTGAACATGAGCCAGCAGGGTGCCCAGGTGGCCAAGAGAGCCACCAGCATCCTGGCCTGGATCAGAAATGGGGTGGCCAACAGGAGGAAGGAAGTGATTATGCCCTTGTACTGGGCACTGGTGAGACCGCTCCTCGAGGGCCGTGTCCGGTTTTGGGCACCGCAGGATAAGAAGGACATTGAGGNCTTCCCAGCAGTTCCATGTGGGGACCCTTTCTTCTGTCTCTCAGAGTATCTTAAATTCTTTGAGTGGTTTGTGAGGAACCTTGTGAAAAGGCTCCTGGGAGTCCCAGCAGACTATCAGCCCCATCAACACACTTGCTTTGCTTCTTTAATAATTTCTACAGATTTGCCCAGTAGACAAAAAGTTCATGGGGAGAAACATCCCTTAAAAAAACCCCAGTGTCACATTAGAGCACCTTCCAGTACTGGAGGAGTTTTAAGGGAGAAGCTTCTGCAGCGACCGTGGCCGGTCTGGTAGCAACAGTTACTCCATTTCGTTTTGATTTTGCTTGACTTAGACCTCTTCTCTTGATGTGTGGCTTTGAGATGGATGGCTGGAAAAAAAAAAGCCTTAGCTCCTTCATAGCTCCTTGCTGGTGAACACAGCTGGAAAAAGAAAGATGACTTTGTTTTCCTGGTATGGCCTCATTTCTTCATTTTCTCTGTGTCCCTGCTACACCTGATGATCTATCAGCCCTGCAGCCCTCGGCTGCTTCCTGCTCCTCGGCTGCTGGGCTCTTTACACCTTTCCAACCTTCTCTGTACCTCGGTACTCAAAGTTTGTGGGTTCCTCCTTGTGAATTTTTTTTTTTAATATTTTATTTTATTTCTTGACAACTGTTCTGTCAGTTCGTGACAATATCTTTTCTACTTGTGGACACAGATGAAGATTTTTGGAGGGCTTCATCCTGCAGTTTAAGGATGCTCATTTTCTCTTTACTTTTCCCAAGACTTTTAGTGGTTAGTAGATATTTGGTCATAGCCCTCGGTGTTTTTAAATGGTGCCCACGCTTCCTGCAAGGACTTCATTCATCTACCTGCCCCTTTTGGCTTGAACAAAAGTCCCCGTTTTTATCTTGTTCACCGTTTTTTTAATTAAACAGAGCCTGGTGCATCTTTTTTTTGGCTTCTGCTATTCTTAATGGGAAGGGTGTATTATCACAGACTGGTGAGGGTTGGAAGGGCCCTCTGGAGCTCCTCCGGTGCCACCNCCCCTGGACTCTCCCCAGTTGTTCGCTGTCTCTCTTGAACTGGAGAGCCCAGAACTGGCCTCAAGACTCCAGAGGTGGCCTGACTGGGGCAGAGCAGAGATCCCTGGTACTGAGCAGCGGTCATGTGGGCACCTGACATCCCTGTGCTGCAGGAATGTGATGGGGAGACTGAGCTGAGAGCAGAGGGTTGGAGCTGAGCCCAGCCAGGGTGGATTTGCAGGGGTGGGCACAGTTTAGGGGGTCTCAGAGCATCAGGGGTGATTTGGAACAGAACAAGCATCGCTCTTGTAACTGCTGTATTTTTATTGCTTCGTTTCTGTGCTGAGGAGTGATCCTGCAATGGGAAAAACAGAAAGACTTTTTTAGAAGTTATAAATTAACTCCCAGGTGCAATGTTTCTCTACATGCACAAGTGTTCTTTTCATATAATGCTGTCTCTGAGATAGCATCAATATTTTAATAAAACTCTAGGCTCTTGCAACTTGATGTTGTACAAATACCTGTTTTTCTAATGCATCCCCGAACAAATGTTCTAAAGCGGTGTTACACCTGGATGGCACATCTAAACACGCCCTTATCAAGCAGAATAACTTTAATTTCTATTTCTGCTTCCAATGCATTTTGCTCTTCCCTGAAAGCTGCAAGTCCGCGGGTGCTGTTTTAACATTTGTGGGTTTTTTGTAGCTCTGCGCGACTGACAAAACGCTGGAGTTTGACCGAGACTTTCGCATCAAGCACTACGCCGGAGATGTGATGTAAGTTCTTTCAGAAATCCGGTTACACCTTCTGGCTTCGTCTTTTTGGCCAGCTTTGAAGTGGTACGATCTCCTGCTGTAATGCTGCTTCTGCTACGAACTGGAGCGGCCGCCACCGAGAAGCGGAGGGCGCAGCGGTTGCCGATCAACTAAATCTTCTGCTGGTCGCTCGCTGCTCAGAACGATTTCCTACGGGGAATTGAAACAAAAGGCAAACGTGGGGGTGGGAGGTGAGGGGAGAGCAACGCTTCAGGAAAAAAAAAACCCAACCAGGCAGCGCTGTTTATGCAGAAAAGCTGAACTGAGCTAATCAAATCTGCTTTAGACATCTGTTTGGTGCGGTTATATAACTCCCTGGCTTCGAATTCTCGAATCAGTTTGAGCAGACTCAAAATACAGGCTGGTGTTAAATCAAAACAAGTATCAGCACGAGGAGCTTTCCCTGTTCGGGTTGAAAAGTTTTCTGTACCTGAAGCCTCCAGAAATGGCCACGGGATGTGACAGAAACGTGAAGGAAGATGAAGTGGAAGCGAAAGTTGCCCATATGTTCGAAACTGTTCCCTGGGAAAGCTGTTGCGGGGAATACCGCCGGAGTGATCTAATGGTTTAGGATTTCTGGAACTCCCTGCGCCAGCAGAATCCGAAGGGAGTTAATGAGGAAATAATTTAGGATTTGCTGTACCTTGGGATTCAGTTTACCTTTAATTTATAAGGATAACCAGTGGGATTGTACTGGAGCCCATCCAGCACAGCTGGATTTTATTCTGGAGTCTTACTGAGCAGTTCCTGATAAACATCCCTGATCTCAAAGCATTTTACCGAGGAGGAGAAAATACAAGAGGCCATATTATAGATCCATAGGATCACAGAATGGTTTGGGTTGGAAGGGACCTTAGAGATCATCCAGTTCCAACCCCCTGCCATGGGCAGGGACACCTCCCACTGGAGCAGGGTGCTCTGAGCCCTGTCCAACCTGACCTTGAACATTTCCAGGGAGGGGACTTAGTAGTTGTTGAACCTTCTGCACTGCCAGTGGCTGAAAAATTCTCTGGGAGAGTCAGAGCTCTTGTGTTACAGGAGCAGTGAGGTTTGGGGGTGGCTCCGTGCAGGGATTTGAATGTCGCGAGCCTCTGGATCCCAGCACCTGCAGTTCGGTTGCAGGATCCCCTGGGAGGATCTGAAGCTCGGGAAGCAACTGAGTGGGAATCACTGAATGGGGAGATTTTGAACCTTTACTTTGAGGACAGAGTTTGTCTTGAGTGTTGGAGAACAGACACCTGACATGCTGATCTTTTCAGGTGGTGCTTCTGGGGAAATAGAGGAAGGGAAGAGTCCAAAATGTGTGTGTGTTGGTTTCCAAAAGAATTCCCTTGTCACTGGCTACAGGCTGCTCCTAATTTCAGGCACTAGAGAATCTTCCCTGACACCTAGAGAGGGACCAACGAGACATATTGAAAAAGAAACCCTAATTGCTGTAGGATTTAACACCACCACGTGCTCTGGATTTGGAAGCAGAAGTCAGGAGTGTAACGCTTGAGTTTGGGCCACCTGCTCAGGTCCCGCCCGGGGTGTCTGGGCCGCCCTGCTCTTCACCCACACGGTTTGGGGAGCTCCCTGGGGCTGGATCGGGGGTGTCCCTGCGCTGGGTGGAAGAGCAGAGTCTCCCGCAGCGCTCGTGCACCAAACTGGGGCTGGCTTGAGAAACAGAGATGGATTCCTGATCAGCATCTGCTGCGTCTGCAGGAGTGCAAAGATGCTGACTCCACAGCGATACCAGCAGCTCAGGGAAGGACTTTGCTTCGTTGGAATTAACTCCATTTTCCTTTATTTTTTTTTTAGCTATTCAGTCAGTGGCTTTATTGACAAAAACAAGGACACTTTATTTCAAGACTTCAAGCGCCTCATGTACAACAGGTAGGAACAGCAACAGGACTGAGATGAATTGAAATGGGATTCGTCAGGATCCTGTTTTTAAGGAGCGGGTGCCGGCTGACGAACGTTTGGCCGATGTTTTCCCGGCCGCGTGCACGGTGCACGTGAACCACCGCATCGCTTTGGGATTTGATCTTTGTACGTCTACCGCAACCCGGAGGCTGTTAGCTTGATTTTTCAGGATAAAGTCCTTCTTCTGGATGTGTTGCTCTTGTCCTGGTGTGACCTTTTCGTGTAACTAAATTTAAAGTGGTTGTTTGAAACCGACTCGGCTAGAGCCGTGCGGAGATGATCTGTGCTGCTCGATGGGTCATTAACCAGATTTTAGGAGCAGTTGTAAAACCTACAAAGAAAAAAAAAAGCCCATTCCTGATCTCTTTAATCAACACCAAAGATACCGAGCAAGCAGCATTAGATCAACAACGGGTATCGGTGGCCCCAGCTCAAAGTCTCTGTGTTGAAAGGAAGCATCGGGATGAGGGGAAAAATGGGCAAATAGATTGGAATCTTTTTTTGTATGTGCAGCGACGTGAAAAATTTAAACCGTGTCGTCACGTGTTATAAATACTAATTAGGCAGGGAAAAGTTGCCTTGGACAAGCAGATTTGCAATCCTGTCAAAACCAGCGTGCGTAAATAAGCGCCCCGGGAAGCTGCTTTCCTTGACGACTGGTGTTAAGTTCTAGTTCTTTTGTAACTGTGGCTCTATCCCAACCTTTCCAAGACTTTGCTCAGAGGTAGAAGTCGGCGTCGCCCGACCCGCTGCCGCTCGGACCGTTTACCTGCCTTAGCAGCTGTTAACTTCGTTACAACCCTCCCAGGTTTCCTTGGTGTGCTCCCTTCAACGGTCTTGCTCTCTGTGTTTTCAAGACTTCACATTACCCAACAACCTGCAAAATATTTGCAGTGCAGGGGTTTTATTAAATTTAGCCTCTGTTGTCCCTTAAAGTCTCTGGTCAATGCCGTTCCCAAAGACCGCTCGGGGCGTATTAGCCGGAGCGGCTGTTAGAGGGCTCTGACTGCCTTCAGCTTTTGTCTGTGCCAGAGCTCTTGCCATCCATCATGACCATCTTACCTCACCTTCAACCCTGCAAGAAAAGGCAGAGTAAAATGTATAAATTATTTCATAGATCGAGAGCGGTGCTTGAAATCAGTTTCCGGGGAGGATGTCGTGGGCTGCTCCTTTCTGCTCTGATTAAATTCCTTCTGTTGGTGTCAGTGAGGCAGACGGCTCTTGATCGATGGCTTCTGCAGGATTTTTACTACCCCATTACTGCACATCTTTATCTGAGGAGGAGAATATCATTTTTCCAGAATATTCAGTTGTAAGCTTGAGCCTTGTATCGCTCAAGTGCAGGAGAGATTTTGCCTGGGAACGTTGCGTTGGTTTGTCTGATACATTTTGAGCTGAAAACACCAGTACCTCTGGACAGCAGGAAGCTGTTGAATTTAGAATTTAGTGGAAGTGCTGTTAGACCATTCAATTAAAGAGCCTGTCTTTTAGCTCCAACCCTGTGCTGAAGATGATGTGGCCTGAAGGTAAACTGAGCATCACGGAGGTAACCAAGAGGCCTCTGACAGCTGCTACTCTTTTTAAGAACTCCATGATTGCACTAGTGGACAACCTGGCATCCAAGGTAAGTAGTTCTGCTCCAGAACCCACTCCAACTTCTGCTTAGTAGATTAGTCACCTGCCTGTGGCCGGAGTCGGTCGGAAAGCCGAGCTGATCGACGGCTGATGAGCGTTGGTTGTGACAACGGGCGGCTGGGAAGGGCTCAGAAGGGAGGTACCTGCCATCTCCGCCTAAAAAAGGTGGATTTTGGTTTCCTCTGTGACCAGTGTATCTTTCACTTGTAGGAAAGCCAGACTCTCGTAGGTAATAATTATTATATCAAATAAGTAATCATCTTGAACAAAGCTCCGTTGGCAGAGGGCCCAGAGGATGTAGTTTCGTGGTGGAGAGATTCTGTTCCTGCCTTTCAGTGCCCAGTGACTTCCCTGAGAATACGGCAGACCTGGGTGACTCTTCTTTCCTCCTCTGCTGTGCCAGAGGGTGACGTGTGGAAACCTTCGTTTTACTGAATAAGTTTTATAGCGGAAGGTATTGCTTTGGGAAGTGGCACTTGGTGTGAAGAAATTGTGGGAATGAGCTGGGAAAGGGGCTGTCTGAGCACAGTGCAACCAGCAGCAGGACAAGGTGAGCAGAGTGATCCCTTGTGAGCAGAGATCACTGAGAAATATTTGGGTGTTACTCTTTCCAAGTGACCTTGCTGGCCTCTTGGTGGTTTGGTAGAATCACCGAACCATTTTGGTTGGAAGACACCTTTCGGCTCATGGAGTCCAACCATTCCCCCAGTCCTGCCAGGGCACCACTAACNCCACATGCTGTGTAGCGTTGTGAAAGGGGTCTGTGATCTGTAGCAGACGAGCAGTGAGCCCAGACTAGTGCTGTATGTTAACATTTAGAATAGTTAAGCAGTAAAGGGCAGTGTGTTCTGACCATCTTCTTGCAAACGATAGTAAGGGGAATGTGAGCGGCCCAAGATCTGGAGGACGAGTGTGCAGACGGATGTGGTAGGGCTGGGAAAAGCTTTGTAGAAAGAGAATCCTTGTTCTGCTAAGAAGGGCCTGTGAAGAGCAGGAGTTGTCTGTAAGAACAGCGTAGTCAAGGGAATGCTCTGCGCTCCGGTAATTTGAACAGTTCCTGCAACTCACAGCAGGAGGTGAAGAGTTTCAGTGGCACGTTATCAATCTTGAGTCCGTAGGTTCTTTCCTTTGAGAGTGACAGAGCCTGGCCCAGGCTGCCCAGAGAGGTGGTGGAGTCTCCTTCTCTGGAGACTTTCCAACCCCCCTGGATCTGTTGCTGTGTGTCCTGCCCTGGGTGCTCCTGCTCTGGCAGGGAGGTTGGACTCGATGCTCTCCAGAGGTCCCTCCCAACCCCTACCATGATTCTGTGAAATGGGACGCTCTGCCTCTGGCTCGTTGCCAGTTTGGACACTTGTCTGGGCTGGTACAACCACTGTCTCTTGGGGCCACCACGCGCTGCAGTCCCGACCGCCGCAGTTCTTCCCTCGGCTCACGTTGCGCATTTTTGCTTAACTTGGGACCAGAGTTGTGCTTCTGGGGGTCAGCTGTGGCCAAGTTGGCGTGTCTGGCTGTGGGCTGGACCCTGCAGGGCTTGTTTTGGGAAACCGGTGGTCACAACTGGTGAGCACAGCTCTGCAAACAGCGCTGCACACGTGGCCTTACCTGCTGTGGGCTCCCAAGGGCAGGGGAATAAGGTTCCACGATGAGAGGTAATATCAGCTCACGTTCTTCACAGCTGCTTCTCAAACCCCTAGATGAAAATCGGCTTGAGCTTTGGTTTAGCCTGAGCTGATGATTTATTAACGTCACTGGAGTGTGGTCAGGGCTGCTTTTCCCATCCTGGCCTCCCATTCCACCTGGGCTGTTCTTGACTATTTCTCTATAAAGTGTTCTAAACCACGTTGAGGTGCTGTGGTTCCGCAGGCCCCAAAGAGGTTGGCAGCCCAAGAGCTCCTCATGGATGCTCTTGTGGCCTTCGGAGAGCTGCGGTGGTTTTGGCAGTATCGGCGCTACCGTCAAACCTGTCATTTGGGGAGTCGTCTCCTGAAAGGCTCATTTGGTGGGCAGGAATAATAATAATAATAATAATAATAATAATAATNAATAATAATAATAATAATAATAATAATAACAACAGAAACAAAGCTCCAAGCCTGCAAACACAGTACGTGCAGCATTAGTTGGTTAAGTTACTTTTCTAGTATTTAAAACAACGCCCTGTAAACTTCTGTTTTGTTGATATTCTGGTTTAAAGCCGGGGTTTGGTGCTGAAGCAGAGTTCTGCAGTCCTGGAGAGGAAGGAGGGTGGGGGTGTGGGGGTGGTTGTTGGGGGGTCAGATGTTTCCCTTAGGGTTGGTAGCATCAAACCGCTGTTAACGCTGCAGGAGCTCTTCCCAAACACGGTTTTAACTTCGGCTCAACGCGTCCAGACGAGCGTGAAGACTCAGGAGGTACGTTTTTGGAGGATGTTGAGTTGAGGTGGCACTTTCCAGGGCTGGTACCTCAGTGATCCCAGACTGACACTGAGAGTCTTTTGGGCAGAAACCTCTGCTAGGTAGAAAAAAGGGGTTGGTTGGGTTGGTTTTTTTTCAGTTGTTTTCAAAAACCAAACCAACCAAACCAAAAACTGGCTTCAGAGTCGCCATGTAATGGTTCTGAAGCCCATGCTGTCCTCTGGAGGGTTTGGCCTTTCTGTGATGAAGGACTTTGGGTGGCTTTTCTTTCAAATACTGACACGGGAAGTCCTTTGGCTGACGTGGCTGTAAATTACAAGCTTTGCCAGCAACTCGCTCTGGCCATGCATCTCTACTCTTTTATTTATTTTTTTTCTTTCCTTTTCTTTTTTTTCCCCTCTTTCTCTGCAACTCCTTTTGCCTGACTCCCCTTCTCCCCAGGTTGACAGGCTTCAAATTCAAATGTCATCGCTGTGACCGATGGGACGTAGCCAGCACAAATCTGTCAGTCTTGCATCCCATCCCTTCTCTCATCTAACGAGCTATGAACTATGGAAAAGAAATCTCTCCAGGAGGAGTTTGTGCAGGGTGCACTGACTGTAAAGTGGTTCGTTTTCTTTTGAACACTTAAAAATCTAAAAATTGCTCGGCTTGATTGGAAAAAAAAAAAAAAAAAAAAATCAGTCGCAATTAGGCATCTAAAGAGCCTTCAGAACTGGGGCCTTTGTGTCTCTGTTTCGGTTCTTCCGTTTATAAAACGCAGCTCCCAGGCTTGACAACCTCGTGGTGCAATAATGGGAGCTGCATAATTATCCCCCTGAAGAGCTGAGGCTGGTGGGATTGGAAGCACAGAATAATCTACTTTAGAATTTACCCTCGTAGCTGTCGTTGCTGAGAGGCTTTAATTACGCTGTAATTGCGCTGACAGATGATCTCCTGTCTGTGCAGGAACTTCCTACTTCTGCTTTCCAAAAGGAAAGCGGCGCCTTGCCTTGTGCTGTTGGGACCTCTTTGTGCTGGGCGTCAAGTCGCGGGGGTTTTGCGGTGGGGTTTGTTGTGGGTTTGGATGGCAAGGACATGAATGATAAGCCAAGAGATGGCTCTGCCATGGCCAGGGGAGGTTTTGTGTTAGAATCCTAGCGTGGTAGGGGTTGGAAGGGACCTCCAAAGATCATTGACTCCAACCCCCCTGCCAGAGCAGGAGCACCCAGGGCAGGACACACAGCAACAGATCCAGGGGGGNCCTTGTCCTATCGCTACCCAATGTCCTAAAAAGTCCCTCCCCAGCTTTCTTGTAGCCCCCTTCAGATCCTGGAAGGCCACCAGAAGGTCTCCTGGCAGCCTTCTCTTCTCCAGCCTGAACAACCCCTCCTCTCTCAGCCTGTCTCCACAGCAGAGGTGCTCCAGCCCTCGAATCATCATCGCATCATCTCCTTATCTCATCACCAGATGCAACAGGACGGTGTTGAGGGCAGATCTGACCTGGGCTGCCATCATTTGGATGTGATTCAGGGAGTTCTCTGCAGAACCTGCCCTTTCCCTCAGTGCCCTATTTCCAGGCACACAGGAGACTTGAATGACCTGCCCTTTGGTTCTTGCCCTGCAACGGAGAGGTTGCCACACAGAGCTTAGGAACTGCAGGCGTCAGGTCCAGCCAACTCCTGCTCCTCATCAGTTACAGCTGCCATGACCACGTCAAACCTACTTCAGCACTGATCCGAGGTTCAGAAAGAGCTGCTCCTGCCTCCACAGTTTGACACACCGTGTGTGACGAGCACCGGTGAGAGCTGTGTTCCCATGGCACAGCCGAGCTCTACAGTGGAAGGAAAAATCATCACCCACGCAAACCGCAAGTTCCGAGGGCTGGTAGGAGACTGTCAAGTGAATAAAGACCCTTGTGAACCTTCTTACCTTCAGCACAGAGATAATTTTCAGGAGAAATCCTGAATAAAAGTTCATATGTAAATCTCTTTAAATGTTTTCAGCCCGTTATATTTCACCGCTCTCTCCGTAAGGAGAGGAGAGCAAATGGAGTAGATATGGATCGTGTTGAGTTGCCGTGGCAGAAGAAAGTGCAGTGTGTGGTGGTGACCTCAGCAGAAGACCTCACGCAGAACAGAGCTGTGTGTTTGGCTTCCTGGTGCCCTGGGGAAGTTGTGTCCTTAGCGTTCCTTCCGATTTTGGGCCCCCTGCTCTCTGAGGATCTAGAAAGAGCCGCAGGGTGAGGAGATCACTGCCCTGCTAGAGATCTCGGCCAGCTCTTCTGAAGCCGGGCAGTTTTCTCCTCTGTTCCCAGCTTTGCCTCGGTCTCCCTGGTAAGGAAAGGAGCCAAACCAGGCTGGGAATGAGCTATCCCTAGTGCCCTTCATGGGGAGAGATGAGGTCACTGGAGGAGAAGGGAGATGATTCAAGAACCTGTCTTGGCCACACAGCCCTCCGTGTACCCTCACGCTCCCCGTACCTACTTACACACTCCTGGGTCGGGGGCGGGCAGCACGAGGACGCTGCTGCCTCTGGGTGTTGGACACTTGGCTGAGATGTTTCTTGTTCTCCACGGNAAGGAGCCATAAAGAACCACTCTGAGCTCTCGACACTGTAACATCAGTAAGGAACAAGTGACACCAGTTCCCTCGAGGGGTGGGATGCACTTTCTTGACTTCATCCTCCTAATGACTTCTTTAATTTGGCTCCTTTTTTCTCAAGGTGTTGCAGTTCTGTGGCTCAAACTGCAATAGTTGTGATATCGATCTCATCAAGGAATTTATATTCATAAAATCATAGAATCGTCAGGGTTGGAAGGGACCTTGAAGGACATCAAGTTCCAACCCCCCTGCCACGGGCAGGGACACCTCCCACTAGAGCAGGTTGCCCAGAGCCCCATCCAGCCTGGCCTTAAAAACTTCCAGGGATGGGGCTTCCACCACCTCTCTGGGCAACCTGTGCCAGGGTCTCACCACCCTCCTGGGGAAGAACTTCTTCCTAACATCCAATCTAAATCTGCCCTCCTCTAGTTTGGATCCATTCCCCCTTGTCCTATCGCTACCCAATGTCCTAAAAAGTCCCTCCCCAGCTTTCTTGTAGCCCCCTTCAGATCCTGGAAGGCCACCAGAAGGTCTCCTGGCAGCCTTCTCTTCTCCAGCCTGAACAACCCCTCCTCTCTCAGCCTGTCTCCACAGCAGAGGTGCTCCAGCCCTCGAATCATCATCGCATCATCTCCTTATCTCATCACCAGATGCAACAGGACGGTGTTGAGGGCAGATCTGACCTGGGCTGCCATCATTTGGATGTGATTCAGGGAGTTCTCTGCAGAACCTGCCCTTTCCCTCAGTGCCCTATTTCCAGGCACACAGGAGACTTGAATGACCTGCCCTTTGGTTCTTGCCCTGCAACGGAGAGGTTGCCACACAGAGCTTAGGAACTGCAGGCGTCAGGTCCAGCCAACTCCTGCTCCTCATCAGNGGCTGGGAATGAGCTATCCCTGGTGCCCTTCATGGGGAGAGATGAGGTCACTGGAGGAGAAGGGAGATGATTCAAGAACCTGTCTTGGCCACAGAGCCCTCCGTGTACCCTCACGCTCCCCGTACCTACTTACACACTCCTGGGTCGGGGGCGGGCAGCACGAGGACGCTGCTGCCTCTGGGTGTTGGACACTTGGCTGAGATGTTTCTTGTTCTCCACGGTGCCAGGTTGTCCTACCCCACGGACAACCCTCCAGGAGCAAAGCGCAGCTTGAAGCTACAAAAGCAGAGAAACATTCCAGACCTACACCTTCTCCAGAAGATCCAGTGGCTTGTATCGGTTTCTAGGATACCAGGCTCCACTTTTCCAAGGCCTCCATATCTAGTAGAGCGTTTTCCTGCTGCCTGTTCAGCCTGTTCGTCGCCTTTAGCGAGCGGAAGCTCCGTGTGCCTGTCGGTAGTGCTCATCACCAGTAGGTTATCTCAGGACTAGCCGTGGAAGTCAAGGATGATCCTGTTTCTTCAGGATTACTGAAGGGAAAATAGCAATTTGGGGCCTTCTGTAGTATCCTGAGATTAGCCGAGTGATGTAAACCCAGAGAAGACAGGACTAAAGAGGACCTTGGGAATTCATCTCCTGTTTGAGGGCATCTCTGCCTCTATCTTTTCTATGCAGGCCCTTGTGCAGGTTGTTCCTCTCCAGTGCTGGAGGTTCCCCTACTTTCTGCAGACGTTCGGTGTCATTCCTTGTTCTCCTGACGATGACAGTTGGCATTTTTAGACTCTAGTTAAAGCCAGTGCTTCTCTGTCCTAAACTGGCATATTTACTTTCCTTCCTATCTACCCTTGGAGTGTATAAAGTCTAACGTGGGGATGGTTTTGTGGCTCCTCAGTCCTTCAGGACTAAACCCATATTTCCTCTGAGTCACATCTTCTGGATTTTCCGGATCTGACTCACCACCGTTGGCGTCCCGCTGGAACTGCGGTGCCCCAGCCTGAACATAGTGTTCGAGATAAGTAGAAATCTGTTGGGATTTTTTGGCTTATGACTTCCCTGTTCCTGTGCCCCTTGCTTCGGAAAACACGAACTTGATTGGTGTTCACCTAGAACTAACTCCTAGATCTTTTTTTAGCGCTGGTGCCAAGTTAGTTTTTTATTCCTTTATTATTCAACTATTGCTGCCTAAAAGTGCAAGTTCAATTTAGTGAGGACAGACGCGATTTCCTTACGATTTTTCCAGACTACTCTTCCCATTTGTTAATGTGGTGGGTTCTTGCACCCTGAAAATGTGTCTTGCCTATGGAGTTAGTACCCACCTTGTACTCCTCCCTTCAAACCCCTGTTGAAACCATCTGGTGGTACTGGAACAGAACAGACTCCTTTGGAGAGCCCTTGGGGTTTCCCTGGTTACTCAGAGTGGTTTTAGAGACGGTTTCACAGCTGCTCATTTCATCGAGTCCAGGGGAATATCGCTGAAATTTCCCACTTAACTATCAGTTGTGATTCTGACAGGTGACCTCTTTTCATGGTAAGATTTCAGAGAGGCTACTGATCTCCCTTTATCATCATGGTAGCCTTGCTGTACGTCCAGTCTAGGTGGCTACTCCACATGTCCTCTGAAGCAAGTCTCTGACCATACTGGGACTTTCTGAGCCGACTGGGATCATTGTTCCGGTTCTCTCTTGGCTCGTGATGAGACGCGATGGGCAGAAGGCTCTGCCAGCCTGCGGAATGCGCCACTCCTTTTGCAAGGGCTGCTGGGAAAATAATATATCGTGTTATAAGAACACAAATTTATCTTGAAAAACTAAAGTGGGCCTTTATGGTGCTTATTAGTTGCTTTTCCCTCCACCTTAATATTTTCTTCAGAAGACAGTTGGGTCTGCACTGGCTTCTTAGCCTTTAGCAGCGGATGTAGAGTAGGGTCAATGATTGGACTTGATGATCCTGAAGGGCTTTTCCAAGATGACGCCAGGTAATGCTTTGATTCTTTCTTTCTGAGTGAAACTCACTTTGATTTATCCCCTTAGGAGCCCTACTACGTCCGTTGCATCAAGCCCAACGACAAGAAGTCCCCACAGCTTTTTGACGAGGAGCGTTGCAGGCATCAGGTCGAATACCTCGGCCTCCTGGAGAACGTGAGAGTCCGCCGAGCTGGCTTCGCCTACCGCCAGGCGTACGAGAAGTTCCTTCACAGGTAAGAAGGGTGCTGGCGAGCGACTCGGGTCAGCTCTTTGCGGGACGACTCGGGCGTTGGATTGAGTTGTACGATTTGAGCACCCACCCTGGAGTGAAGGGTAAATCTGAAGTCCTCTGGGCTTGTGGTCCTGGCTCTCGAGCAGATGGGTGTTCGGTTGTATCTGCTGCTGGGTCTGATAGACCGTGGGACTGTGGTGGCTCTGGCCGTGTGGCAGTAGATGTGTCCAGAGGCGCGTACGTGACGCTCGGGCTTCTGTTCTGATGAAATCCAGTTACCGTCCTGCTCTCCGCAGCAGGGATGTGTGATGAGGTCCTTCCCCAGAGCATAACCCTAAAACCAGAGCTAATTAACTTCTGTTTTCTCTCTGAACATGATCTAATTGTTGCAACGAGAGAGACAGGCAGACATTGTGTGTCTGGGGAAGCGCTCGATGGCACGTGGGCAGGAGGAGACTTCGCTGGGCTTTGAAACTGAAAGTCTGACAAAGGGCCAGTAACGTGACCCCATTAACGTGTGGGTTTGATGCTTCTTGCCCTCTTAATTCCTCCCAGACCGGTGACAAATGAAATGGTTTAGGTGGAAATTTGTCTCCCAGCTTCAGTAAATGAGCCTGGGCACCGAGGAGGCAGCTTCTTGCTGATGGAATAATGAATCGATTTTTACTCCTCTTGTTGAGTCAGGTGAGAAAAAAGCTGGGAGGGTAGAAACAAAGGAAGCTGGTCAAGCAGATGGGAAGTCACGTGCTAGAAACAAAGTGCTGGTGAAAGATCATAGAATCCTAGAATGGTAGGGGTTGGAAGGGACCTCCAAAGATCATTGAATCCAACCCCCCTGCCAGAGCAGGAGCACCCAGGGCAGGACACACAACAACAGATCCAGGGGGGGCTGGAAAGTCTCCAGAGAAGGAGCCTCCACCACCTCTCTGGGCAGCCTGGGCCAGGCTCCATCACCCTCCCACCAAAGAAGTTGCTCCTCCTGGTGAGGTGGAACCTCCTGGGTTCCAGCTTGTCCCCGGTATTCCTTGTCCTATCCCAGGGCACCCCAGAAAAGAGCCTGGCCCCTTCCACTTGACCCCCACCCCTCACAGATTTCTAGACACGGATCAGCTCCCTTCTCAGGCTTCTCTTCTCCAGACTCAACAGCCCCAGGGCTCTCAGCCTTTCCTCCCAGGAGAGATGTTCCAGTCCCTTCAACATCCTCACAGCCTCCCCTGGACTCTCTCCAGTATTTCCCTGTCNNNTGTTGAGGTGCAACCTCCTGGGTTCCAGCTTGTCCCCGGTATTCCTTGTCCTATCCCAGGGCACCCCAGCAAAGAGTGTGGTCCCTTCCACTTGACCCCCACCCCTCAAGAGATTTATGGACATGAATCAGATCCCCTCTCAGGCTTCTCTAATCTGTCCCGGTGCCTGGGGTTATTCCTCTCCAGGTTCAGGATCTACACTTGTCCTTCTGGAACTCCATGAGGTTCCCTTTGCCCAGCTCTCCAGCCTGTCCAGATCCCGTTGGATGGCAGCACAGCTCCGATATCTCAGCCACCCCTCCCAGTTTCACATCCTACATCTTCCAGTCGTGTGAAACACGCATCAGGACCACGTGTCTCGAACAGCCGCCGTGCGTTCTTGGGTTTTAACGTAGTACCGAGGCTCAAAAAAGCGCTGCTTGGCTTTCAGGAAGGGGTCTGGGATGGGGGCAGGGGCCGGAGAGGCGCCTGCCGAGCATCTGCCGTAACCCAACCCTCCCCACGAAGGCATCCGCAGCCTATTCCAGGCGGCGTTAAAGGCGGCACGTAAACGACACCGGCACCGCTGCGACCCCCTGGCAATGAGAGACGAGCGGGGCCCAGCCCCATCTGCAGGCACGACATTTTTCATGAAACCTTCATGATTTAGTGACTCGGGAAAATCTCGGCTCCTAGGGGAGCTCTGCTGGGAATCGTCAAGTCCGGCAGCATCCTCGGCCGTGCCGGCTGTTTCCGTGGCTGGATACGGAGAAGAGGGAGGCGGAATGAAAGCGGTGTAGAAATGGATGTTGATTTATCGAAGCGACCTGTGGAGAGGGGAAGGGCTGCGGTGTCGCTGAGCGGATTTACTTTGGCTTCTACCCGGCTATAATTAGCAACGAGCTTGGGATTTTGACTTGCGGTGGCACCCGGGTGGTGCTCGGCGCCGCGGGGAAGGAGCTCGTGGCTTTGCCCCTGCCGTGCCGCAGGAGGAACACCAGGAACGGGACGACTGCCGCGACGTGCCGCCGGCCGGTCGCCACCTCGGGGCTGCGAGCGAGGGCGTCCCTCTGCCTGGGGACTCCTTGCAACACCAAAGTCCTGCCTTTGTCGTCGAGGAGGAAGAGAATTGAACGTTTCTTTGGGGCACGTTTTCCGTTCTCTGACATTTCACCCGTTTTTTTTTCCTGCCTCCCTCAGCAGAGCAGGTCTGTGAAGTCCCCGCTGACTGGAAAGGGGGAAATACAACCCCCATTTTCAAAAAGGGAAAGAAGGATGATCCAGGGAACTCCAGGCCGGTCGGTCTCACCTCTGTGCTTGATAAGATTATGGAGCAGATCCTCCTGGAGGCACTGCTGAGGCAGAAGAAGAAGGAAGAGGTGGTTGGGTACAATCAACACGGCTTCACCAAGGGCAAATCGTGCCTGACAAACGTGGTGGCCTTCTAGGAAAAGGTCACAACATCAATAGACAGGGAAAAGCAACTGATGTCGTTTACCTGGACCTGAGCAAAGCCTTCAACACCATCCCACACGACATCCTGGTCTCCAAGCTGGTTTGATGGATGGACCACTCGGTGGATAAAGAACTGGCTTGACGGCCGCACCCAAAGAATGGCTGTTTGATGGGTCCATGTCCAAGTGGAGGCCGGTGACAAGTGGAGTCCCTCAAGGGTCAGTACTGGGACCAGTCTTGTTTAACATCTTCGTCAGCGNAGACCTTCTGGTGGCCTTCCAGGATCTGAAGGGGGCTACAAGAAAGCTGGGGAGGGACTCTTTAGGATGTGGGGCAGTGACAGGACAAGAGGGGATGGATCCAAACTAGAGGAGGGGAGATTTAGATTGGCCGTTAGGAAGAAGTTCTTCCCCAGGAGGGTGGTGAGACCCTGGCACAGGTTGCCCAGAGAGGTGGTGGAAGCCCCATCCCTGGAAGTTTTTAAGGCCGAGTTGGATGGGGCACTGGGCAACCTGCTGTAGTGGGAGGTGTCCCTGCCCATGGCAGGGGGGTTGGGACTGGATGATCTTCAAGGTCCCTTCCAACCCTGACCACTCTGATTCAGTAACACCTGGGTTTGCACAGCCGTTCCGCTCCTCTGGCTTTTCTTTTTCGCCCCTAATGTAATTGTCTCGAGCTGGAAGATTTTCCCAGTGAATTCCTTATTGCAGGAACATTTTCCTAGGAAAGAGAAAGCAGTGTGCAATATTGCCATCCGTGTCTTCCAGAGGAGCGATGCTTTGGCCGGCCGAGTATAAATGCAAAATCTTCTGTCGTGAGTCTGAGGAGGGTTTTTTAACGTGCTGGTTTATTTCTCAGCTCAATCCCTGACCCACGTACTCTAACCTCACGCTGATGGTGTTCCCTGCTTAGACACCTCCGTTGTTTTCCCCCCTTTTCAACAGCTTCTTAAGAGAGGCTCCTTTGATGAACAACGGCCCCAGTGTGATGTGTTTCCAGTCAGGCTTATTTTAGCCTGTTCAGGACCTCGTGCAGCGCACCCGCCCCCCGGCAATAAGGTTTAGTGCAGCATCTTTTGAATAGTAGCTGAAAATTCAGAATGTCTAAGACATTGAGATTGATGCTTGGCTCAAATTGTGGGCTTTGAACTGGAGAAGCGGATCCCCCCACGCTTGTTGTGTTTCCACCATCACAGGGAAAATATCTGTTAAATTTTTGATTATGGCCCCAAATCTCCTGCAAAAAAAATGGTCATTGTTGCTTTTTTTTTTTTTTTTTTGCCACCGTCTCTTCAGCTCATCAGCGCTTCGCAAGGCTGGTAAATCTTGCAGAGAGCAGAGGCTGATCCAGTTACTTCTGAGTTTGCTTTGTAGTGGTTGGAGTTCCACTCTGGTTGTCTCTGTCGGTGTATAAAGAGTTTGGAGAGTAAGGATGGGAGGAAATGGTGGAGCCACAGCAGAGCTGTTTGCTCAAACCGTGGCAGTCGACGACCCGCTGCTTTGGTAAATGGTGGCACCGGTGAGAAATGGCTCCCAAAGTGATCAGCAAGGCACATTTTCTGCACCGTTTTTAGATCTGAGTTGTCTGACAAAAGAATTGATTGCAGTTGGCTACTTGGGCAGGATATGAGCAAAGCAAAGCTTTTCTTCCTCACAAAAAAAAATAAAAAAATATTAAAAAAATTGAATGCTGGGGGCGTGAATAATGGAACTGCCAAATCTGCAGGAAAACAACGGTGAGGTTTGTCTTGTAGTCTCAGCTCGGTGTTGATGATGTGCTCCTCGCAGTGGGTCTCTTTCGGCATCTCACAAAATCGTGGAATCACAGACTGGTTTAGACTGGAAGGGACCTTTCAAAAGACCACGTAGATCCACGGGCAGGGACACCTCCCGCTAGAGCAGGTTGCTCAGAGCCCCATCCAACCTGGAAATGAACACTTGCGGAGGTGGGCAACCTGTGCCACGGTCTCACCACCCTCAGAGTGGAGAATTTCTTGTTAATCTCCAATCTAAACTGACCTTCTTTCAGTTAAAATGCCACTCATCTTAATTTTCATTGGATTCTGAGGGTCATGATTCTTCCAAAGGCTGTTTTGAGGCTCTTCTGTCTAGTATCAACTTTATTCGAATTTAGATGACAGTTACTTCTAAAACACGTAGAAGGTTGGCCTTCTTGAGAACCCAGATGGCAAGTTTACATCTGTAAACTGTAATTCCAGGTACAAGATGATCTCAGAATTCACGTGGCCGAACCACGACCTCCCTTCGGACAAAGACGCCGTGAAGAAGCTCATAGAGTGTCATGGATTTCAGCACGACGTGGCTTATGGCAAGACCAAGATTTTCATCCGCACGCCACGAACTCTCTTCACCTTGGAGGACCTGCATGCCAAGATGCTCGTGAGGATCGTCCTCTTCCTCCAGAAGGTAAATCCGAGTTTACTGCCTGAAAAACCCAGGCTACCTGGAAATGGAGAAGAACTTGTAGGAGTGAATGTTGTTGATGCTGAATGTTGAACGATGCTGAGAGAGGCTTAGAGGGGTCAGGGTTGATGGGTGGCTCCATGGGTGATGACATCAGTTCCTGAGGGAAAACTCGTGGGGGTGCAGGGAGAGCCGTGAGAGGGGAAGACAGAGTGAGAAAAGAGGCAGGGAAAACTTCCCTCTGAGACCAGCTAGGAAGACAAAGGGCAAGATTTCCAAACGAGCATCCTCCCAGAGTGTCCTTTCTGGTGCAGCCTGTGGTCTCTCCCAGCAAGCAATTCCATTAGAACCGTTGAGGTTTTATCAGGACCTGTGCAAAATCCCCCTTTTTTACTTTTTTTTTTCAGTAGTGTTATAGTGACTGGGAGCAGATGCTTGTGGACATTGGTTTGTTAAACTTTGTTAAACACATCTGTGTTACTGGGAAACAAAAAATGCATCTGAGGGAAAGAGAAAGAAAGGGTGATTTGCACATGCTTGTGTCACAGTCCCTGCCCATCAGAAGAGTGTGGGCAGCACGTGGAGGGAGGTTCTTCTCCCCCTCTGCTCTGCCCTGGTGAGGCCACCTCTGGAATACTGGGTCCAGTTCTGGGCTCTCCAGTTCAAGAGGGACAGGGAAACACTGGAGAGAGTCCAGCAGGAGCTATGAAGGTGCTGAGGGGCCTGGAGCATCTGTGTGGGCAGGAAAGGCTGAGAGCCCTGGGGCTGTTCAGCTGCAGAAGAGCAGCCCCAGAGGGGAGCCGAGCAAGGCTGAGCAAGAGCTCAAGGGCCCCCGGGGGGCAAGAGGCTGGGGCCAGACTCTGCTCAGTGGTGCCCAGCGCCAGGACGAGGAATACCGGGAACCAACTGGAACCCAGGAGGTTCCCTGGGAGCGGGAGGAGCAACTGCTTTGGTGGGAGGGGGTTGGAGCCTGGCCCAGGCTGCCCAGAGAGCTTGGGGAGTCTCCTTCTCTGGAGAGATTCCAAAGGCGCCTGGACCCTGCGCTGCTGGGCCCCCTGCTCTGGGTGACCCTGCTGGGGCAGGGGGGTGGCACCAGAGGAGCTCCAGAGGGCCCATCCAACCCCTATCATTCAATGATTCTGTGATAAGAACCCGCCATAGGAAGCAGTGCCGGGGGTTGCAGGCACACGCCTGGGAGAGTCCCAGCCCGGGAGGAGGGGAAAACGCTGCCCCAGCAGCTGGGCTGAGAGGGGAAGGGAGGGGAAGGCAGCCCTCAGAGCTGGCAATAAGAGGCCTTTAGCACTACAGAGGGGAGGACACCCTCAGGCACTCTGCCACAGGACCTGTCTTTCCTCTCTGAACACGAGATTTGAGCTTGAGATGTTCTGGTTTTACCCTTAGGATAAATAATTTTACATTCTGTGACTTGGGGGCGAACCCACTCTCAGACTTTGCTTACAAAGGTACAATTCTGCGCCACGGGAGTTTGCTGTGAGTTGGCGACCTCCTGAATCATTTAGGTGCTTTTTGGGGCCACAGCAACAGAACAGAAGTTGGGTTTGTAGCCAGGAAAGCAACATACACTGGAGGGAAAAAAAACAAGAGCTGCTTTTAGGACTTGCTGAAAATTGTGTTGTGTGCGAGTCTGATCTGTCCAGTGAGAGCAACAACCTCTGAATTCCACGGCCACAGAAATGGTGGAGCTTCATCTGAACTGCCAGGGACTGTTGACTAGTTCAGGATTTTTAGAAGTTTCTTTCTTAGAATGCTTTTTTTCCTTTGTCATTCTTGGAACTCGGGAAACAGAAGCTGCTGCCGGGTGGGTATAAAAATTTCACACTGAAAAGCCAGCTCTGAGCTGTGCAGTTCACCTGAGCTTGCACAAACTGTCTCCACCCCATGGACTGAATCACTTTTGGTGTAAAATAAGACCCTGAAGGAAAAGTTACCCACTGCAAACTCAAATAGTTTTGCAGAACACTCACATGTCTCGTGTTTGCGGTGGGGTTGATCTGATTCCCTTTCTGGAAAGCAAAACAAGTGGACTGGGATGGAAGGAGAAAGTGTGGAGCCCAGGGCTGGAGCTCTGCTGGTGTTTGTTGTGCTGGATCCTGTGGCTTGTCTTTAGTGAAGGATTAAGTAGGACCAATCCTGCCCAATTCAGGACCCGCCTGTTTCTCAGCTTTGTGGCGTTTGGGTTTTTTCCATCCTTTTTGTAGCAGTGCTCTGGTGGCCCTGCTGATGGATGAGCTTCACGGCAGCTTCTCACACTACTTGTCATCTCCTTTGGTCTCTCCCCCTGGAAATGGCAGCAGATTTTTCCAAAAGCTTATTCTGGCTTATTCTTTTGGTGTGAAACGGGGCTGATCTGTGGGGGGGGCTCCCTCTCATACACCCCTCTCTGCTTTTTCTAGTCATCAGTTGTACTTCCACCACACTCACTCTGGTTTCTCAGGAGGTGTTCCCCCATCTGCAGCCACTTTTTGAAGTGTGTTGGTCTTGTTTGGTGCACTCAGCAAGTTCGCTGGGTCACGCCGTTCATCTGGAGTCGCTCTTTCTTCCCGGAGTGGTGCGGGGCAAGCTAACGAGCTCCTTGGCGAATAAAGCTGCAGGGGGGACACCTTGTTCCCAGGAGACCCCAGTTTTCCTATTAACCATCTGAGGAATTGGGAGGTGATCTGTTTTGAAATCAAAAGGTGCAGTTAGTGAAGAATAATTTCAAAGACCGGCCTGTCTGCCCTGGGAGAACTGGTGATGTCTCACTGCACGCTGAGCCCGGAAGTTCCTCCGTCAGATAAAATCCACCCCACAGCGTGAGGCACGGTTTTGACGGCAGCAGGTCAGGCTTCGTGAGTTTATTGGCCTTCCCTTCACATGGAAACCTCAGGATTATCTAGTTTGGGCTGTGAGGTGGCCTGGGCTCGACAGCCTTGGAAGAGAACAGGGCTAAAGACTTTTTGCCTCTTGCAGGTCAGTAGCTGGGTCAGGAATCACGGCTGAGCTCTGGCTCTGGGAGGGGTTTTGCTGTCGTGGTTTTGTGTGGCACTGGTCCTGCTGGAGCAGCTAGAGAACAACCACAGCGCTCCGGGGGGTTCTCGTGTTGCGACAAACAGCGGAAGTGACAGAAGTTAAATTGCTGCTGCACCTTGTCCTATGGCTTCAAAACCCCCCTCCCCTATTTTCTTCTCTCCCTGGAGTGGAGAGGAACTAATACAAGGCTACATGGAGGTGTCCTTCTCTTCTGCACAAATAGGACAGGTAGGGTCATCTTTTGGTTATTTCTCTCTGAGAAATCTCTGGTGAGATTCTGATTTATCTAATAAAAGATTTGTGGGGAAAAGACAAGCTCCTTCTCAAGCGCTGAAGGCACTGAAGTCTTGGAGGAAAACTGACTGGCCAGAGCTGCTCCTCTGCAGCTCGTTCCTGCTGCGCTTCACCTGTATCGCTCTTTATACCACTGGGAGTCCTTCAACCAGGAGCTAAAATGCTCACAGAGTGTTGGAGAGGAGCAATTTAGTCCTGCAACTTGGAACTGAAGACAAAAAGTAATCAGTAAACGCTTAACTAACCAGCTGGCCATCCAAAGCGCCGGTGCTGGCTTGGCGGCCGTAGGGGTGTAATTAGGCACCTTGTAGAGTGTTAAATCTATCTGGAAAACGCTGGAATTGTTCTTCCATTTTCTGCCTTTCTGGGGTTTTTTTCCATTAGCTCTCAACTCCGTGTCAGGTCCCTCCTGTGTTCCTGCACCAGCCGTGCTCCGCTGCCGGTAGATGGGGCAGTTGGAGACCGGCAGGGCTGGAAAAGGGAGGAACACAATAAGAAATAAAATCAGAGTAAGGCTCTGAAGAGGCCTCCTCAATGCTCTGCAAACTCTAGGGCAATTTTGCCCGTATCTTAATTTGTGTTCTCAACTTGCTTTCAGTTGTTCCTTAAAAACTCGCATGAATATTTAATTCTCACTCCTTTTCCCTCGCTTTAGTTTTGCCCGTGAGCGGCAAAGGCTGAGCAAGGCAAACTGTGGCTCCGTCCTAAAGGAAAGAGAGAGATTGACTTGATTATTTTTGATTTTTTTTTTATAATAATTGAGCCTTCTGTTGCATTGGATTTCCTCAAACGTAAATTGAGGAACAAGAAAAGACGACTGGAGGGAAAACGTGATGTTGTGAGGTAAAAAACGAGGGAAAATGTAAAGCGTAACCGTTCGCAGACCGGGCTCCGACGACAGTTTTCTTAGCACGGGAACGATTTCAAATGAAAGAGGAACCTGCACTTAGTGGTTCTGTTGCTTGGTGGTTTTAAATGTACCTCTTCCTTTCTAACGATATCGTGATTTATTGCTCTCAGACAAATCACAAGACTTCCAAAAAGGTTTGGTAATTGTCTTAAGAGCTTCGTCGTGTGAGTAGCCCTTAATAACCCTGAAAATCACCCTGCTTCCTTTGTTTAATGGTGATAAGGATTTGCTGCTTAGGAGTTTGGTTAAATTGAATTAAAACTGACTTCCAGTTTAAGTAGATAATTTTACTGTTGTTCCACGTCTTCTGGATTTTTGTCTTCTCCTTTCGATTTATCCTCAACACTTCTTTTTCCTCCAGTGATAAAACGATAGTGAGATTCCAGGCTGTAGTTTTCCTTCAGACCAAAGCAAGTGTCGGTAAGCAGATGTGATGTGATTTAACCCTGGCAACTTGCTGGCTCCGGGAGAATTTAGCAAGTGAGAGCTGTGTCCGGGATTGGAAATCCCATACGGCAGCGGAGACGTCGCTGCCGGAGTCAACGCCAGTGGTCATTTTAGAAGCAACAGCTGAGAACATCGCTGCTGCTTTTCATCTGGTACATTTTGAGTTTAATTACCAGGTGCTCTTGGCACCTCNCGCGCCCGGCATTGCAGAATCTGCTCTCCGGGAGAGCCGTGGCACCGCAGCTCCCGTCGCCATGGCAACGTTCCCCATCCCCGCGGGGAAGAGCGGCGCGAGAGAACCGCCGTGGCCGACTCGTCGTAATTTCGCGTTTCACCTTCCCTTTCTTCTCCGGCCCCACGGGCCCCGGACGCGCGGCGCGGCGGGAAGCGTCGAGCACAAAGGGAGCTCGCCCGCCGACAAAGGCGGCGGTNTTCTGGCTTATTCTTTTGGTGTGAAACGGGGCTGATCTGTGGGGGGGCTCCCTCTCATACACCCCTCTCTGCTTTTTCTAGGTCATCAGTTGTACTTCCACCACACTCACTCTGGTTTCTCAGGAGGTGTTCCCCCATCTGCAGCCACTTTTTGAAGTGTGTTGGTCTTGTTTGGTGCACTCAGCAAGTTCGCTGGGTCACGCCGTTCATCTGGAGTCGCTCTTTCTTCCCGGAGTGGTGCGGGGCAAGCTAACGAGCTCCTTGGCGAATAAAGCTGCAGGGGGGACACCTTGTTCCCAGGAGACCCCAGTTTTCCTATCTGACGAATTGGGAGGTGATCTGTTTTGAAATCAAAAGGTGCAGTTAGTGAAGAATAATTTCAAAGACCGGCCTGTCTGCCCTGGGAGAACTGGTGATGTCTCACTGCACGCTGAGCCCGGAAGTTCCTCCGTCAGATAAAATCCACCCCACAGCGTGAGGCACGGTTTTGACGGCAGCAGGTCAGGCTTCGTGAGTTTATTGGCCTTCCCTTCACATGGAAACCTCAGGATTATCTAGTTTGGGCTGTGAGGTGGCCTGGGCTCGACAGCCTTGGAAGAGAACAGGGCTAAAGACTTTTTGCCTCTTGCAGGTCAGTAGCTGGGTCAGGAATCACGGCTGAGCTCTGGCTCTGGGAGGGGTTTTGCTGTCGTGGTTTTGTGTGGCACTGGTCCTGCTGGAGCAGCTAGAGAACAACCACAGCGCTCCGGGGGGTTCTCGTGTTGCGACAAACAGCGGAAGTGACAGAAGTTAAATTGCTGCTGCACCTTGTCCTATGGCTTCAAAACCCCCCTCCCCTATTTTCTTCTCTCCCTGGAGTGGAGAGGAACTAATACAAGGCTACATGGAGGTGTCCTTCTCTTCTGCACAAATAGGACAGGTAGGGTCATCTTTTGGTTATTTCTCTCTGAGAAATCTCTGGTGAGATTCTGATTTATCTAATAAAAGATTTGTGGGGAAAAGACAAGCTCCTTCTCAAGCGCTGAAGGCACTGAAGTCTTGGAGGAAAACTGACTGGCCAGAGCTGCTCCTCTGCAGCTCGTTCCTGCTGCGCTTCACCTGTATCGCTCTTTATACCACTGGGAGTCCTTCAACCAGGAGCTAAAATGCTCACAGAGTGTTGGAGAGGAGCAATTTAGTCCTGCAACTTGGAACTGAAGACAAAAAGTAATCAGTAAACGCTTAACTAACCAGCTGGCCATCCAAAGCGCCGGTGCTGGCTTGGCGGCCGTAGGGGTGTAATTAGGCACCTTGTAGAGTGTTAAATCTATCTGGAAAACGCTGGAATTGTTCTTCCATTTTCTGCCTTTCTGGGGTTTTTTTCCATTAGCTCTCAACTCCGTGTCAGGTCCCTCCTGTGTTCCTGCACCAGCCGTGCTCCGCTGCCGGTAGATGGGGCAGTTGGAGACCGGCAGGGCTGGAAAAGGGAGGAACACAATAAGAAATAAAATCAGAGTAAGGCTCTGAAGAGGCCTCCTCAATGCTCTGCAAACTCTAGGGCAATTTTGCCCGTATCTTAATTTGTGTTCTCAACTTGCTTTCAGTTGTTCCTTAAAAACTCGCATGAATATTTAATTCTCACTCCTTTTCCCTCGCTTTAGTTTTGCCCGTGAGCGGCAAAGGCTGAGCAAGGCAAACTGTGGCTCCGTCCTAAAGGAAAGAGAGAGATTGACTTGATTATTTTTGATTTTTTTTTTATAATAATTGAGCCTTCTGTTGCATTGGATTTCCTCAAACGTAAATTGAGGAACAAGAAAAGACGACTGAAGGGAAAACGTGGTGTTGTGAGGAAAAAAAACAGGGAAAATGTAAAGCGTAACCGTTCGCAGACCGGGCTCCGACGACGGTTTTCTTAGCACGGGAACGATTTCAAATGAAAGAGGAACCTGCACTTAGTGGTTCTGTTGCTTGGTGGTTTTAAATGTACCTCTTCCTTTCTAACGATATCGTGATTTATTGCTCTCAGACAAATCACAAGACTTCCAAAAAGGTTTGGTAATTGTCTTAAGAGCTTCGTCGTGTGAGTAGCCCTTAATAACCCTGAAAATCACCCTGCTTCCTTTGTTTAATGGTGATAAGGATTTGCTGCTTAGGAGTTTGGTTAAATTGAATTAAAACTGACTTCCAGTTTAAGTAGATAATTTTACTGTTGTTCCACGTCTTCTGGATTTTTGTCTTCTCCTTTCGATTTATCCTCAACACTTCTTTTTCCTCCAGTGATAAAACGATAGTGAGATTCCAGGCTGTAGTTTTCCTTCAGACCAAAGCAAGTGTCGGTAAGCAGATGTGATGTGATTTAACCCTGGCAACTTGCTGGCTCCGGGAGAATTTAGCAAGTGAGAGCTGTGTCCGGGATTGGAAATCCCATACGGCAGCGGAGACGTCGCTGCCGGAGTCAACGCCAGTGGTCATTTTAGAAGCAACAGCTGAGAACATCGCTGCTGCTTTTCATCTGGTACATTTTGAGTTTAATTACCAGGTGCTCTTGGCACCTCTGTGTTTCTCTTCCTGGGTGCAAATGGAGCGGCTCTAATGTTGAGAGTGAAAATAACAAAAAAAAAAAGCTGCCATAAACCTCCGCAGCTTTTCCTGCCCTTGGAAACGATCCCACATCCTCATTAGCTTTGCAGAATAGCGCTTTGTTCGAGGAGAGCAGCCCAGCCAGGCAGCACGTGCGCTACGCAGAGATGATGTTTCTTGTCAATATAATTTAGTGCCCTATTTCAGGGTAATTTTATCAGGCCGGTACAGCTGCGCGTGGAAATCACTCCGCTAAATCTTTACGGCCTGACGCCGAGGGAGCAGGAATCGTCCTCGCGCTGCGGCCCGGCNGGTCGTAAGCTGAGGAGGGTTTCGCTTCAGTGACCCAAATAAAAGGGGCTGCGGCTCGTTCGCCATCCAGACTGGAGGCATTTCCCAGCCTGAGGGAACGTGTTCCGCCAGTTTTGAATAGAAGTGGAAATAGGTAGGTGATGACGTGTGGGTTTGTACCCTGAGCCGAGGCTTTGAACTTGACAGGGAGAAGCCGTGGAAGCTCCTTCCCAAGGAGCAGCACGTGAGTGCTGTGAGGGACCAAGCACAGTGAGGAATTGGATGTATCCTCTGTGTTGAGAGCGGCATCGCCGGTGCGGCCGAGCCGATCCCTGACGGATCCGATCGCCTCTCCCCGCCCCGTTTGCCTCCCTTCTGCCAGAACCATCACTTGTCTGCTTCCAGGGAATGCACTGAGGCATCTCAGGAAACCACCACGCTCCAACCATCCCAAAAAAATCTAAACAAAACAAACAAGAAACCCACTTCCCACCAAAAAAAAAAAAAAAAAGAGGAGGCTATTTTCTGGCAGTTGAACTCCTCAGCACCTCACTGCCTGCAGGTGAACGTTCCTGCTGGTAACAGAGCGAGTCGGGGACAGGCCGCGGGGGAAAGCAAAGTGGGGAGAGTTGGGTCCTACCCTTTCAGCAGCAGGCCCAGTGGGGCACCTGGGTACTTGAGTATCATCCTTGTCCTACTCCAGGAAATACTGTGAAAACCATCCTTTAACCTAAATAGATATGGAGTCCTAGAATGGTGGGGGCTGGAGGAGACCTCGAAAGATCATGAAGTCCAACCCCCCTGCTAGAGCAGGAGCACCCAGGGCAGGACACACAGCAACAGAGCCAGGGGGGTTGGAAAGTCTCCAGAGAAGGAGACTCCACCACCTCTCTGGGCAGCCTGGGCCAGGCTCCGTCACCCTCCCAGCAAAGAAGTTGCTCCTCCTGCTGAGGTGGAACCTCCTGGGTTCCAGCTTGTCCCTGGTATTCCTTGTCCTATCCCAGGGCACCCCAGCAAAGAGCCTGGCCCCTTCCACTTGACCCCCACCCCTCAGAGATTTCTAGACATGAATCAGATCCCCTCTCAGGCTTCTCTTCTCCAGACTCAACAGCCCCAGGGCTCTCAGCCTTTCCTCCCAGGAGAAATGTTCCAGTCCCTTCCTCATCCTCGTGGCCTCCCTTGAACTCTCTGTAGTATATAAATACCCATTTATACTTGAGCAAGGGAGGAGAGAGGATTCCATATATGTGCTTTGCTATTTAAAAATACAGCCCAGCAATATGTGGATGGTGCAGCCACTGTCTGTTCAGGCTTCTTGTGCCCCAGCTTTGAATTCTCACACACAGTGCCTGCGGTGCCAGCGGCAGAGCCTGCGCTTGGGTGTCCGCGCTGCCCACGGCTCCCTCCATCCCGCTCGCTCAGGCTTTGCTTTCTCAGGATCACCAAATCCCAGCGTGGTGGGGGTTGGAAGGACCCCCTGGAGATCATCTGAGACCTCCCCCTGCTCCAGCAGGGTCACCCAGAGTAGGGGGCCCAGCAGCGCAGGGTCCAGGCGCCTTTGGAATCTCTCCAGAGAAGGAGACTTTCAAAGTCAAGCTTTGCTTCACTTTGCAGAACATGTCAAAAGGGCTTTAAAAGAAATCTCCACTGATTTCCGTGACGAATCAGAGAAATCAAGGGTTGCTGTGTCCCCGTGTCCCTCTGGAAATGCCAGTCTCAAGTGTGGCTTTTTTCCCCGCCCTTGAATGGGCTCTCAGCAAACATCTCCGCAGCCCCTTGTTTGTTTAGCAAGGTTTTTGTAGTTCTGCTCTTGTAAATTGAGTGTTTCAGGTTCTAACTCTGTCCTTTCACCGCCTGGAATTTGGGGGAGGGTTGTGCTCATTCAGGTGTGTCACAGACAACTGGGAAGGACCAGACTCTGCAGCTACCGCTACTGCTGCTTGCTTGGTGTTTTCCTGGAAGGAGATTCTGTTTTCTGTTGTGCCTGAGCTTTCCAGTTTGGGATAAGTGCACTTCAAGGGCTCTTTAAGGCTTCTTGGACCTGCAACAACGCTGCCTGTGCGGTGTGAAGTAAAGCCAGCGCCAGTAGCATCCAGCAGCCTGAACCTGGAAAAGATTGGATGTTAGGAAGAAATTCTTCCCTCTGAGGGTGGTGAGACACTGGAAGGGGTTGCCCAGAGAAGCTGTGGAGCCTCATCCCTGGAAGCATTGAAGCCCAGGCTGGATGAGGCTCTGAGCAACCTGCTCTGGTGGGAGGTGTCCCTGCCCATGGCAGGGGGTTGGAACTGGATGATCTTCAAGGTCCCTTCCAACCCAAACCATTCTATGATCTGAATTTACCATGATAGTAGAAATCCCAGGATCGCGTGAGCCGTGCCCGGAAGAAGGCAGAGATGCCCAGACAGCTCCTGTGCTCATCTCCCTCCGCAGCAGGACCCTGCAGTAGAAATCCCAGCCCCGTGGAGGGGTTTGCTGCTCTTTTCTGGGGCTGGATAATGAGCTGCTCACACAGGGTGTGCGGCTTTGGGGCAGAAAGAAGCGCACAGCCATTGATCTGTGTGTGCTGCAGTATTTCTGGAGTTGTTTGGGTTTTTTACCACGATTAACCCCATCCTCCCTTGCAGGAGTGCACGTTTCCGTGCTGTTCGTGTCCTTTAGACAGAAGTAACGTTTCCCAGCTCTTTGCAGGGCTCTATCCTCGCTGTATCTGCTCTTTGTTCTAGAAAGAGCTGCCACAACTTTGGAAACGTAGCTGGAACTTAATCCTCAGCCGTTCCCTAACTGGACGGAGGTTTTGATCGGCAGCAGCTGCTGCGCCGCCTCAGGCTGAAGGTCCATCGGGACCACAGTCTCCAGGAGATGCCTCGAGAGGACAGAGGCAGCAAGTGTGCCCCCTGCCCCTCCGTAACGCCTTCCTGTGCCTTCAGACAGTTGGATTTGGGGTGACCTGAGCTGGGCGTAGGGTTTTGTATTCGCTAACACCTGCTGGATGTCTTTTCCCTGAACTTGTCCTCAGACCACCAGCTTTTAGGTTTTGTAGCCGCCTTTGGCGAGCTGGGATAAGCCCTGTGTGGAGAGATCTTGCTTTGTTTGGGTCCTTGCATCTGCCACCTTCACTTGGTGCCTGTTCATTCCTGCACCAGGACCTGGCTCCGGATTCTGAGGATGTCCGTCACGTCCCCTCTCCGTCCTCTCTTCCGACAGAGATGTGTCCTTGCTTGTTTGACCTCTCCGTGTTTGGAGGTTGTTCTGTGCTCTCCTTTGTCCTTGCAGTCGTTACCAGCAGCAATACACTAAAGCTCATGAGATAGCCTGTACTTTCATATCTTCGACATGAACAGCTCTACCTTGAATTTTCGTGGGAGGTGAGAAAATTTCCGCCACTTTCTGATGGCAGCAACCTTGTTCTTTCTGGTGACTGCAAACTGCTGCTTCCTTAATGCAGGAGCTTGGGCGGTTCTCTTCATCTCTTTATATACACTTAGCTCATTTCTCCCAACATCTTCCTTCCCTGGTCACTGCCAGAGGGGGAAGATTTTGGAAAATGCAACCAGGGTGGAGTGATGGGCTGCCCTTTGTCAGCACAGTGGGGCACTGCCCACGGGGCCCTGCTGAAGGCACCAGATGGACTTGAGCAGCTCCTGTGGAGGAGGGTGGCAAAGAGCTTGCTCGAGGCTTTCAAGCTAAACTGCAGCAACAGCAGCTCGGGCTTGGCCTTAAAGGAGGATGGGAGCAACAGAATGATATTTCTTGCCCTTTGGGGTTGTCCAGGCCTGTGCCAGGCTGCCCAGGGCAGGGCTGGAGTCCCCAGGATCCCTGGAGGGGTTTCCAAGGCGTGGAGCTGTGGTGCTGAGGGACAGGGGTCAGCGGTGCGCTGACAGGGCTGGGGCAACGCTGGGACTCCACGATCTGAAAGGGCTCTTCCAACCAAAACAAATCTACAATTCTATGACATTTGGTGCAGCCGTTGCTGAGCAGCGGGACGAGCCGCCGGAGGAGCCCAGAGCGGCTCTGGTGGGGCTCTGCATCCGGCACATCACGTGTGCCTGCAAGTCTCACACGTGCAACGTGCCGCTCGCCGCTATTCCTTTGACAATTTTGATGTTTATTCTTGTCGGTGTCAGTCCCAGTCTCCGAGGGCGACCCTTCTCCCTTTCCCAGCCGGTGGAATATCGTTTCTATGAAGCCGAGCGATCGGGTGAGCGCCGTTCGGCTGACTCATGTGAAAAGAGAAAATAGCATTTAGTAAATTAAGCAGCTCTTCCCACTCGCTGTTTAAAGGCTCTGCAGTGTGCTCTGCGAACAGGGGGAGGCTTTGATTTAAAACCATTCGCCTCCAACCTTCTACGGAATCGGAATCGACGTGAGCCGGGAGAACGGGGAACGCGAATCGGGTTGGGCGCCCGAACCCGGTGGAACATCAGCGGCCGCGTCGTCGCCACTCCCTGCCAGGGGCTGACCCCTCTCAAAAACAATCAGGAATAGTATCGTTCAAGCTTCCTTCAGACCAGAGCTTTCACTCACCCCGCAGCGCCCCGGAGGACCCCCTGGCAGGACTTCACGCGGCTCCCGCGCCGCGCTCTTGACTTTAAATATTTAATAACCTCGCCTGCTTGAGATCCCTTAAAAGCCCAGCGGGAAGGTTCGGGTCTGTGTGAATTTCGAGCCAGGGTTTGGGTTATTCTTTTCAGTTTGGATGCCTGGAGGGCAGCTTGTGCTAGGGCAGCATGAAATATTGATCACGGAGCCGTTCAGGCTGGTGCGCAGGAGGCCTCGTGGGAGGAGGCGCGCTGCCTTCCAGCCAGCGCGAAAGACTTTTCCCGAGGTTTAGGGAGCTGCAGAACCGCTCGCAAAACCAGAAGGCCGGCGTTTAATTTAGACAAGCTGGGTTTGTTGGCTGAATCCTGGGCGTTTCTCTGCTCGGCCCGCACGCTCTGTGGGTTTTCTTCAGCGCTGGCAAAGATCGCAGCGTTTAGGTCAAATCTAGATTATCCTTTTTTTCCACGGAAGAACTACAGGCGCGGCGATCTCCAAGCCCACCCTGCCTGCTGGTGCTCCCTGGGCTCTGCAGGGGCCGTTTGCTTGTTTTCCTTTCTTCCTTCCTTTTTTTGTTAATTTTTTGAAGAGGGAATTCTGAGCTTGGAAGCAGAGAGCGGTCGGCGAACGAGCCTGTACTGCACGGGGTGGTCTATAGGATTGATATTCTGTAGGGTGATGGGCTTGATCTGCATTAGGTTTCTTTCATCTTAGAAACTTTGCTAGAAGCTCAGCAAGGTTTGCAAGCCGATTCTAAAGGCGTGTTCCAGAGCTCCTTTGCCATTCATTTGAACGTGAAGTCGTTAAATTTTAATCAAAACTCACGTGAATTAAATATACGTCAGGGAATATTTCAAGGCCCCCCCTAAGATAAGAAGTGACTCTTGGTTTGGGTGAAGGTTCTGCTTCTTGCACACGTCCCAGGTTCGGAAGGTGCCAGAGCAGAGGGGAACCGCCGATGGGACCACTGAGCAGCCAGAGCTGTGCAGGAGGTTCTCTCTTGGTCTGGAGCTTTCCAGGGGTCCCGGTGGCCACTTCCACCTCAGTGGCCATGACAGAAGTAAAAGGGGCTGCGGTAAAGCAGACAGCAAGGAGCTCTTGTTCGCTGGAAGCAGCTGTAGAAATCAATTTGGAGTTTTTGACAGAATGTCTTCTGTTGTTCAGACTTCGTTTTCCAACCTCTTCCTTTCTCTCTGTCCATCCTTCCAGCCCCTTGGTCATAATTTCACTTGCCCTCTTAACTTTGCTTCACCTGACCTTTAGGAGGACAAAGCACAGAGGAGAAGGCAGAGGTGTTGAGAGAGATGAGGAGTGACCACAGGTGGGGTCCGGGTGGGGGCAATGTTGTTTGGTTAGTTTGTTATTTGCTTGAGGTTTTTTAAAGCCGAAAAACCTCCTTTTCTTTCCATTTTCCACTAAATCTCTGCTCTTGAGTCCTTAATTTGCTCCTGGTCCCCTTCCCTGTGCACACCTTGTGGAGCCAACAGGTGCTGCTGGTTATTCCCCTTCCTGTGCCCTGCTCTGCCTTGTCTCCTCAGGCAGCTCTTCTTGGAGAGGACGATCTATTCCGTGGCACGATGGCTCTTGGTCACGTGGTCTTGCTTGGTTACCAGGCACTGAGCTAATTGAGGATAAAATCAAATGCTTTAGAGTCTGCTCTTCAGTGCATCACTTGGAAAATTGTCATCAAAGAAGCTTTTCTGTGAGTGTGGCTTCCTGGGGGTTTGTCCTGTGCTGCTGACACCCCACAAGGACAACAGTCAGAGAGACAGGGATCTACTGGAGAGAGTATTCTATAACAGCCACCTCCTGCTCATAGATCAGAGCCAGCCACCTTTCTAGAAGAGCCTGCAGACCATCAGGAGGTCAGCTTGCCTTGGCACTTCCACGTCACTGATGGACGGCTTCAAGCAGGCAGGAGCCCTCTGGTTGAAATAAAAAACACTAAGCCAGAAAACCAATTAATTTCAAAATCTTTTCTACCCCATTCCCTGGGAGAAGCTCGTTCTTTGGCTTTCCCTCCCCTTTTGGGAGGCGCTGCCATGGGAGTTGTTAGGAAGGTCCTTATGGGGGGTGAGGTCGTTGGGTTGTGACAACTTGATCTGAGGCCGCGCTTTTCATTAAGCGTTGGGTGCGTGCGCGTAGCCCGGGGGCTGCCTCAGCCACGGAATTGGATTTGGACGGCTCGTGTTTCTCGCAATTTGTGACGCTTCTCGCTGCGAAGCCGATTTCTGGGGCGCTGCAGCTGATCCAACATCGGGGCCGTCAGCTGCGGAGCCTTTGTTCCGACCGGTGTCCGACTGGTGTGAAAAATAACCGCAGCGAGAGGCTCTCCTCGGGAACGGGCCTGCTTCGAGCACGAGGAAGCGAAATCAGGAGCTTTTTCTCTGTCTAAAACCAAATCAGAAGATTTGGGGGGAGTAACTGGCAGAAGTGAAACTCTACGAAGTCTTTAGCACCTGACACAAATTTCCCGTGCGCGTTCTTTTTTGGAGGCCCTTTGTAATGTTCGGGAGGCTGTTTAGCTGCGACCCGGAGCCCTTCGTTCCTCATTTCTATTCTTATTAAATTAAAAAAAATGAGAAGTGGGCTGTAGATTTTTACCCAGCTTGTCTCCTTTACTGTCCATACGTTCCTTGCAGGTCCATTTTGTGACACTTCATTTAAAATGTCTCAAGCAGTCCCAATTGTCTTCGCTTCTCTTCGAAAAAGGACATCAGTTCCTTCAGCACGCTTCAGATGCTCAATTCTTTCATCCTAGTCGCTGCTTCTGTCAAATTCATCCAGTTTCTGAACCTGATGCGCCCTGGGACGTGGAAATGTCGGGTTTAAATCAGCCTCACGCACTTTTGGGGGAAATCCAGGTCCTGTTCAGCTGGGTTTTAGCTCGTGGCTTCGGGAGCCCTCAGCTTCTCAGGAACTCTGATGCCCTTTTTATGGCAATCTTCTTGGCGATACGCGCTTTATATAGGACTCAAACTAAAATTCTACCAGCGTGCGCTAGAAGTGACTGCTGAGAACAGCGTGTGTGATGCAGAGGCTGCTGCCTTCTCTCCATCTGTCTAAGGGATTCGAAGAATAGATCAGGAAAGTCTTAATATTCTATTATTTTACGTGTGTGCAGTGCCGAGGGTGTCGGTACCAGCCCACTCTTTGCCCTTTATCTGGCACATTCTCCTCCAAGCAAAGGCAATCAGGCTGAAGGAGAACGTGGAGGGGTTGCTCTGACAGAGGCTGGAAGAAGAGACTCCTCTGCTTTCGAGGGATTTGGGACCCAAATTCTCTATTTCCTCTCTGAATTTTGAGCGTATGGAGAAGAACAGCCCCTCACTCAGCCCTACCACTTGCCTCCTAATTTTTCTCAGCCGTGTATCAGGGTTGTCAGTAAAGCTGTCAAGAGAACCTTTGACATCAGCTTCATAAAGCGAAGATCATGTTGGAAATTGCCTCAGGTAATTAATTAATTCTTCTGTAAATAGAAGGCTTGATAGGCATCAGTGGTGCTGTGGGATGGTCCTCAAGAGGGAAATAAACTCTCGAGCTGGGCCCGTCGCGAGCAGCGAAGCGCTCGTCGTGTGCAGGAGGCTCGTTAGCCTGCCACTTTAATTCTACAAGGAAACAAAACCGCAACCTTCGTCTTGGTGGGTTGTGTTGGAAGGAAAGTAGAGCTGTTGGTGATTCCCTCAGGGACGTGCGTGCGGGTTGGAGAGCACTCAGGTGAATCTGCGTTTCTCTGATTCCAGGGTAGAATCCTAAATGGCTGGAGTTGGAAGGGACCTTCAAGATCATCCAGTTCCAACCCCCCTGCCATGGGCAGGGACACCTCCCACTAGAGCAGCTTTCTCAGAGCCTCATCCAGCCTGGGCTTCCACACTTCCAGGGATGAGGCTCCACAGCTTCTCTGGGCAACCTTTGCCAGTGTCTCACCACCCTCAGAGGGAAGAACTTCTTCCTCATGTCCCATCTAAATCTCTCCTGCTCGAATTTAAAACCATTGCCCCTTGTCCTATCACCACAGGTCCTTATCAAAAGCTCCTCCCCAGGTTTCCTGTAGTCCCTTCAGATCCTGGAGGCTGCTCTAAGGTCTCCCTGGAGCCTTCTCTTCTCCAGGCTGAACAGCCCCAACCCCCTCAGCCTGTCCCCATAGCAGAGGTGCTCCAGCCCTCGGATCATCTTTGTGGCCTCCGCTGGACCGCCTCCAACAGATCCATGTCCTTCTTGTATTGGGGGCTCCAGAACTGGACACAGAGCTCCAGGTGGGGTCTCAGCAGAGCAAAGCAGAGAGGCTGAATCCCCTCTCTTGATCTGCTGGTAGAACCAGCACAACCTGCTTTGTCATATTGGGGTCTTTAGGTTAGGGGTTGGCAGCCATGAGCAGTCACACCGGCACTGCACCAAGACCCGGAGAGCCTCTTGTTGTTGGAAGGAGAGAGCCAGAACAGAGCATGTCTTCTGCCTGAGGTGCTCTTCAGGCACTGATGAGTCCCACAGCAATCTTGTTTTAATCAGAGTTAAAATTGGGTCTTGCTGCTCTGGTAACACGGTGGTTTTTTGGTGAGGCTTTTTTAGGGATGTTTTAATTGGATTTGATTGACACAGAGAAGTTATTTCCTGCAAAATGAAGAAGTGCCAGAGCCTGGCCCAGGCTGCCCAGAGAGCTTGGGGAGTCTCCTCCTCTGGAGAGATTCCAAAGGCACCTGGACCCTGCGCTGCTGGGCCCCCTGCTCTGGGTGACCCTGCTGGGGCAGGGGGGTGGCACCAGATCACCTCCAGAGGGCCCTTCCAACCCCCACCACGCTGGGATTCAGTGATTCCTCAAAAACGAACATATTTATGGAATTCAACAGTATGGAAGGATTTATTGAAGGATTATGGAAGGAAGCAGAAAGGAGAAAAAAATCCTGCTTTTTATTCCTAAAACGATTTCTCCCCTGCCCTAGGTGTGGAGGGGCACTTTGGCTCGCCTCCGCTACAAGAGGACAAAGGCCGCCCTCACGATACTCAAGTATTACCGCCGCTACAAGGTGAAGTCCTACATCCACGAGGTTGTCCGACGCTTTCACAACGTGAAGCTCATGAAGGATTATGGCAAACACGTGCAATGGCCCACTCCACCCAAAGTGCTGCGCCGCTTTGAAGAGGCTCTCCAGACCATTTACCACAGGTACAAAGATAGGACAAGAGGAAGCGGCCTCCAGTTGCTCCAGGGGAGGTTGAGGTTGGAGCTGAGGAAGAATTTCTTGCCCTTTGGGGTTGTCCAGGCCTGTGCCAGGCTGCCCAGGGCAGGGCTGGAGTCCCCAGGATCCCTGGAGGGGTTTCCAAGGCGTGGAGCCGTGGTGCTGAGGGACAGGGCTCAGTGGTGCCCTGGCAGGGATGGGGCAACCCTTGGACTCAAGGACTTAATGGCCTCTTCCAACCAAAACAATTCTATGATTCTATAAAACCTGTTGTCTTCTCAGTCCAACCTAGAAGAGTGAACAGCTACTGCTTGTTCCAAAAAAAAAGCTGAAAAATGCCTGAAGAACATTAACTGGACATCAGAGGTCGAGCTATCAGTGGCCTTTGGTACCCTCAATCAGGCAAATAATTCCTCTGTTTCAAAGGTTTAGTCAGGATGGACGTGGTATTTCTTTCCTTGGCCCCTTTCTGGTTTTTAAAATAAAGAGCCGCTGCTCTTGGACGGGGAGGAAGAGAAAACAAATTTCCTCAACCTCCTCAAGACTTCTTACAGTAAGCCAGTATTTTTCTGCAGTAGAACAAGCAACATTCCACTCTCCACCCGTATCTCCTGTGCAGCAAAGATATTTTATACTTTTATTGCAACCTCTGAATATCCAAAAGCCAGTGACTTTTTTTCTCTGGCGAGTCGTAGGCAAAGTAGTTCCGATTCCAGTTTGAAAAATGATGACTTCTGAAAGTCTCTGAGCAAGAGAAATGTTGGCTGGAAGGGGCCTCTAGAGACCTCCAGTCCAGCCACCTGCTTGAAGGGACGTCAGCACCAGCACTAGATCAAGTCAGCCTTGGATTTGTCCCCAGCTGTCTCTTGAAAGACATCCACAGCCCGTCGTGGTGGGGAGTCCTGCTTTCAGAACAAGCTCAATTATCGTAACTACAAAATCGTAGCTGTTGAAAGACTTTTCACAGCATTAATCCCAGAGACCTGGTGCTGCTGCTGAAGACTGGAGAGCGGTCTGGAATGACGGCTGGGCTGCCCTGCCCCGTTCCGCGTTACAGCCGGTTGGCTTGCAATTGGAGAGCCAAATCCAGCTATTAAAGGAGAATGATGATGTAAATGAGTCCAAAAAATGAGCTTGAAAACCCTTTATTGCAAACAGATGTGCCAGTAGTCGACTTCTGGCTGTGGGCCGGGGAGTATTCCAGCCAAATCTGTTCTGAGACCGAGACAGGAGGTGACTTCCGTGGTAACTGACCTTTCCAGCTCTATGGATGCGGTGGAAGGAGTTCCTCTCCCCAGCATCTATAGTCCAGGGGTATCTTTGTGCTGAGCTGGCTGAAGGAGTCCTCGCGGCGCGTGGCGCCGACTGTGGAACCGATTCGGGCGTTTTGTGGCAGATGGAGAGCGGGTGAACTCATCCGGAGCGTCCCACCAGAAGTCCTACCTCAACTGAGGGCCAAAGTTGCTGCCGTGGAAGTGCTGAAGGGTCACAGAGCTGATATTGGCCTACAAAGAGCGTGGGAGGGGAATTACATCGCACTGGTGAGTACCGGCGGAGCGATCGGCGCGACGGCTGAGGCTTGGGATGCGGAAAGGGTGGAAATTTGAAAAAGTGAGCATTGCTTTCTTGGGAGGGAGAAGTCCTTTGGAATATCCTCTGTGAATGGGTATATATTGAATAAATATAAAAATACATATTCAGTCTTTGACGTTTACTGCACGAGGAGGGATTTTTCTGACTGGTAAGCCTCTCTCGAGCTTCACAAGCAACATCCAAAGGTAATGGCATCAACTGGGCCTTCAAATGGCCAAAGCTGGGAGAGAAATCGATGTAAAACTAATTCTGGATGTACTGGGATGCTAAGAAATAGCATAAAATGAAAAGGAACAAAGAAATTGTGACCAGCACGTCGAGGGAGGGGATTCTCCCCCTCTACTCCACTCTGGTGAGACCCCACCTGGAGCCCTGCCTCCAGTTCTGGAGCCCCTATTCCAAGAAAGATCTGGAGGTGCTGGAACGTGGCCAGAGAAGGGCCACGAGGATGATCCGAGGGCTGGAGCACCTCTGCTGTGGAGACAGGCTGAGAGAGTTGGGGTTGTTCAGGCTGGAGAAGAGAAGGCTGCGAGGAGACCTTCTGGTGGCCTTCCAGGATCTGAAGGGGGCTACAAGAAAGCTGGGGAGGGACTTTTTAGGATGTGGGGTAGGGATAGGACAAGGGGGAATGGATCCAGACTAGAGGAGGGGAGATTTAGATTGGCCGTTAGGAAGAAGTTCTTCCCCAGGAGGGTGGTGAGACCCTGGCACAGGTTGCCCAGAGAGGTGGTGGAAGCCCCATCCCTGGAAGTTTTTAAGCCCAGGCTGGATGGGGCTGTGGGCAACCTGCTCTAGTGGGAGGTGTCCCTGCCCATGGCAGGGAGGTTGGAACTGGATGATCTTCAAGGTCCCTTCCAAGCCTGACAATTCTATGATTCTATGATTCTTAAATTCTCTCTAGGCGAGTTGCATCGCTTCCTTTACTCCATCCTTCCTTTAAGCATTTTGTTCTCTTAAGGTTTTTTTTGTTGGTTTTTTTTTTTGAGAAAAACACATAAAAGTCCAGCCGCTCTGCCACCTTTTTACGAGGCAGAGGCTGGAGGGAGCCTTGGGAGGAGATGGTTTGGTTCCAGTCCTCCCTGGCCTGCTGTGCCATTGCCTTCGTAGTACCCAAGAAGAGTTACGTGTCCGTCTTTGCTGTTTCAGAAATCCGAGAACCCGCAGAGCACAGGCGCCTTCATCCCTGTTGCCAACGAGCTGAAGCGGAAGGACAAGTACATGAACGTGCTCTTCTCCTGTCACGTCCGCAAGGTGAGCGCCGAGAGCCTGGTCTGGGTGGGGAAGCATCTGGAGGTCGAGGTGGAAACTTGGGAAGCCGAGGAGGTCGTCCTCATGAAGTTCAGTACAGACAAGTGTAGATCCTACGTCTGCGGAGGAATAACCCCAGGCACCAGGACAGATGAGGGGTCGTCCTGCTGGGATTGTCCTGCTCCATGGAAAAAGACCTTGGAGTCTTAGTGGAGAGTAAGTTCTCCATGGGACAGCAACGGGCCCTGGTGGACAAGAGGCCAATGGGCTCCTGGGGGACATCAAAAAAACCATATCCAGCAGGTTGAAGGAGGTTCTCCTGCCCCTCTGCTCTGCCCTGGGGAGACCACCCCTGGAATACTGGATCCACTTTGGGGCTCCCCAGTTCAAGAGAGACAAGGAAATACTGGAGAGAGTCCAAGGGAGGCTCAAGAGGATGATGAAGGGACTGGAACATCTCTCCTGGGAGGAAAGGCTGAGAGCCCTGGGGCTGTTGAGTCTGGAGAAGAGAAGCCTGAGAGGGGATCTGATCCATGTCTAGAAATCTGTGAGGGGTGGGGGTCAAGTGGAAGGGGCCAGGCTCTTTGCTGGGGTGTCCTGGGATAGGACAAGGAATACCGGGGACAAGCTGGAACCGAGGAGGTTCCACCTCAACAGGAGGAGCAACTTCTTTGGTGGGAAGGTGACAGAGCCTGGCCCAGGCTGCCCAGAGAGGTGGTGGAGTCTCCTTCTCTGGAGACTTTCCAACCCCCCCTGAATCTGTTGCTGTGTGTCCTGCCCTGGGTGCTCCTGCTCTGGCAGGGGGGTTGGACCTGATGATCTTTGGAGATCCCTTCCAGCCCCTACCATTCTAGGATTCTATGATCCTGGAGATGCTTGAACAGTTGGCAACTCAGAGCAATCCCATCTCAAGGAGCATTTTCAGGGATTTTTTGATGGATATATGACCTGGAACCTGTTGCACCGAGAGGTGCTTGGTTTGAGTGGTTTCTGTGGCCAATTCATGTCGGTGACATGAATAAACTCACTTGATTCCGTGTAACTGGTTTGGGTCCAACTCTTTCCATAGCCAAATGGGCTTTTTGTGAAATTGCTTGGAAGGCTGAAAAAACTAATTAGAAAACTGTGCTCGCGTTGTTTTTTTATGGATAGCTCCTACCGCCCGAACCGATGCTGGTTCTAAACTCTGTCAGGAGAGGACAGCTGAAATTTTACAAAGCCAACAGACAAACCCAATTTCCGTGGCAGGCCAGGGGCTGCCGATCCTCGGGCCTTTTTAAGAAGCTGTATATTCTTTTTATTTCTAGAAATGTGCTGTTGCAGTCGGTCCCCACTTGCCAGAGCGGAGCCTGTGCGTGATTATTGTTTATCATTCTGGAAATATTATGTTTAACAGTAACAGCAAAATTCATTTGGCAGCATAAAAATCTCACTTTGTAACAAAACTTCTTTGCTAGTGGTGAGGAGTTATATTGTTTATTCACCAGTGATTTGTGTCTATAAAAGGAGAAATCTCTTACTTTCCAAACAGAAATTTTTCAGTGGAGTGTCCCGTTGCTTTTCACACGGTCACGGTTTGGTGGTTGAATGAATATTGAGTGAATTTTGGGTTATATGGTTGGGATTTAAGGAGGATTGGGTGAGTCTGAATCCAAACCTCCTCTTCACAGCCTTGCAGCAGTGGGGCTGGAACCTCCTTAGGGACGAGGAGATACAGGAGAGTTTCCTCTTGTGGGTTTTTTCACTTTAGGCTGAAAACAAAAGAATTCCTCTTCTGATTCCTGTCATGAACTAGTTCCAAATTGTTGCTGTTTCTGGCTAAACTGGAGTCATTGTCAAAATACAATATTTAGTTCTTGAAGACCAAAAGAAATTTGGTTCCCACGAAGCCTTCGCAGGGGACTGAAGAGCTGAGTTAGAGAAATGAAAAGGTAATTAATTACCAGATGATTTCATTGCTTCCCTTAAATAACACCCGTTAGCAAAGCATCAGTCCAGGGGATAAAGTTCCTCAAGTTCATTCGTGATGTATTTTCCTGATTCAGCTTATTTGAGGATTCTTGAGCAAAAAAAGTGCTGTCACTGCTGGTCCCTTAGGCAGGCAGGGAGGTGTTGCTGGTAAGGAGAGCACTTGGGTGAGCTGAGGTGAACGTTTTCCTTCTGGAGCAGCATCAGACGGTCCCGTGCAGCTTTCGGCGAGGTACCCAAGCGGGTAGTTCTTGGCTGTCGACAGCAAAGTTGGGTGTCCACTCTTCAGAACATTCAGATAATTGCTGGTTAATCCACTTCTGTCCTTGGAAAGAAAAGAAATCAAAAGGCTACATCCTGGGCAGCTTGAAGAGATGCGAGTTAAGCCTGGAGTCTGTGTGTTTTAAAATGTGACGTGGAGAACCTGCCTCGTGACCTGTAAGATATTTGTGAACCTTCGATTCTTTGAGACGGATTTTTTATTTTTTTTTTGAGCTGATGATTGACATCGTTCTGGTGCGGTGCTCCCAGCTCTCCCCAGCCAGGGAGCTGCTCTTCCAGTATCGAGAGCTGCTGGTAAAGGTTCTTTCAGCTTGAGTGTGTGGGGTCTTCATTTTGGCAGCTGGAGATGAATAATAACGGGAGAATCCGGACGGAAGCTTTCGTAGCTCTTTTTGTGGAAGGTCTGTGAAGAGGCTTTGAAGTCTCGCCGGTGGAGGCGCCTGTTCTTGTTTTCTGGTGGTAGATATAGGTAGAAACAGGTCATTTCTGCCTATGGAAAAACACATCTTTTCTGAGCATTGTGCTGCTCTTCCTTTTTTCAAAGGACATTTTCAAGTTTTTTGCCTTGGGAAACCAAATGCATATTTCATGCGTACCACCAGATTTTGTTGTATCACCTAGGAAACAACAGTTCCTCTTTTTTTATTTTTTTTTTTTTGTGTGTTAGAATAAGGCTTTTCTTCCCTATTTGTCCCCTGTGATTTGTGACACCAAGTTCCCTTGAAAGGACCAACTAAAACCTGGTGCTCTGTGACATCCCGAGACCCCCGGCAGAGACCCAAAAAGTTCACTTGGAGGTTTTTCTCCTCGAGGCTGGACCTTCATTTCCCCCCCTTAAGCTCATCGAGAAGCTGAATTCAGACTGATTCACATTTGGATCAACAAAGATATCAATAAAAAAACAATGCCCAGAAGGTGCAGAGAACACAATGCTTGGAAGGGCTGTTCTGAATAATAAGCCCCAGGAACGCTACGGTCTGGGGGAGGAGTGGCTGGAGAGCGGCCCGGCACAGAGGGACCTGGCAGTGCTGGGTGACAACCGGCCGGACGTGAGCCAGCAGGGTGNGTCTGTGATTCAGTGAGGAGCTGTCTCTGAGAACAGAAGGCCTGTCTCTACTCCTACAAAATCAGAAGAATAGTGGAATTTGCAACAGTGCTGGCATTTGTCTGAAGCTCTTCTGTGCCTCCTCCCCAACGTGACAGTTTGCTTTGAAAAACACAGCGGGTCTTATTTACCTAAAGGTGCCAGAGGAGCTGGAGACACCTGGAGCGAAGTGATTGCTTGGCAAGAGCCGAAAAGAACACGAGTTGGGCAGCAGTGAGAATTGGCTTCTCGGGTGAGCTGAGCTGCTGGCCTCCCCAGGGGAGCCAATTTATCTCTGTAGCTGTTGAGCTGAATTCGTTGTTCGGTGCGAACGCCAAACCCGGTGGGTAACCACGAGGAAGCGCTGGAATTGAAAACGTGCTCGTAGGGCTACGGCGTTAATTATATCGCTTTGCGAAAGCCGGGCCCGCGGCGTGAGTCCTGGCCGTGCGTTCCGGGCGGGACCTTCTGCGGTGGGGTGGCTCTGGTGGCGCAGCTCGGGGAGGTCTTTGGCACCGTGGGCTCCGTGCTCCCGAGAGGCAGGACGTTGTGAGGGGAGATCGTCATAGAATCATAGAAATATTCTATGGATATAGAAATATTCTATGGATATAGAAATATTCTATGGATATAGAAATATTCTATGGATATAGAAATATTCCAGGCTGATGGCAGTGACCAGGTAGGTGGTGGTGTCAGAATAAATCAAAAAGGCATTTTTGGGAGTCATGACCACACAGCATCAGATCTGAGGTCTGGATGGGGCAGATCTCAGCCCAACAGGCTGGAGAAGCCTTTGCTCAAAGTCCCAAACCGCAGGGCCTGGTGTGCTGCAAGCTGCACAGCCCAGTTACCATCTGAGGAGCCTCTGCCACTCTGCTCAACTCAACGTGGAGCACCACACACTCCTCCTAACCCACTTTCTCTGGGCCATTCAGAGTTTCAGAGCATTTTTTTTTTTCCTCCCATTCATCTGCTTCCTAAAATAATCCCAGTTATTCAGCATCTCTTCCTGTGAGATTTTCCAGGCCCTCAATCATGTTCCTCACCTTCTCTGACCCTTTAGAGTCTCCTTCACGTTCATCATCCTGGTGCTTCACACCCCGTCCAAGTGAGACCGTGGTACCCAGGACGTTATTTTCCACGCTGGTCTTCGCCTCATGCTTATTTTCAGCCGCCTCGTGTGTTTGTGCCAAGATCTACCCAGAGCTGTCTCAAATCATCTTCAGTTATTTTTTCGGAGCTGGTGCTGTTCAGCTAAAGCTGTCAGAGCTCTCCAATTTGCATTCTTTGCCTCTCTCTGCTCTGAACTTTGTCGCTCTGCTGCCTGTTGACTGAGAATATTGAAGTTCTCCTGAGTTCACCTAGGAAAATCCTATTTACGTTCATCCGCCTGATCATGCCTCAGCCCTGTCTGCCTTTCTGGGTTGATTAATAAATATCTCTGTGACTGTGATACACCGACGACTCCAGCTCTGCCTTCGTGAAAAATCATTTCTCTTTTGTGTCCTACTTTCTCACTTACTTTTGACAAAACTTTGCATCTTTCCTGGTGACTATTTAGTAGCCGGCCTCCAGGGGCTTCTAAAAGTCTAGACGACATAGAATCATAGAATCGTTCTGGTTGGAAGAGGCCTTTAAGATCACTGAGTCCAACTGTTAACCCAGCACTGCCAGGGCACCACGAAACGAACGACAGACGTGCTGGAGACGGTCAAGAGATGGGTCACTCTTGGTGATGAAGAGACCAGAACAACTCTCGTATGGAGGAAAGCTGAGAGAGCTGGGACTGTTCAGCACAGAGAAGAGAAGTCTCACAGATTCCCAGCGTGGTGGGGGTTGGAAGGGCCCTCTGGAGGTGATGCGGTGCCACCCCCCTGCTCCAGCAGGGTCACCCAGAGCAGGGGGCCCAGCAGCGCAGGGTCCAGGCACCTTTGGAATCTCTCCAGACAAGGAGACTCCACCACCTCTCTGGGCAGCCTGGGCCAGGCTCCAACCCCCTCTCACCAAACAAGTTGCTCCTCCCACTCCCAGGGAACTTCCTGGGTTCCAGTTGGTGCCCGGTGCCCCTTGTCCTGGTGCTGGGCACCCCTGAGCAGAGTCTGGCCCCAGCCTCTTGCCCCCCGGGGGCCCTTGAGCTCTTGCTCAGCCTTGCTCAGCTCCCCTCTGGGGCTGCTCTTCTCCAGCTGAACAGCCCCAGGGCTCTCAGCCTTTCCTGGCCACACAGATGCTCCAGGCCCCTCAGCACCTTCATAGCTCCTGCTGGACTCTGCCCAGTGTTTCCCTGTCCCTCTTGAACTGGGGAGCCTGGAACAGGACCCAGTACTCCAGAGGTGTCCTCACCAGGGCAGAGCAGAGGGGCAGGAGAAGCTCCCTCACCCTGCTGCCCACACTCTTCTCCATGCCCCGCAGGGAACCATTGACCTTCTTGGCCATGAGGGTAGAACATTCTCCTTTGGTGTAGTATTTCCTGGGCAAATTAATTGCCCTATTAGTAAGAAGCACGTTTATTCTTTGGAAAGCCCACTTGCTGGAGCCCAACGCTACCAGCAGGCAAGAAGAACGTGATGAGTTGCTGTGGGATGGGGGGAATTGGAAAGATCTGTGTTTAGAAAGGAGATCTGAACAGAGGTGCGATCCCAGGGTATCAAACACCGCTCTGGAGAGACTATAATTTTGTTTACCCCCATTAGGTGATCCTCCCACACCCGTCGTAAACCATCACACAGGTTCCAGAAGGTGTGGAATAGTGCTTGGTGAGCTTCAGTCTTCCTGGATCTTCCCCAGATCAGATGTCATTGGGAGGGTGCAACGTTCAGTATCTCGTACCCTTCGAATGAGAGCATCTTTAATAAACAGAGACGGTCTTACTGTCATTTTCCAGAGGCGCTTACATGGCATTTGACGGCAGTTTGGGTGACTTAATTTGTCAAGTCCTGGAGAGCGGTGGCGGCTGCTGCTGGAGACACGATCGGTGGCCAGAAACAGACCTGAATTCAGAACATCAGAATACCTTGAATTAAGAGAAATGATATAATTTTATGACCGCTACACAGGGCTCACTGCTGGGCCACGTCGTTCCTTTGCGTCATTTAATCGGTGCTTAAATAATCTCTTCTTCCAGTCCTTTTCCTACATGGAAACTGGACTTGTGAACAGCAACAAAACACTGGGATGTGGGGCTCTGAAGGTACTGTCCTACCTGGGGGGTGGTTTGACTTCAAATTGGAGTGAACCAACTTCTTGAGTAGGCCGAAAATTCTTCCTGGAGGGTTGGGAGGTGGATATACAGGTAATCTCTGCCGCTGTTGACTGCCGGAGAGATTACAGGTGATAATATAGTGGTTTCCCTCAGCAGGCAGCTAATGGTTCTTCACTGAGTTATGGCCTCTATCTATAATTGCTCTTAAATTTGCAACCGCAGAGCCCGGTGGCAACGTTAAGATACTGAGATATTAATGTTTCCCAGTGGCAACACTAAGCTGTGTTTGCTGAGCTACTGGAAGCTGTCAGAGTATTTCAGATGCTGTGGGGGCTGCTTTCTTGGTAGAGTACAGGGCTGATGAAATCCCAGAGTGATTTAGGTGGGAAGGGAGCTCTGGAGGCCTGTGGTCCAACCTCCTGCCCTGAGCAGGGCCGACTTCAGCGTTAGGTGAGGTTGCTCAGGCTCTCAAGAAGCTGAGTTGTGAGAAACCCCAATGACGGAGGTTACACGACCTCTCTGAGCCCTGTCCCGGGGCTGCTGCCCTCCTGGGGAGATGTTTTTTCCCTTATGTTCAATTGGGCTTTCTGCTGGTGCATCTTCTGCCTGTTGCCTCTTGTCTTTTTGCTGTACTTCTCCAGAAATCATAGAATCATAGAATTGTTTTAGTTGGAAAAGGATCATGGAGTCCAAGCGTTGACCCATCCCACCACTAACCGCTGGCCCTCAGCACCACAGCTCCAGGGCTTGGAAACCCCTCCAGGGATCAGGGGGACTCCAGCCCTGCCCTGGGCAGCCTGGCACAGGCCTGGACAACCCCAAAGGGCAACAAATTCTTCCTCAGCTCCAACCTAAACCTCCCCTGGGGCAACTTGAGGCCGCTTTCTCTTGTCCTGGTGCTTGTACCTTAGGAGCAGAGTCTGATGCTCCCCAGCTCCAAGCTCCTGAATGTCAGGGAGTTGTGGAGAGCCAGAAGGTCTCCCCTGAGCCTCCTTTGCTCCAGGCTGAACAAGCCCAGCTCCCTCAGCCGCTCCTCACCAGACTCCTGCTCCAGACCCTTCCCCAGCTCCATTGCCGCTTTTGAGCGAGAAACCTGTGTATAATGGAGACCATGGACATCCCCAGCTTGTCCCAGCCCTGCTGGATAACTCTGGGAATGTTACTTCTCCAAGAGTCTACGTTTCTCTGTAAAATGGGATTGCAAGGGCTACCTTCCCTTTTCTCTGTTTCAGGATCTTTGGAGAAAACCTGTTGGAGAGCTGTGTGAGTTTTGTGTATTTACTGCTGTGAAGGTTTGTTCTGCATGTTCTTGCAGTGATTGGTGGGGCTGAAAATTTGCTTCTTTACAGGTCAATCGCTTTAACAAGGTGGAAGACAGAGCAATCTTCATTACTGACCGGCACCTCTATAAGATGGACCCCATGAAGCAGTACAAAGTGATGAAGACCATCCCCCTCTACAATGTAAGTACAAGGACTGAGGAATCACTGAATCTCAGCGTGGTGAGGGTTGGAAGGTCCCTCTGGAGCTCCTCTGGTGCCACCCCCCTGCCCCAGCAGGGTCACCCAGAGCAGGGGGCCCAGCAGCGCAGGGTCCAGGTGCCTTTGGAATCTCTCCAGAGAAGGAGACTCCCCAAGCTCTCTGGGCAGCCTGGGCCAGGCTCCAACCCCCTCCCGGCAAAGAAGTTGCTCCTCCTGCTCCCAGGGAACCTCCTGGGTTCCAGTTGTTTCCCAGTGCCCCTTGTCCTGGTGCTGGGCACCCCTGAGCAGAGTCTGGCCCCAGCCTCTTGCCCCCCGGGGCCCCTTGAGCTCTTGCTCAGCCTTGCTCAGCTCCCCTCTGGGGCTGCTCTTCTCCAGCTGAACAGCCCCAGGGCTCTCAGCCTTTCCTCCTAAGAGATCCCGATGGCCTCTGTTGGACTCTCAGCTCGGGCTCTCAGTCATGGGCAGTGCATCAACAGCTTAGCCCCGTTTTCACATCCCTAAAATGCAAGAAGACTTTGGTTTACAATTTTTAATATATTTAACGTCTTTAAACCAGTTACAAGGCAATTATCTACAGCACCGACGCTTCATGTTCCCCTTAAATTTCAGTGCATAAAATAAGAGCCAGGCCCCCAAACTGCTTTTCACCCTCATCCGCTCCTTCTGCTGTTCCGTTTTTTATTTGCTGTGCTCTGCAAGATCTCGGCCCCGTAAGCGGGTTCACATTTCACTGCAGCTTATGCTCGGGGGGTTTGTTTGATCCTTCATGTCATGTTTGAATTTATTTATTTATTTATAGTTGTTCATGTTTAATGTAAACCTTATCGAAGCTCCATTTGGAATTCTAGGCAGGTATCTGCCCTTCGGGGTAGCAGAGTTTGGCTGCCAGGGACAAAGCAGCAGATTAGCCCTGTTAGGAAGGGGGGTGGGGGAAAAGCCTCGTGAGGTTCAGCAAGACCAAGTGCAGGGTCCTGCCCCTGGGTCAGAACAATCCTCATTATTAGTCCAGGCTGGGGGATGAGGTGATAGAAATCAGCCCTGTGGAAAAGGGCTTGAGAGAGCTGGTGGGTGAGAAGCTGGACGTGAGCAGGCAGTGTGTGCTGGCAGCCCAGCAGGCCAATCCATCCTGGGCTGCATCAAAAGCAGCGTGGCCAGCAGAGCGAGAGAGGTGATGCTGCCCCTCTGCTCTGCTCTGCTCAGACCTCACCTGGAGCTCTGTGTCCAGCTCTGGAGCCCTCAGGACAGGAAGGACGTGGACCTGATGGAGCGAGTCCAGAGGAGGCCACGGAAACACTCAGGGGGTTGGAACAGCTCTGCTACGGAGACAGGCTGAGGGAGCTGGGCTTGTTCAGCCTGGAGAAGAGAAGGCTCCGGGGAGACCTCATAGTGACCTTCCAGTGCCTGAAGGGGCTCCAGGAAGGCTGGAGAGGGACTGTTCCCAAAGGGCTGGACTGACAGGACCAGGGGCAATGGTTTTAAACTAGAGAAGGGCAGATTCAGATTGAGTGTCAGGAACAAGTTCTTTCCCCTGAGGGCAGTGAAACACTGGGACAGGTTGCCCGGGGAGGTGGCTGAGGCCCCATCCCTGGAGATACTCAAGGTGAGGCTCGACAAGGCTCTGAGCAACCTGCTCTAGCTGAGGATGTCCCTGCTCCCTGCAGGGGAGCTGGGCCAGATGACCTTCGGAGGTCCCTTCCAACCCAAACCGTTCCATGATTCTGTGATCTTCTCCCTGCAGAACCTGGCTGGCTTCACTGGAAATGCCCTACACAAATTTGTCGGGACATTTGCATTTGGAGAGATAGCAAACCTGGCAGCCTCGTGTCGCTCGAAAAGCAGAGATGGAATTAGGGTGACACTAAGATCTCCTCTGCAGCTGTGGAGTGAGTGACTCGCTCAGACTCCACCCGTAACGCTGGTTTTATAGCTCCTCTTCCCACCCCCTTGCTGGTCGGCCACAGCAACCACCCACCGCGGCCTGCGTGGAGCGCGGTGCTGGTACGGCCGCAAGAGCGTGCGCTGTAGCGAAGCGGAGTCTCCGTGGCAGGGTCTCGTGGTTTGAAGAGCCGTGAGCAGCTGGAGGTCGTTTCCCTCGGCTGATGTTCTCCTCTACTGCCATTATCTCTTAATTGTGCCAAACGACACTGTCAGCAGCTGACGCCGCTGGCGGGCTGGCTCTTGCTTGTGCAAACCGTCTTGTTCAAGTACACACAGACTCTGTGTTTCCTGGATGAGTGGGTTTTTGTGAAGCATTAAAGCAAACTCAGGTGGACGAGGTGGAATTTTTGCCCGGCACGGTTTTTCACGATTAATTTTCTGCTCTCTTACCTTATCCAAGACGACTGTGCCACCGCGATTCGCTTCCTGTACGGGTAATTATAGAGAAAAAACTGTATTTGTCACAGCTTGAGAAAACTGGCTGCTCCGCCGCCGTGTCCGGTGGGTTTCCAGGTGGAGCTTGTCCATCTACGGAGCAGCGCCAGATCAGGTCGCTGTGGTGGTTGCCTGAAGGTTTTCCTCCAAAATCTTTAGTGCCTGAAAAATGAAGGGAGGTGAGCGACTCCGATACGATTTATGGTTACCTGCAGAATATCTGTGACTTAGAAACATTAGTGATTCTTGGGGTTTTTGTCACAAAACAGGTATGTCCAAAATAGAGTATCCGGTGCTGTAGCACAGGCTGCATGTTGGCCATCTGCTTCTTGTTTCCTCTGGCACCAAAGGAGTTAATGGTCTGTGTCTGTAGGTTTCCTGCCCTTAGAATACTTGAATTTCTGTAGATATCCATCAGCTTTGTTTGTAGATCTGCAATTATTCCTTTTAGCAACCTAGCACAAGGCTTCTTGACCCAACGATTTCCTTGACCTGAGGAAATGTGAAGGGTCCTGGAGTACTTTGCATGGGAGGGATGGGTCCAAAAGATCCTTCGCTGACTCATGGAGGTGTCAGAATAATACTCCTAAGTAGAAATTTGCAGAGAGCTGTGGTGATAAATTCAGGGCCACAAAGATAATCCGAGGGCTGGAGCACCTCACCTATAGAGAAAGGCTGAGGGAGTTAGGGCTGTTGAGCCTGGAGAAGAGAAGGCTCCAGGCAGACCTTCTGGGGGCCTTTCGGGGCTTCCAGGGGCCTGTCAGAAAGCTGGGGCCAGACTTTGGAGCAGGGCCTGTTGGGACAGGACAAGGGGGGATGGGTTGAAACTAAAAGAGGGAGATTTCGACTGGAGAGGAGGGAGAGGTTTTGGACACTGAGGGTGGTGAGAGCCTGGCCCAGGTTGCCCCGAGAGGTGGTCGCTGCCCCATCCCTGGCCCCATGGCAGGCGAGGTTGGCTGGGGCTCTGAGCAACCTGCTCTAGTTGCAGATGTCCCTGCTCCCTGCAGGGGGTTGGACTAGATGACCTTGAAAGGTCTCTTCAAACCCAAACCACCCTATGACTCAATGATTTCTGCTTGGCTGGCCACAGCCTCTCCTCTCACCTGCTTCTCCTGCCCTCTGGTCCCGGGGACCAGTAGAAAATCTGCAGCTACCCAGCGGGATTGCATCGCGGTGCTGGGATGCGCTCACTGATCCCACCGGTTTACTGGTGACCCCTCTGTGCCACGAGGAGAGGGGAGAGGAGGAGGAGAGAGGTCGGAGCTTTGATTCATACACAGTACGTGAAATATTTGTGGGTTTTTTGCCAGGGCTTTATAAACTCCTGCTGATGGTCACTGCTGCAATGCCTTTGAGTTTATGTTTTATATTGGTTTCTAAATGATCTGAACACGTGTTGTCCTTCACCTCCTGAGCAGCCTTGCAGCTCTCTCTTGGTTTTTTGCAAGCCCAGACCCTTCTTGTGTGGAAATCCTTCCGCAGTGTCCAGGGAGGGGGTGTAAGCAGCCAGTGATTTCGCTTTTGGGGAGAGAATAGTTGTTTGAACTGATATGAAGATCTGTGAGATAATGGATAATAATTCCACCAGTCAGGATGGCTGTCGGTGTACCGAGTGTGTCCTGCCAGGAGGATGCCTGTACCCGAGGGAAGACGGATTGTCCTTCCGCGGCGTAAAGGTGAAGCCGGCTGTTAGCTGTGCTGCTGGCTGTCAGCGTTCCGAAAGCACCCGAGCAACGCCGCGGCATCCGCAGGGATGGCGTTTCCATGGAAATCTCGTTGGAGACAGTCAGCTGATGTCGGTTACCACCGTAGGCTTGTTTTCCACTCCGCAGTTCCCCAGCTCCTTTAACCGTGTCCTGATGGAAGGAAGCGGTTTAGGTGTGGCCTGGAACGGTGCCTGCTCGGCTCCCCTGGCTCCGCATCATGGGCTCTGTGTCCTGCGTGAGGAGTCTGGCACGGGGTGCTAATGATCACCAAGTGATAAGTTCCCTTTCGACCCCGACTGCGGCTCAAGGTGCTGCTTCAGAGGATTTTCTGTGTGCAGCCTTCTGGCCCTGGCCTCACAAGTACCAATACACGGCTTTTTCTTCTTACCTGGAGGGAAAACAAGTGGGTTGTTCTAGTAAGGACTGCAAAGGCTACAGAGCAGCAGAAAGGGATCTTGCAACTCCCTTTCCTACTGCTGTGGTGAAGGCAATAAAGGATGTTCTGGGGATGCTGACAATATTTTCCTGATCTTGAAGCAGAGCTAATACAATGTTTGTAAATAGTCAGATAAGCAGCTTCTCTGAAATTCTCTCTTTTGTCGTATCCTTATTTGTTCGGATAGTCGTGCGGGGAGGGGGGAAATAGGAAAATTTTGAAGGGCTCTTGGACTTCTAACACGGTTCTGTTGAATAATTGATGGTTAAATAGGCTTTTCAAATCCAGACATTTCAACTTGTTCATCTTTCACACTCGGTGCACATTTAAAACCTCGGTGGCAGCGGTCCCTGCGGTGCTATTGTGCTCACAGGATGTTATTTAAGCATGCAAATTAATTTTAAGGGATGCTATAAACCCAGGCAGCTGTTAATGCCTGTGCATGAAGTGTGGCTTGTTTTTCAAGTATTTCCTAACCTCAAAAGAGCGTGGAGAATAAACTCCACTTGTGTTGGGGGTATGAGGCCGGTAGCAGGAGGCCTCTGCTCAGCTTTGGAAATACCAGCGACTGCAGGAGCTCCGGCTGTTGTGCTGTGATGGGAACACAACAAACCACGAGCGGTTCCGACCTCACGCCGTGTTTTCTGCAGCAAATGGGGCTCGCTCCGCACCGCTGCGGGGACATGGCTGCGGGGACACGGCTGCGGGGACACCGCTGGTCCTGCTGCCTGTGGAACTGGCGGAGCTGGGGCAGGCTCCTTGGAAATCACAGGATCCTAGAATGGCTTCAGTTGGAAGGGACCTTGAAGATCATCCAGTTCCAACCCCCTGCCATGGGCAGGGACACCTCCCACTAGAGCAGGTTGCTCAGAGCCTCATCCAGCCTGGTCCTCAACACTTCCAGGGATGAGGCTCCACAGCTTCTCTGGGCAATCCATTCCAGTGTCCCACCACCCTCAGAGGGAAGAACTTCTTCCTCATGTCCAATCTAAATCTCCCCTGCTCTAGTTTCAAACCAGTGCTCCTTGTCCTGTCACCACAAGCCCTTAAAAAAGTCCTGTAGCCCCTTCAGAGGCCACTCTAAGGTCTCCCTGGAGCCTTCTCTTCTCCAGCCTGAACAGCCCCAACTGCCTCAGCCTGTCCTTGTAGCAGAGGTGCTCCAGCCCCCTGATCATCTTTGTGGCCTCCTTTGGACCCTCTCCAACAGGTCCATGTAATAGTGTGTTGTGCTCCGTGTAATAATGTGTTACAGTCCGTGCAATATCGTGTTGTGGCTGCTAAACCAGGCACGTGGGCCCAGCCTGATCCCAAGCACCACTCGTGCTTCTGAAAGCAGCGCGTGGTCTCCAGCACGGTCTGTGCTCGTGTCCTTTCCAGCGCAGGCCGCGGTGTTACACAGGTGGCTTTTTTTTCCTTGAAGAAGAGAATAATGAGACTTTCATTTCCACCAAACAGTGTATTGGTGCCTTTCTTGTAGGAGAACGGGGCTTCTCTCTGCACGTCTCGGGTGCCTCAAAGGCGTCGTGTGGTCCTTTAGCGGCCGGGGGAGGTCTGCTCTCATCCCTCTCTGGACTCATCATTCTTTTGCTCTGCTCTCTCTTTTTTAAAAACATTTATTTTCCTTTCTTAGCACTGCTTTATGAAATGTACTTGCCTCTTGACATCTCTTTTGCCATCTTTTATATTTTCTTTCCCCAGCTGGATTTTTCTGATAGTCATCTGAATAGCCTGTGTGCCCAGATTGCCCCTCCTGAAAACATCCTGCTTTTGCATCGTGAGCTGCTGAGGACAAAGCTTTTAATGTGCCAAGTAGCAGTTACTTAACAGGCTCAAAAAAACAACCAACCCCAAAACTTGAACTAAAACCCCACCTCTTTTTACTCTGCCAAAACAGCAAGTCCTTAATCCGTGCCCAAATTCTGGAATCATTACGGCTTTGCAGGATTTGTAGCTTATGTTCCTCATCAAGATATTCCAGGAAACTTCCCCCCCAGGTTTCCTGCGTTTATCGGTGCCTTCCAAGCACTGGGTGAATTTGCGGATGGTTGTTGGCCAGACTCATGATTATTGTTGGTTTCCTTTGGAAAGAAATAAAAGTAAGGCTTGGGACTCTGCCACTGAGCGACGCGGTGTCATCCCGTGTGAGATACTGGGGAAAGAAGGCGTTGGCTGCTGGAAATCCACCCAGCATGCTCTCTGGTGGGTGGCCCTGGTACGGGGTAGGCAGGACACTGCAGTGACATGGGCAAGTGCTGCTTCTGGCAAGGGTTGCTCAGAGGGGGCTGAGTCATAGAATCATAGAATGGTAGGGGNCACCTTTGAGCCTGTCTGAAAAACCGCTGCTGTTTCACCTTGGCTTTTTCATCTTGTGGGCGGAGGTCAGGGGACCTGCACGGCACCATCGCCCGCAGTTCTCTGGCAGAGGCGAGGCCAGGAGCCAGCGTGGCGGCCCGGAGAGGAAAGCAGCAACCTGGCGAGCGGCAGAAATACACCGAGGTGTGTAACATCGCTCTTGCTTTCTCTTTACAGTTGGTAGGACTGAGCGTCTCCAACGGAAAGGACCAGCTGGTGGTCTTCCACACAAAAGACAACAAGGATCTCATCGTGTGTCTGTTCTGTAAAGAGCCCTCTAACGACAGCAGGATCGGGGAGCTGGTGGGAGTGCTGGCCAGCCACTTCAAGAGGTCAGTGTTGGGGACGGGTTTTGCTGGGAGCTCACTCGAGTGCGTCAAAGCAGAAACCTTCCTGAAGCCGTGTTGATGCCGGTCTTGAGCTTTATCTCTTCACTCTATTCCCTGGATTATTCCTGGGACACCAGAGCGACACCTTTTCCTTGCAGTTTTGGGACGTGCTTTTTAGCTACAACCCTTTGCGTGGCCCTTGTGCCCTCTCTGTGTCTGTTTGAGGCGGCTGTTTGGGGACAAATATCACTGGAGACGGGTTTGGAGTGTGTCACAACACCTGCTGAATGCCTCTTCCAGTCCCACTTCACAGGGAAAATGAAGCTACAGTTACTCACGTCTCACGTTGCTCCCCCCGGCCCCGGTATCAGTCGATGATTTATCGCTTCAGCTGTAAAATGTCGTCTCCGTTTCCTGCAAATTGTCCCTCACGTAAATCAATGTGTCAAGGCGGTTGCGGTGGTGAAGTGGACGCTTGAAGTGGTTGTCCTGCGTTGAGCTTCGTGCGGCTGCAGCCAAACTAGCGGTAACTGCTTTTATACCCTAAAACGGGCTGGGAACTGCCCAGGCTGGCATCGCGGCGGGGGCTGCCGTGCAGGCAGTCGCAGAAAGGTCACTATGTGGAGCAAACAGACCCTCAGAGTCGTTCCTTCGCTCCTCCAGAACAGATTGTGGTGTTGATCAGCATCACAGGCGGCGTTGGCTTTCGCCCTTCACGATATCCTGCTCCCTTTGTGACTGTGGAGAGGAGTCTTCCTAGGTGAATATTGATCAGGAGCTACAAGTGGCAGGATGATGGGAGTGAATTTGGGTGATGTTAGGTCAATTTTTTCGTGGATGCAACAAGAACGTGCTGGGCCAGCCGCTGCTCACCACTGCTGCGTTCCCTGCTGTCTGTGCTGCTGGAGGTCGGTGCCGAATTCGTTTGAAATGAGTTCTCAGCACCAGCATGACTTGTTTGGAGAAATTCAGTGCTGAAAAGCATGAAGACATGCACTGGTTTTGCATTTACCTAAATGCAGTTTTAATTTCTAAGGCAGCTACTCTTGAAGGCTCCGGAGAGGCTGGGTATTGTAAAGCAACACACTTCATTTCGGGAATCCTGCGGCGTAGCCGAATTTCTTTCTTGTCTGGCATGTTTGGAACGGAGGTGACATCTCCTTCCCAGAGCTGATGCTCCTCTGCTGTTGGGAGGAGCTGTGGAATCATTTGGTTACCCTCCAGGTCCCCTGTGTCCAGTGTCCACACTTCGGTGCCTTTTGCTCAGAGGCCACTACAAAGTGCCAGCCCTTTCGTCCCGTGCCCGGTGGTGTGGCCATCGGTCTGAAATACTGTGCCTTTCTTAGAAGGGTAGAAACAATTGATTTTCAATTTCTGACACTGATTTAATGGCGACATTTTTATCCCTAAAAAGAATTCGGTTTTATCTAATCACTGTCTGTAGAAGAGTGACAGTTAAATATTCTTCCGTGCTGTTTAATCTTCACTTAATACACTATTAGCATTTTTTTACGGCTTCAAATGACAAATCTCAGCACAGCTGCTCAAATGAGAGAACTGGTCTAAAAGCCCCTTTCCCCCCCCTCTCCCCCCATCCGACAGAAGTCCCTGCTTTAACAATAATGCACAGGAACAGCTCACCTTTAGTTTTCCAAATCACCAAATGTCATGCTTTTCCCTCTTCAAAGCACTATCCCGACATGAAAATAAAAGGAAACACTCTGGGTTTCAGCCACTTGCCGTTTTCGGAGAGTGAAGAAATTGTGTCGGTGAATGGGATTAGCCGACCCCTTGCTTGAGAGGCACTTGGGGAATTCCTCATGGAACGGGACTAGCTGGAAGTCGCCGGGTGCCTCATGGCGAGCGTCGGGTCGCCGTCCTGCCAGTCGGAAGGTGGTTGGGGTGGAAAGAAAGCGGATCCAGCAGTAAAATCTTCGGCCGGAAAGTTCAATCGCCGAGTGACCCCGTAATGGGACTTCAGAGCTTTGCTCCGCCTGGGACGTGGGGAGCAGCTTCCTTGGCTTACAGGGGGTCTCCCTTAAGGTCCTTTGTGAACAGACAAAGCGATTTCCAGCTGTCTCCATAACCAGTCCTGAAAGTTCTGCTGAAGGTTTTAGCAAGAGTAGGGCTCCCCAGCTCCCCGGGGTCAGGTGCAGTAGTTAATGACACCCAACTACGTGTGTAGTGACGGTCCCTATCGGTGTGCAGGAAAAGTTGAGGAGGTGGTTGGTGGTGGCATCTACGCTGAGGATGCCTAAACCTTCTAAGTCAGGAGCTTTGTTTCAGGCTTTATTATTTTTCCAGACCCTTTGAACTGGGAACTTCGATGCTGGCACATCTCATGTTGGGAATTTGGGAATTTTTCGGTTTCGATGTTTTAGAAGAGTTATAGAATCGTAGAATCATGAAGGTTGGAGAAGACCCCCAAGATCATGGAGTCCAACCTTCTACCCAACACCTCTATCACCACCTACCCGTGTCCCAAAGCGCCACATCCACCTGTTTTTTGAACACTCCCAGGGATGGTGACTCCAGCACTTCCCTGGGCAGCCTGTTCCAATGTTGAACTGCTCTTTCAGTAACGAAATTCTTCCAAATATCTCATCTGAACTTCCCCTGGTGCAGCTCGTGGCCATTTCCTCGTGTCCTGTCGTTAGTTAGCAGGGAGAAGAGGCCAACATGACCCTCACTCCAACCTCCTTTCTGGGAGCTGTAGAGAGCAAGAAGGTCTTCTCCCAGCCTCCTCTTCTTCAGGCTAAATGAGGCAACATCTTCAGATGCTCTGCTCTGGCAGCTGCTCTTGGAGCAGTTACGCTGTTCCTGTTCTGAGGCGAAATAGCTTCCAATTTGGGCAGGTGTTGCCTGAGTTCGCATCTTTTCCCTTCACCCGTGAAAATTTACCTGAAACTGCATCTTTTTTAAATTCTTCCGAGCAGGAGCTTTCTCACTATCAGGTTATAGTCATAAATCAGGGTTTGTAGGGCACAGAACTAACATCATGTTTTATGGTCTAAAATTTTGGAGTAACAGCTCTACTGGCTAAGACACTGCCCTGAGTATGGTCAAATGAAGAGGTGTTTGAGTCACACTTCTGATGTATCAGCTAGGTTTTTATCTTTTTTCAACAATGCCGTTATTTGGGGAACTGAATTCCCAACAGAGGCGGTGGGGAAGCTGCCTGAGATGCTGGTGTGATGGCCCTGGGCCGTTCAGAGCCGGCTGCGGGACGGTGTGGAGATGCGCCCGTGAACTTGATCTCGCGCGGGTGTTTTCCTTGCTGTTCTCTGCCCGTGGCTGACTCAGAGCCCTTGTGCCT
>VWZK01002137.1:188-10605 GCA_013396935.1 Baryphthengus martii
CACTCAACCCTATCATCACCATCATTAACTTAGTTTACTGTATATTGGCATTGGTGTTAGTTTTTCTGTTTCATTACACCTGTTTTTCATTTCAACCTGTGGGTCCTCTCTTCTTTTCCCAATTCCCCTTCTCTGCTGGAGAGGGGTCAGTGGCTGGTAAAGCAACTGCTATAGTTTAGCCTCAGATGCAGGTGAAATGTAGACAAAAGTAAAGCTTGTTGGTTGAGATAAGAACACTTTAAGAACTACAAGAAAATATAATAACTATTAAAATGTAATAATAAAAAATATAATAAAAGAAATATATAAAAAGTAGCAAACTCAAGAAAAGGCAAGTGGTGCAAAATGCAATTGCTCACCACCAGCTGACTGATGCATGATGTTGTATGGTAGGGAATATCCCTTTGACTAGTTCGGGTCAGCTGCCCTGGCCATGTTCCCATTCCAGCTTCTTGTGCACCTGCTTGCTGGCAGTGCATGGGAAACTGAAAAATCCTTGACTTAGGGTAAGTGCTACATAGCAACAACTAAAACATCAGTGTGCTATCAACATTATTCTCACACTAAATTCAAAACACAGCACTGTACCAGCTACTAGGAAGAAAATTAACTGTACCCCAACCAAAACAAGGACAAGCATTTATATAGGGTCTGCAAGGAAAGGCAAGAAATATATTCCTTATTTGATCATGTATCCTTTTTTTATCCTTTTGAGAATACTCATGGGAATAAATAACTGTTGAACTCTACAACTAACATATATGAACTCTACTTGTGATAAATATTGATGATGGGAATATAATCACCTTTTAGATATATTTACAAAAAGAAACATTTTAAATACAAAAGTCTTATTAAATTAGTTAAGAGAAAACTAAGTAGGGTCATATTACAGGATCACATGCTGCTATAATACAAGTTATAAACATCTTATTTTTGCAGTCTCTATTCCTGTAGTATTCCTTTTTATGTTTCATGTATTTCCCATTGTTCCAAGTATTTCTTTTTTATTCACACTCTTTGCCCCTGTATTCTTCCAAGCTGCTGCCCGAACTTGTTAAACAGTTCACGTTAGTCCCCAAATTACCTATAAACACTCCATCTTCCAAAAGGGGTATGCAGCTTGGTAACATGGAAAAACAGAAGTGTGCCCAGTGAAAACAATTGATATGTGTCTATGGTGATATATAATTGTATTACAACAGTATACTTAATATAGGAACTTACCTTTGATTTATAACCAAATTTTAAAGAAAAAAAAATAGGAAATATAAAAAACTTATCTACCTACATGTGGCTGACACGCTGGAAGGCTGTGCTGCCATCCAGCGTGACCTCGACAGACTGGAGAGCTGGGCGGGGAGAAATTTAATGAAATTCAATAAGGGCAAGTGTAAAGTTCTGCATCTGGGGAAGAACAACCCCATGTATCAGTCCAGGTTGGGGGCTGATCTGTAGGAGAGCAGCTGTGGGGAAAAAGACCTGGGAGTCCTGGTGGACAAGAGGATGACCATGAGCCAACAATGNGAGGTTGTGGAGTCTTCTTCTCTGGAGACATTCAAAATCCGCCTGGATGCGTTCCTGCATGATCTACTCTAAGTTCCTGCTCTGGCAGGGGGGGTTGAACTCGATGATCTTTCGAGGTCCCTTCCAGCCCCTAACATTCTGTGATTCTATGATACATGTTCAAGATTGTTATGTATAACATGTTTTCCAGCTCTTCATATATTTAAATCTTAATAATGAGGGGCTTCCAGCACATTCACGAGATGACTCCAATCTCCCGAAACTCAAACTAATCTTAAAAAAACAAGACAAATAAAAAAACCCCAAACATTCCCCTCAATCAACCAATCAAAGCCCCTCCCATCAATCTACCAGTCCAGAAAAACACAGGATATACTGAGGGTTTCATGATTTAATACATTTCATGTAATTACTAAGTTATCTGAGGGCGATTCTGAATATATTGGAAATTAATGAAACATGATTTGATATGTCTATGTTTTAAAACTACTGAGTGTTTATTCATGTTTTGTACCACAGTACGGCCAAGGTATGGGAAACAAGAAACTTCCTTACCTTGTAGAGCAGCACACACATAAACTCGAAATCTTGCAGACCAAGAGATGCTGACAGAGCTGCTAGCTCCAGAGAGGATATTCCCCAGTGGGACAGAGCACTGGATTTTTTATGTTTTTAAACAATTTAGCAAAGCAATGCAAGGATAGTATCAACTATGTTTTTCAAGTTCTTCCTCAGACTACTTCCTGTGCATGTCATCTAGTAAGCATACTTCCATATGATTAAACACCACAAGATTAACAATAAAGTAAAATAGAAATATTAAGCCCCCAAACTCCTATGAGACTGCTAATTATACTCTTCACCCTCTTCTCCCTTTTTTTTAGTTCACATTAAAAAAAAAACAAACCACAAAAATTCTAAACAAACAAAACCCAAACCCAAACCCAAACCAAATGAACCAACCAACTACACTTATTTTCATGAAGCTCAGTGTAGGAGAAGCAGAAAGCCATTTAGTGCATAGGACTGCTGAACTGCATAAAAAGTAAAAAAAATTAAAGTTGTCTTGATTCTTTAGGCCCTAATTTATAATTAACTATTTTTCCTTCTTATTTCTAGAACACTTATTTGTAGCTCCTTAAGCACTACAAGTTATGTAGGTGATAATATCTGAAGGTATTCATATGTAATGTCATATACATTAATGTAGCTTTTTTAAAAAACAAAACACTTTGAACCAAAATTAGCTTCTATGTTTATTTTCATTGTTTCTTTTCTCATATAGCACAGAGCTGAAGTAATTCTCTATGCTTTTAACTGATATCATTTGAGATATTGGGTTTTTTTTATTACAATAGTGAAACATTTACAGCCAAGTTAACATAAAATTATTTTAACACAGATAATTTAGGATTATAATATTTTTATCTAGTTTGTTCCAAAATTTCTTTAACCACAAATATTCAAAACATTCATGTTCATGAATTCTTACATGAATGATCTGGTATCAGACGGTGACTCCACCACCTTTCTGGGCAGCCTATTCCAGGGCTTTACAACTGTTTCAGTGAAGAAATTTTTTGTAATATCCAACCTAAACCTCCCCTGGCACAACATGAGGCTGTTTCCTCTTATCCTATCACTTGTTACTTGGGAGAAGAGACCAAACCCCACCTCGCTACAACCTCCTTTCAGGTAGTTGTAGAGGGTGATAAGGTCTCTCCTTGGCCTCTTTTTCCCAGACTAAACAACTCCAGTTCCCTCAACCACTCCTCATAAGACTTGTTCTTCAGATCGCTCACCAGCTTTTTTGCCCTTCTTTGGACACACTCCAGCACCTCAGTGTCTTTCTTGTAGTGAGGGGCCCAAACCTGAACACAGTATTTGAAAAGCAGCCTCACCAGTGCTGAGGTACAATCACTTCCCTAGTTCTGCAGGCCACACTATTTCTATAACAAACCAGGATGCTATTGGCCTGTCAATCTCACAACATTTAATTCTCCCCTAGATTCTTTTTATTATAATTTGCAGATTGACTGCAGAAGAATGTATAAAATTGCATTGGGTTTGTGTGGCAAGGTTTTGGTAGCAGGGGGGCCACAGAGGCATCTTCTGTGAGGAGCTGCTAGAAGCTTCCCATATGTCCAATAGAGCCAATGCCAGCCAGCAATAAGACAGACCTCCCACTGGACAAGGCTGAGCCAATTAGCAATGGTGGTAGTGCCTCTGTGATAATATACTTAAGAAGGGAAAAAAACCCCAATCTGCTGCACACAGCAGCCAGAAGAGAGGAGTGAGAATATGTGAGAGAAACAACTGTGCAAACACAAAGATTGGTGAAGAAGAAGGAGGAGGTGTTCCAGGTGCTGGAACAGAGATTCCCCTGCAGCCCGCAGTGAACACCATGGTGAGGCAGGCTGTCCACTTGCAGCCCATGGAGGACCCCAGAACAGAGCAGGTGGATGTGTCTGAAGGAGGCTGTGACCCCCTGGGAAGCCTGTGCTGAAGAAAGACCTATGAACTCATGAAAAGAGGAGCCCATAGTGGAGCAGATTTTCTAGCAGAACTTATGACCCAGTGGAGGACACATGCTAGAGCAGTCTGTTCCTGAAGGACTACACCCCATGGAAAGGACCCACATTGGAGAAGTTCATGATCCATGTTGGAGAAGTTTGTGGAGAATTGTCTTCCATGAGTGGGACCCCAGTCTGGAGCAGGGGAAAAGTGTGAGGATGAAGGAGCAGTAGAGACAATGTATGATGAACTGACTGCAACTCTCATTCTCCATCTTCCTGGTCAGCTCAGGAGGAGGAGGTAGAGAAAATCAGGAGTGAAGTTGAGCCCAGGAAGAAGGGAGGGGTGGAGGGAAGGTGTTTTAAGATTTGTTTTTATTTCTCATTACCCTACTCTGATTTCAAACGGTAATAAATTAATTCCCGCAAGTCAAGTCTGTTTTGCCCATGACCGTAATCAGTGAGTGATCTCTCTCTTTCGTTATCTTGACCCATAAGCCTTTCATTATATTTTCTCTTATTTATTTTCCAGCAAATTTTTGTGCTGTTTTGAGTAGTTTTATTTTCAATCCTTTATTTTTAATGTTTTAAATTTTCAAAGGCCAAGGCAACATTAAAAAGTTCCAGGCTGACAGAGAAAGTAGAGGAAAAGACAGAAAAAGAAGCAAAGAAAACCCAGAACATTCTGCTTTTATGGGGAAAAAAGTAATTAAAAAACCTTACTGCAAAAGTTTTCAGCTTTTAAAAGTCCCCTTTCAATCCAGTGTTTCAATGAAACCAGTTTTAAAAGAATGCATAGGGTCATCAAAGAAAACATAAAGCAATATATACAAAATGTTTCTTAAAAATAAAAATATTTCATCCCAGAAAATACACACAATTTTATCTGATTACATGGTTTTGTGAGTTAAGTAAAAAAAACACACACCCTTCAAGAGCTTAAATTTACAGAATATTCTTCCAATTTGGTTGTGACATGCTTTTAAGAAGCAAGTTTAGCTTTCAGAGGCTGGTACAATGAATTATTCTGGCATTAGTTTTATTACCAAATGATGTATCAACATATGATATTATGTCTTAGACATAGAAAGGGAGTGTGTGTTGTTTTATTTTAATGGAATATCATCATGATTCCTACTTTTTAAAAAAATCATAACAATAAAGAAGATCCTTCCAAACCAAACTATTCATATCTTTTCAGTTTCTGAAAAAGTGGGTTGATAACTGATACTACCTTTGCATCTACTGCATTCTTTGCAGAAAAGTTCTATTATGTCAGAACACTTGTTAAAATACTTAGATACTTAGGCAGAAATCTTGTTTCTGCACAGTTACAAGATGATAGTGTAGTCCAAGTGAACCCTGAAGGTATAAAAGCTATGTCTGTTTTGTACTCAGCAGATTCCTGTTTAAAGTAATCCTTGAAGGAACTCTGAAGAATTGGTACTACCATGTTTCTCGAATGTCAAGAAACTTGTTGAGTAGAACTAGCAGTAAGGAATAAACTACTGGACTACCCCAAAAATAATCATAACTGAATAAACACACTAATAGAAATGCACACACAAACATTTGATTTCCATTTTGTTCTAAACCTCTTAACAAATGTAAAATGACATAGTGTAATCCTATAAATGGCACAGTTAGAAAAAACAAGTTTGCAGTCAGACTTTCCAAGGTCAAGATGGTGCTTTTATTCTACAACATACACAGCAAAATCTCTGTAGATTACAAATAGATATAGACTAGATAAGAAAAATATGATCAAACAAAATCTGGTGTCAATAATTTTGATCTCTGTGTTGTTTGGGTTTTTTTGATAAACAGAAATAAAACCATCAAAATAGTAATGAAGTGGTGCAAATGGCACCATAAAGACTGCTACAGGATTCACCAGGGTTACACAACTGCTGTGTTAATACCTCTTACTCCATGTCATATTCCCATTCTCCCTCCGCCCAGTATATGGCTGTATCAGAGCCCAGAAGGGAAGCAAGTGTGCCCAAGACTTTTTTTATGTCTTAATGACAGACGGTTATTTTATTTTTTGTACAACCTGTACAACTAGAAGCACTTGGTTCTTTGGTTCAATAAAATATCTGGATAAGGACTGGAGGCAAGATGCAAAGAACATATGCACACCCCAAGAGTACTCATTTATCTGCTTGTACAGTCAACAATACATATGAAGAGTATACATTTCCAAAAGAAGGGTCATAGCTTATTAAATAAAATAAAATCTAAAAATAAAGGAACATCTTCGAACAAACTGCTTGGCACATTTTTCAAGAAAAACTCCAAATTTGCAAAACATGTGCATGCGATCTATTAGACTGTATACAAATTAGCCAACAAGGTTAACTAAAAAAAAAAAGCCAAATTTTTATTCTATCCTATTGGTCACATGAAGAATAATGGAAAGTCATCAACCTGAAACAAACTTAATTCGCATAAAAAAACCCTTAATCATAACAGTTTTTTCACAGTATTACTTGCCCCAGCTAAGGCATACATTTAATGAACTCTGATGCACAATGCAGACTAATAGCTGAGAAATTGAGAGTCATGTGAGAATTAGAGAAGCGTAAGAAGGGATTCAAAGGAGCTTTGTCTCTGCTACCCTTCCAATCCAATACTACGCTCTGTTTTGCCAAACTCAAGAGTGTTCACAGAAGTCACTTGCTCATAACAAATAATTTTCTACTTATCGAATATCTTGGGTCCACCATAATATTAAATAATCTACAGAAACCAGTTGAAATGTATATACTTTTTTTTGCTAAAAAAGTCAAGGTATACAACAGAGGCTTTGTGCTTTGATTCTGGAAAAGTATATTGTCAAAAGGAAATTTAAACACCAGTAATGCCATACTTAAGATTTTTCTTTGCCAAACTCCTTTTCCAGCAGTAAAACACTGGACCTTTGTCTCATGCCTCACCTTTATGTGGTCACTTAAAGTTAGACTTTGTATTCACTTTACTGTAATAATGGAGGTACATGGGCCCATGTTCTGAAATCAGGTAGTCATGTGATCAGAATTACATAGTATGAATGTGTAATCAACTCTAAAGTTTAGACATTATAGCTACTTTCATCAGGGAGAAAAATGAAACAAAAAAAGTAGACAAAGTAATTATGTGAATACTTCTGTCAGGCAATACATCCCACCATAAATACAAAACTAATAATAATAATAATAAAAAATCAAACACTTAACAAAAAAAAGTTGGTTAATTTATATATTTTTTAAAAACAACTCATTTGCTTAACAATTATCCCATTTTCTAAATCAAAGCTGAATTGTATAATAAGATGAAGCTTTCTTGCATTTCAGACATTATGACTTTTACTACATAGAAAGTGCAAACTGAAAAAGAGAGACCAACAAAATCTTCAGAAAAATTGTCCCATTTTAGCTGATGGTTTCTTAATTCATGGCAGTAAATCTTATTTTGAGGAAATCTTCTGAGTTAGTAGAATTGAACGATGACATGAGACTAAAGCGTTTTTAGTAATTTCACATAGCAAAAATGGAACATAACTGTATCAGTTTCTGAAAAAAATATTTACTGGAGGAAAGAAATATTTAAAGTTTCAGAGGAATTTAAAGAAAATATTTCAATCTGAAATTATTTCAGAATTAAATGCTCGATTATCTAAACACGTAATTTATACAAATGAATGAAGTTTATACAAATGAGGAAGTGTAAGAAAGAGTCAGACTGCTGATGTCTCAAACCTTGTGTGGTGGTAAGATCTGGACAGAGAAAGAGCAAGGCCTGTCTGGAGGGTAGAGGTGACAGTGGCTCTCAATAGTCCTCAATGGCTCTGTCATCCTCCCCTTGCTCCTTGCAGATAAATTAACAATAGATAAGAGATAAGTTCTGCATAGGTGGGTTGGTGTCTTTTCCCTGAGTTAATCTCTTCTGCTGGCCAATGGGACTGCACCAAGGGGAGGCCTAAAGCCTACACTACACCAGAGGGGGGTCATGCAATCTAGGATCGCTTCTATGCTTCCTATTTAAATTGAGGATACTTCCCATATCACAGATGTATAAAGAGACAATAAAATAGTGATCAGTGTGCACCCACCACCAGAGAACTTAAGATTTGGATTGATCCTGTGAAATGTCGCTGGATCCAAAGGTGGTGATAGCTTTATATCTTTCTCTCTCTTGTTTTTTCCTCTCCTCTTTCTACTCACTTTTCCTTTTCTTCTACTTGGTACTTAGTTGCGCCTTAAAGTTATTGATAAGAAAATAATCTTCTATTGTCAAAACACCTTTATCTGCACCATTTATTGATTGTTCTCAGGGAAGACCAATAAATTGTTTCGTATTGTTCCTCTGAGTCATTGTCATGACTCTATCGCCTCTGCGGCCCTGCCATGCAAGGAGAACCTCTTAGAATCATAGAATCATAGAATTGTCAGGGTTGGAAGGGACCTTAAAGATCATCTAGTTCCAACCCCCCTGCCATGGGCAACACCTCCCACTAGATCAGGTTGCTCAGAGCCCCATCTAACCTGGCCTTAAAAATTTCCAGGGATGGGGCTTCCACCACATCTCTGGGAAACCTGTTCCAGTGTCTCACTACCCTCATGATGAAGAACTTCTTCCTAACATCTAATCTAAATCTACCCTCCTCTAGTTTGGATCCATTCCCCCTAGTCCTATCACTACCCAACATCCTAAAAAGTCCTAAAAAGTCTTTCAGGGGATTGTAAAGATTCACCTACCCTGTCGTCCACTGAGTGGGATGAGACAGGAAGTTAACAAATATTTTACTCTAAGAAAAAAAATTATAATTATATTTGTATATTAAATATTATGTATAATAGAAATGCCCCTATAGTTACATAACTACTGTTAATAAAGAAAAAAGTCAGAATCATTCCAAGACTGTGACATCTCACTCATTACTCTACCAGACCTCTATTACATAAAAACGTTGTCCTGAGAGTAGTTCACAATTTTATTGTCAGAATGCATATGAATGTTTCTTTTCAGACACACAATAAGAAGAATAACTATGTGACAAACATATCTGAACTAAAAAAGAATACTTATACAAAGTCAACAACAACAACAAAAAAAAAGCTAGAAACATTTTCATATGGTTATTGTCCTTTAACCCCTGCAGGAGTGATCACAAAATATACAAGAATCTGTAAGCAAGCATTTTCACCACTCATTCTCTCTACTAGCAGCAAAATGGTGGAAGTGGAAAGAAAACGGGGACATCACACCCCACAAAAATGCTTTTGTGTCTGACCACTTCCCATTAGCAAAAGGTAGATAATCACTTAAAATATTATGTTTTTTAAAAAATAAAGTGCCTCTCTGTATTGGGCCAGACTGAGCTGGAGTTAATTTTCCCCATAGCAGCCCTCATAGTGCTGTGCTTTGTATAGAGAGCTAGAAAGCTAGCCACTCATGTTGTGGCTATGGCTGAGCAGGGCTCGCACAGCACCAAGGCTGGTTTTTCAACATCCCCCCCCTGCAGTGGGATGGGGTGGACAAGATCTTGGGAGGGGCCACAACAGGAACAGCTGACCCAAACTGTCCAAAGGGATATTCCATACCATATCATGTCAGTTCAACTATAAAAAGCTAGGAAAGGAGGAGGAGGGGGAGCATCATCTTGTCCTCAACATCACTTGCTGATGGGAAGTGTTTTATTTTGCTTCAGCACATGGTCCTGCTTTGCTTCTTATTAAACTGCCTTTGTCTTTACCTATGAGTTTCATCTTATTTTCTCCCCCTGGTCCAGCTAAGAAGAAGAAGAGGAGTGGGGAGTGATACAGCGGCTTGGTGGGCACCTGACTCTCAGCCAAGGTCAAACCTCCACAGCTTTTTTTGGTGTTCAACATGGGGCAGACAACAGCAGGTTTGCATTTTACTGCGCTATAACTTAGTAGTCAATAAGGGACAAGCTCCTGTGCAGGTCACAGAGTTTGGCAGCTACTTCACTTTATCTTATTTTCCTAAGCTTAAGAACATGTTGATACAAACAACTAACTGCTTTGTGCCTTGCACTGATACTGGCGGTGTTATTGTGCTGGGGGAGCTATTTTGTTGGGAGGATGAAGGAATTCGGGAACACGCCGACCCAGATAGTAGCTATGAGCTTTACCGTGGCATTGGTGGGTTTACTGTGCTGTGGGAGCTATCGCGCAGAGATGATGAAGGAATACATCTTCCTCTCCCTAACAGTGATTGATGTAGGTGGATTTTTTGTGCAGGTTCCTGAGGTCGTTGTTCACCCTTAAGTGAGCTGTTTGGTCCTATTAGTTAATACTGTTGGCATATTATGGGTTATGTGGAATTTGATCTCATCCTGGTGTGAGAGAAGACAACTTCTGGGTGGGCCAACA
>VWZK01002138.1:0-32039 GCA_013396935.1 Baryphthengus martii
GACTGAATAGTACTGATCCCAGTACTGACCCGTGAGGGACCCCACTAGATACAGGCCTCCAGCTAGACTCCATCCCATTGACCACAACTCTGACTTCTTTCCTTCAACCAGTTCCCAATCCACCTCACTACTCAATCATCCAGGCCACACTTCCTCAGTTTAGCTGCGAGGATGCTGTGGGAGACTGTGTCAGATGCTTTACTGAATCAAGATAAACCACATCCACTGCTCCACCAACATCTATCTCCACCTGGTTATGTCCTCATAAAAGGCTATCAGGTTGGTTAAACATGATTTGCCCTTGGTAAAGCCATGTTGACTGCTCCTAATGACCCTCTTGCCCTTGATACGCCTAGAGACAGTACCAAGGATAAGTTGTTCCATTACCTTTCCGGGGATCTGGAAGAGATCTGTATCTCTGGAAGAGATAGATTGATAAATAGATAGATATCAGAAGATTATTTAAAAGATTAATAATCTTATTTAAGATTATTAAAAGATTAATCAGAAGATTATTTTTTTAAATGAATTTACATATGTAAAAGATAACTTTAACTGGTGGGCTTCACCAAAGTGAAGCGACAAGGAACTGACTCTTTTGTTTAAAAAAAAAACCCTACAGTTTCTGATTTTTCCCAGATGACAAAAGTGAATAAGTTGGTTTGTGATTGGTTAAGATAAAGGACATTTTTCTAGTCAAGAAGAATACAAATACCGAGTAATAATAATGTGAAGACTATAGTGCTTCACGTTAGAGACAGATATAGTACTGTCTAAATTATATGAAAGCACATTGCGTTGGTTTGTCATCTTAGCTACTGGGAATTACACTGTGAGTTACAGAATGCATTTAATTTTGTTTCCATCTGAGTTTCATGTTTTACAGTTTCAGCAGTTCTAATTCTGTATCCGTGCCATCCTTATTGCACAGAGATTGGTAGTTTATGAATAAATAATGTATGACGGGCAAAATAGTTATTCTAATTTCTTTGCCCACCTCTATTTTTTATTTCTTAAAGTGGGAGCAAGATTACTTTATATGTGCTTCTTAATCAGTATCAGAATTGTTGTTTTACAATATGAGAAAACTGTTTCCACATTGTGGTCAACATTTCTTTGACTGGGCAAGTGACTTTAGGCTGTGCATGTTTCACAGATTTGAAAGAAATCAGGTGGGTGATCCCAGTTTTTGACATTAAGAGGTTTTGTATGTGGAAGGAATGGTTTTGTCAGTTGCTGAGGTTTGGAGTTGTGGATTACTCTAGGATATGCATCTGAATTCCTTTTCTAATCCCACAAATGTTACAGGCTGCCAACTTTTCTGACTTTGCAGCTCTAAATTAAGGCCAGTTCCTTTGCTCATCCCACAAACTCTTTCATGTTTTTTAACCGCAGCCTGAGAAAGGCGCCTTGGTTTCAACAGCAGCAGACCAGCATATGTTTACTTAATTCCTAAGACATGATGACAGTGGTCTCTGTGCCACTAAAAGCTTTTTTCTTTATTATTCTGTGTTGAAGCTGATTTCTAAAAGTTTTCACATGCCACATGTTATTTTATTGCAGTGTCTTCAGTATGACCCACGAACAGCAATGGAAATTAAAGGAACAGCAACTGAAACTGCGAATTGCTGAACTAGAGACTGCTATCAAATCTGATTTAGCAAACAAAAATGAAATCCTTGACAAGATAAAAGTAGAAAGAGGTATATTTCTGAAATAACTATCATTTTCTCATGATGTGAAATTCTCCTGTCTTCTTGTTCAGAAAAGTGTAATTTCTGTTGTTGGTAATTTCAAAGCTGTCTTAAGTGTGCTTGTACAATATGCTTAAGTTATGACTAGCTGTGAAGTACAGAAAGTGACCCGGTACAGGTTATGTGCTGAATGGAGACCGTATAACTCCAGCTGCATTCATTCTTCATCTATTGAGTTAATATTTACTCCTTATTCTACAACGTAGGTCTCATTTGTCTTGGAAGTGTGCGCTATTTATTCGCAGGATAAGACAGTGACTGTTTTCTTTTCTTCTCCACTGCTACCTGGTTGGTACTGGTCTGTAAGAACTCTGCCTGTAAATTTCTGTGGAGGCTTTTGCCGATTAAAATTCTAATTCTTTTAATTTTTTGTGAATATGTACAAATACTGAATGTGGAGGGCACCCATGCAAGTTTATTCACGTTCTGATTTTGAATGGGATTGCGTATGTTGGCACAGTATGTATTTTGGTTACAACCGAGAAGGGTATTATTGCACCGTCCCTTAGGTGTCTTATAAGGCTCTTATCAACAGAGGGCTATCTGCAACTCTGCAGTCTTCTTCCACTTGTGGCCTTTCACACAAGCTGCCGTGGCAGTGTGCTCCAAAGCCTCCAGAACGCTGTTTTTCCTCTTTGTTGTGCTGTTACTGTCATAGCCCTGCTACTGAAACCCCTGATATTGTTGTGATGATGTGTTCTTGTGGGATGTGGTCACCAATGGTGTGGGAATCGCCACTTCTCTCCCATTTCTTCTTCCTCCCTCAGTTACAGCTTTTGGGTTAAATTAGGAGAAGCAACCTAAGCTGGAGCTGGTGTGCAGCACCAACCCCGATCCAAGTATGCTCCGATCGGTGCTGATAGTGTTGTGAGTGGAAACAACCAATAGAGAGTTTGAGAGACTCTTGATAAAAAACCAATGTAGTTACACTGGAAAATGGAATGGCAGGGCCTTCCTGTCACTTGTGTTCCTTAATGGTTATTACGGAAGCATTCCCTTTCCTCCTGCCTCTTTCCCTGCATGTGCTGCAGTTTTATCTTTGATTGGGATGTTGAGAATCTGGAGAGGCAACATGGACAGTGCTAAGGTAGACTGAGCTGTGCTGTTGACAGATTGGCCCATTTTGGCTCAACAAGCTGTTGAAATTACCTCAATTTGAACAAAAGCTAGTTTTCTTTCTATATAGCACTTACAGTTTTAAAGTTAACTTTTTAAGCAGCAAGTGTGAATGAATATTAAAAATGTGTACAAAAACTTCTCTGGGGTTCGTGTTAGAAAAAGGGTGAATTGACCTTGCTGTTCTTGTCAGAAAATTCATGACAATGAGGTAGAAGTATTTGAGGTGGGATATCTTGTTTCCTTATCCCTGAAAAAAAGTGTAAGTTCAGATCACGGTTTATATTGTAGGGGAAAGAAACAATGTCAGCAGGAGGCACCCTTTTTCTCCGTGGGAGACCTCCCAACAGATACAGATCTTTTGTGTATGTTTTCTGGGAGAGTCCAGAAGACTCAATTGCTGCTAAGTGTTTCACCATCTTTTATAAAGGCCGGCCTTCGCTGCCCAGTCGCAAGGCGTATTTTAAATGTTCTCTTGTTGGCTTTCTAATATTTAGCCCTTTGTGTTTCTGATTATATTTTCTTCTCAATTGCACAAATGCATTAAGTTTTGCTCATAACTGCAGAAAATTAAAACCTTACTGGTGATGGATTATGTGTTTGAATTGAAAGTGACTCTTGTGAAGTCCCAACACATGTATGAGTCAGGCTACTGTGTAGAGGAGCAATGGCATTACAGATGATGCATTTTTAGTGAAGATGTCACTTAATATATAAACTCTGTAAAATTAAAACTAGCCTGATGTCAGTTTTTCAACACTTCAAAACCCAGGAGATTAGCGTTTCAGCCACCTGTTTCCTGCTGAGTTCAAGCCTCTAAACTGAGAAACTATTCTGTGAAAAGAACTGTTGTGCATCATGCCCTGATGGTCAACAGAAAAGATTCGAGCATTGAAAAGATATTGTGGGCTATTTTGTTGAAAGCAGTAGAATATATTCTAAAGTGTGGAGTGCAGATGGGAATTACAAAGGCTAATACTTGCACGTCAGGTTGACGGTTAACATTTATAACATTCTGACCTAAAATATGAATTCATAGCACTTAAGTAGATGGTATGAGAATATAACTTAGAGACTTTCAAAAAACACAGGAGAAAATAGAAGGAGAAAAGACATTCTTATCAAGAGAACGAGGAGTTTGGCCAGGCCAAGAGAGTGAGTGAGTCCTTTTGTTCCTTAGAAACCTCAATGATTTTGAGAAAAGCTTGCTTTTCTAACTTTTCCGTGTGAAAGAAGGTACGTTGTTACAACTGAATTATTTTGCCTAATCCTGAAGTGTTTTGCTCACATCTTTTTGAGATACCGCTGTGGATGTAGCTGTGCATTAGTGGGTGTTTGCATGAAATCCAAGTGGTCTGTTGTAAGTTTAATGGTGTTGAATCATTCAGATTGACAAAGAGTTTTATATTCTCTCTCTTCCCCTTTTCCCTCCCTCCCCCCCCTCTCTCCCTCCCCAGCAGAAAGCTGTACTTAGTTGGACATATCTTTCTACGTAAAAATACAGAAAGTGTAGATTTTTTTATACTGTAAGTTCCCTTTTAATGAAAGTAAGAATGATTTTTTTTTTTTCTTCCAATCCATACTCATTTACCAGATCAAAGAGGCTTTGAGTTTAAGTTTCCCAAAGATTTCCCTATACAAAATAAATTGGTTTCTACATTTTAAAATGGAATGTATGTGCGAAAGTTAATATGAAAAAGCAAGTTTATAATTTCTCTAATTATATTAACTCAAATAGAATATTTTCTTACTTTCCTATGTTAAGACCAAAAGGAAAAGATGATGCAAGAGAACGAAGAGCTGAAGTTATGCTACCAGGAACATAAGCAACAACTAGATGAACTGAAAAGCCACATGAAGTTTTTGACGAAGGTGAACTCTATTTCTGTTTGGAATATGAGCAGAAATCCTCATTCTATGTTTTATGCATAGTGTAAATACTTCTTGAAAGTAGAAGAATACAGAAATACAGCTGTTTGTTTATTCATGATATCAAGCAAAATGTCATGTCCAGTGAGAATGCTTCTTGTTATTCTGAATGCATTTCTTCGATATTTGTTCACATCTGATAACACCTCTTCATTAAGTATTTCTGTTTCAGGAAAGTGATATTGATGTGGCAGAACTGAGTGAAGCCCTCTCACTTCTAAAGGTAGCGTAGAAAGAATGAACATATGGGGGGTTGGAACTAGATGATCTTTGAGCTCCCTTCCAACACAAAACATTCCGTGGTTCGATGTATTTTGCGCTTAGTCTTTTTTTTTTCCCCTTCTTTTATTTATTTATTTATTTTTATTTTATTTAAATTCTTGGTTGACCTTTATGTTTTCTACACAGTGCTTGGGATTTTCAAGGGCTGAATTATTTGTGTAACTTCAGTTAACGCTTCAAGCTCACATGTGTGCTTTTGTCATGTGTGTGCTTCAGTTAGTGAAGCAGAAGGGAAGACGAAAAAACTACATTACTGAATACGGTCCTGACGCTTATTGATGTACCTCATTCCTACTTTCTGTGTTACCACATGCTCAGAATTGACAAAGTTATGCTTACTGTATTATTGTTCCAAAATTATATCCCAGTGTTACATTTAACCAGGCACAAATACATCCAAATATATTGCAAAAGTTTGTTATGGTAATTTTTCAAATTTGCTCCAGGTTCGAAAGCAGCAGCAGGATGGGGACCTTATGTTTTTGAGGAAAGTAGATGATACCAATAAAGATTTAGAAAACTCCATGCGGGAGCTGCAACTAACGCATGCGGAAACAGTGCAAGAACTTGAAAAGACAAGGAATATGTTAATTGTGCAGCACAAAATTAACAAAGGTTACCAGGTACTAAACTCTACTCAGTGGAAGATAACCTCATAATAACATTTCAACATTTGTAGTACTGAAACTTGTCATAATTAAGACTTGCAAACTCAGCAACAAAGCCAGTCTGTTTATAGGTAATTTAACATAAGATTTACTGTTGATTTAAATATCATGAGGTCCAAATGACTATAACTTTAATGTTTTACCTCATCCTGACCAGAGCCCTCAAAGCATGAGCTCATGGCGTTACTTCTGAGCTCTTACCAGCTCTTCACAGGAAAAGTAATAAGTGCACTTAACAAATAAGCTTCCTTTTACACAACACACTGCTTTTACTCCCTTGTGCTGAATTATTGCAGACCATGTTTTGATTTTTTCATTCAGCTAATCCAAGTTTAAAATAACCAAATTATTAAAGAAGCTAAATAGGTACATTGTTCTGAAAGAATAGCTAGTCTGTTTTTCTTAATAATGTTTCTAGATTTTGTTCAAATTTGAAATGGTAACTGTATTGCTGAATTTAAAATTGCTCCTATTTTTGTTTATTCTAAATGTTCTTTCCTCAAATCTAACTGCAATTTGGAGTCAAAAACATGTGCAGGGTGCTTGAAGAGTACTTTTACATGCAAAAGTCCTTTTTACATGCAAATTTTTTTCAGGCTGAAGTAGAAACAGTGACACAAAAGATGGAGAGTCTACAGAAAGACTATGACTTAAAATTGGAACAGTATGTTCATCTTCTGGATATTAGAGCTGCATGTATCAGAAAACTAAAAGGTATCTGCAAGGTCTATTCTTTTTTTAATTTTATATTTTATCTCTTGCAAATTATTGTTGTAAGCTTGTTCTTCAGTTGAAATACTTTTCTGTTCCTAAAACTAGTAGAAAGGTCAGCTATTTGATGGAAAATTATCTATGTGCTTCTCCTTGACTTAAATGATAACATTATCAAACAAAATTCAACAAAGCTGTTTATGCTGCAGCCATTGCTGAATAAGAATAAAACTACCCAACTTAGATTTCCCTACAGTTTCTTCCATATAAGTTGTATGTTTATGGTCAACCTTTTATTTCACTATCATTACTTAGTCATTTCCCGTGTTGCTAAAAATCCCAAATATTTCAACATGATCAATTTAAAATGCTGTTTGGTGTATAAAGGGTGCATAGGAAGTCTGAAGCAGGATAACTTATGAACCCTGATATCATAACAGTTTTTATGTTTTGTCTCCAAGTTGCATCCCCTCTACTAAAGGACTACATGATGATTTCTGTCCTAATTCTGTAAGCATGTATATTGATTTATTCAACATATGTTGTCTGTGAGGTTGGGAAACACATAAAAAGTCTTTGCTGATAGTTCTGTCTGCTCAAGATACTACAGAGGTGGAAAGTCATGGAAAAAATGTGCTCTTTCTTTCCCTGGCAAATTTAGTTCAATCCTGCAAAAATATGTATATTAAGTCTCTGCTAGATTTGCATAATGGTATTTATTTTGATCATTGCATAAGACTTCTGAATTTTTTCTTGTTAACTCCCTTGTAAACTGTTACTAGTTGTTAGGGGCCTGTGTCTATTTTTATGTATGTGCAAGTTTTCTTGATTGTTGTCAGTATGCTAAAGGAGCAGCTGATGGATGATTTGACACGTGATTTCTTGTTTGGTAATGTGCTTAAGAAAGTGAGATTGTTAATATTATTGAATTAGTTATGCATTTTTCCTCTCTACTTGGTCATTAACTATATTTGATTTTTAAATAAGACTCACATTGCAGCTCTATTTTATTTTATTTGTTGCAGCCCAGCTAAGAGATATTGCCTATGGTACAAAACCACATAAATCCAAACTGGAAATATTGCCAGGTGAACCAGTGGATGAATTTGATGAAGTGTTACATCTAGAAAGAGGAGAGAACCTTTTTGAAATTCATATCAGCAAAGCGATCTTCTCTTCTGGAGCTATTCAAGCTTTTGGTGACCGAGAACTTGCAACTTTTTGTACTTACGCATTTTATGACTTTGAACTTCAGATAACTCCAGTAGCTTATGGGCATACCCCATCCTATGACTTCACTTCTCAGTATCTTGTGCAGGCTGATGACTGCTTCTTGCACTATATACAGCAAAACAGTATCACGCTTGAGGTTCATCATGCGTGCAGCACAGATTATCAAACAGTTGCTGCGTGTGAACTGAAGTTCCATGAAGTCCTGGAAAACAATGGGAAGATCTACAGCACAGCACATTTAGTTGGTAATTGACATGTCAAAAAATACTCTGTTTGATGCAGTATTGTGATAAGCAATGCGTATTTGGCCAACAATGAACTCCTGTAATACGAGTTAAAAACAAAACAAAAAGGTTTACGCAATATGGTATTTCCTGTTGGATGTGCAGAATGTTCCAGTAATTCTACCAACGGTTGTGGGAAGACACAGACAGGTGCAGTTTTGCTCTCAATGCCTGAAGACAAAGATGGTGTTAATATAGTGATCCTGGAGCACATGACCTTAGAAGTATGTGGTGACGTGCTGGAAACGGCCGTAGAGAATCTTGTCTGAAAATAGCAAGTGACGTCTTTGTCTTGTATGAGGGTTACTTGCAAAGTGTTGTTACTACACGTGTGAATAATTCTAATAAAAGATAGTATCATCTTACTCAACAGAATTATACAAGAACAACATAGAGAAAAATAGCAGAGCAGTGTACTTGATGGTCTTGTGGTCATAAGGCGTCAAAAAGGTGCAAATGATGGTGTTTACAGTTAGCAAGATTTCGTATAGTAGCATAATCTTTGGGGGAGGTTGGTTTAGGTTTTGTGTAGTATTATATTTTATTTGCTTTTAATTTCATTCACTGTTTTAAAATAATTTTAGGATGTTCTGGACAAGTGTTTTTTAAGAAGTACTTAATATTGTGTGCTGCTTACTTTTTCTTTTAGAAGTATTTTGTTGGATCAGTATATTCAGAGACCTCTAATTGCCTGCTTTTGTCAAAAATCTGGTTTAATAAGCCATTACAAAGCAGTATTTTTGCCAAAAATTTAAACTGCGTATCACTTTATGGGACATTTCCAAGTGATGACGTACAAAACTGTCCTAAGCTTTATTTGCCTTAGAGAGATGAAAATCTTGAATAATACAAAACGATACCAAAAGATAATCGTGTTTTGGTTTTGCATCACACATTTCTAACATGAACTGCACATCTTGTGTCGTAAACACTATCAGAACACATAGTCGCAAGAAAACTAATCTTTAATTAGTGGCATTTCCTAGCTTTTGACTTAAAGTACTGTAATGTTGAAAAGAAAATTAATGCAATCCTGTACGTATTTATTCCTTAGGAATCAAAGGAAACATTCAAAATTATGGTATCGTAGAATACTGGGTCAGGTTACGAATTCCTATGGATCAAGCTATCAGTCTCTACAAAGAGAGGTCAAAGGCTCTTGGGTATATAACATCCAGTTTTAGGGAATGTGAACAGCCATCCCAGGTATGTTTGGGCTTGTACTTCACAATTTTGATTGTCACTAGAATATCGAGATTATTGTATTTCATTTTCTTAACCTGTAAATGCTGGTTTTTCATAACATTTTGTTGTAGTACAGTATTCATGAAGGTTAAACCAACTGGGTGTCAGATCAGCGTCACAGGTGAAGCAGTTGTTCAGAAAGGTCTTAAAGTTCTTTGTGTGAGTATTATGAGATTGAGATTATTTCATGTTTGGTTTTTGTTTCTGGATAATGACAATTTTGATAATATAGTGCACTGTATCATCATAACTAAATGTGTCACAGAAAAAGCAGGGACTTTGAGACATCTTTAACAATTGTTTGAGATTAAAACAATAAGGTTGAAATGTGTAAATTAAAACAATTTTAAGAGTTTCTAATGGGCAATTTTTTAAATTTATAGCTGTTTCAATTACTGTACATCTGGAGTAACTTTAATGTTTTATATTATTCCATAATGTGAATTTATATTATACTAGAATCTCAGTGGATTCTGTCATGTAATCTGAGAAGTGCGTTTAGTGTATGAATTCTATTAAAGGTCAGTATAGGCATTTGCAGAATAAATTTGTGTTTGATAACATTCTAACATTTGCTTTAAATCTTTTTTTAAAATGAATCAAAGGTATTTTTAAGTAACTCATGAAATCTAGCCAGTGTTGAATGCCAAAATCTGTTATTTAGTTTTCTCTATTTCTGGTGATGTTATTTCTAGCTGTGTTGCCTATCCAAATACAGCTGTAAGGTAAGGCATGTGGAACAGAGCGTTTTGTTGTAATTCTTGTAAAATCACAAATTCAAACATGGCAACTGAAATATGCTGATTATAGAGGAGAAAATAAAATAGGAGAAATGGCAGAAATGAAGAACAGCTTCTACGGAGCTGTTTGAAACACCGCAGTTTTCAGAAATGTTTCATGACGGAAACTAGAAATCATCTAGCAATGGCAGATGGTTCCGTTATGTTAAGGGTTCTGTCAGTCTGCAGCTGCAAAAGTAGCTTCAGTTGTATGTTCCAAAATTTATATTTTCACTAGTTAAACATATATATAAAATTTTCTGTCCTGTATAGTGGCAGAAATTGTGGAAACATGAACTGTACATAAAATGCAGTCTGGGTGGTTGTTTTTTTTCTCGTTCTGTGTGTAGCCAGAAATAGGAGTCTTGTGGTTACATATTTTGATTAAATAATCCACACTGAAACAGTTAATGTGAAAACCAAACATAACAGTGTAAGTCCTTAATATTTAACGTTTTATCACACCAAATGAAATTGGTACATGTTTCTCAGAAGCATGGGAAGCCTGTAGCCTGCTACATATGCCAGAAAACAGAACTCTGGCTTCCACAAGCAAAATAATTATGTACGATTACTGAAAATAGCTGTGACATATTACACTGGAAAAGGAGAACCTTTTGAGATCGATATAGATGGAGATTATTCGTTTAATATAGTTGTGTTCTTTGGTTTCTTCTTATTCTTTGGTTTTTATTAAAATTACTTTTCCAGTTTGCCAGCTGTGAATTCCAGAGTATGTACGTGCTATGCTGATAGAAATTTCAAAAAAATTGTGATGATGTTGAGTTTTTTAATTTCCTTCAAATGTTAATTATTGCTCTTTATGTGCTGATTTCTAATTTTTGTAAATTGTTTATGTAAGCAAAGATTTTGGAGGAAGAAAAAAAAACAGGAATCTGCAGTGCAATTTTAATTATATACATATATAAAAGGGACTACAGTTATAACTATTTCTTGACACAGGATAGCTGTCAAGATCAGAATCCTTAACTTTAAAGTAACACTAGATATGAATCACTCTTAAAACTGTGATCTTCACTGCTTTGTAGATAATCAAATAACAAGTAGCTCATAAAACTTTAGAAGAATAAAGCAAACAATCACAGACCTGAAAGGATTAACCTCTTGTCGCCTTATACGAACAAACCAAGAGAGATGTTGTTGAATTTATAAAATAAGTAGTATTTTGACATATAAAATCAAACAGTAGTTGAGGTGTCATTGAATTAATCAATTTGTTCTATTTATATAGTTCTCGGAGTTTGCCAACATAAGAATTCTAACGTTTTTAATTTAATTTCTTTTTCATTTAAAGCAGCAGATACTCAGAACTGCCCAAGTCAGCACTTCAACAGATGGCAATTTAAATGAGCTCCACATTACAATAAAATGTTGTAACAATCTACAATCCCGAAAAAAGCATCTTCAGCCAAGTTCTTACGTTGTCTACAAGTTCTTTGATTTTGCAGACCATGATACTCCCACCATTCCTAGCAGCAACAACCCGCAAATAGATGACCATATGTGTTTCCAAGTGCCAATGAATGCAGATTTAGACCGATACCTAAAATCAGAATCCTTAACCTTTTATGTATTTGATGATGATGAAACGGAAGAAGGTGCTTATATAGGGAAGGCCTATGTGCCTCTTATTTCTTTAGCACATGACAGATCTATCTCAGGTAAGAATTAGACCTCTTTAAACTTAACAAAATCTTAAATTCTTGTTTCATATCACTTTAAATCTTCAAAATAAAGAAAGGCTTTTCAGAGGATTCTGCACAGGCTGAATTGATGGGCCAAGGTCAATTGCATGAGAGTCAACAAGGCCAAGATTTTTCAAACTTACATTTTCTTTAAGAAAAGTTAGTAAAACATGCAAATGTTAGATCTTTTGAAAGATGTTAATAATGAGTTATCTGCTATTGGATTATCTGAGAAACCTCCAGGATATCTTGAACGAACACATTAATCCGGTCCCTTCGAAATTTTGTATTTCTCAATGTCAGCAGTGTTATATTGGATGTATTTGGATCTACAAAACAAAATATTTTGACATTCTTTAGCTTTGAACATGAGTACTATTAAGTTACTTAATTGCTGAATCCCATTAAGGTTTGCATTATGTATAGATTAAGATAATTTAGAAAAGATTTGCATTTTGTTTTCAGGTACTTTTGAACTGACAGATTCTAAAAGATGTGCTGCTGGTACCATCACAGCTGAATTAAAATGGAAGTTTGTCTACCTACCACCAAGTGGATCAACAGTGGCTGCAGATTTAGCGGAGTGCATTCAAAATGAGAAATCAATGGCACCTAAATTACTAGCAGAAGAAAAAATACAGACTCCAACCCTGTCTCCTTCTTTTGCTGCATCAATGACAGTAAGTAATTTAACAAACTCACCGAAGTTAAGAGATATAAAAGACCTATTACAGCCGATCATTTTGTTCTTCCCTGATGACCAGGATTTGTCTTTATTGTAAAATAACGCGTAGTACAAATACTTCATATAACCACTGTCTTTGACTTCCTTGAGGAAGTGAAATCTTTCTTGTGTCCAAAACTTCTTAGAAGTCTTTTATAACCATTGATAATTTGTTAGCAAAAGGGCAGGGAGAAAAGGGAGGAGAAATAGCAAGCATTAAATATCTTCCCTATAGATTCAGTGCTTAAGAATTCTCTTTCCAGTGTGGATGTCCTACCTAAAATGTAGTCACATGCTTGTGCAGCTTCAGAGCTGTGGTTGAAATCTAAGACAATCATGAAATCAGGACTTGTTTCTGTGCTCTGTTAGAAACTCAGACAGAACTCGTTCAGTTGGGATAGCTCTAAGCCGAAAGAATTCTCAAGCAGCCAGACAGAAGCCGTGTGTACAGATACGCAGGGGTATCCGCGCCACGCTCTATTTTATTCTGGTGCCTGGAGCATGGTGCTAAGATATTGGGTAACTTCTTAAAAACCGCTCATAAATTAAAATTAGTGTAAGAAATTTTTTTCTTGATAAAAATCAGTGGAAATGGAAAATAATTTCAACCTTCATTGCGAGTAAATCATAAAGAGTAATAAACCACATCCTCTTTATTATTTTGCCTTTTTTATAGTAACATCATCTCAAAAATATTTCTGAATCATTTTGTTAATGTTGCAACTGTTGCCCGTCTCTTTTCTGTATTCAAATTCTCCGAAGGGAGTGGCACGAGGAAAGGTTTTCAAAGATATGGTAAGCCTACAGAACAGGAAAAGAAATCAAGCACTCCACAAACCATAATAATAAATCATTCTGCCATGTGTATGATACCATTGACTTCAGTCCTATAATAATTCCTCACCTGGAATTCACATTGCATTCCACAGATGTTCTATAGAGTTTTATACCCATTTGTGGCTGAATGCTGAAAGGTTGCTTATTCAAACATCTACATCATCTTGCCTGTTTAGAACTGAATTTAGTGCAGTTAGATATGACTTTGAGAAAAATTAGGATCCCTCAAAATTTACTGTAAAATAAGATGGTTAGAATATGACAATAAATGATCTTCATCTGTATTTGTTTTATTACAGAAACCAACACCTAAACCAAGGCAGCGTGCAGCTCAAGCAGACGAAAAAGAATCTTTTCAGGATCCTAGTACAATACAGATGGCCGTAAGTTTTAAGTATGCTCATGAACTTGAAGCAAGAAAGGCTGCTTATATCTCAGTGTGGACAGTTTGTAGAACTAATAATCGAGAACACTCAATTGTTTTTGGAGCAAGGACTGGGTCGTCCCAAGCAATGAATGATAGTATAGTACTGCTGTATGTGTGAGTTACAATACCAGGATATTTGTGTGACTCCCTCAGAATTGCTTGCTATCCTCCACAGTTCAGAAGCTTCAGCCTTTTAAGTAAAAAGTTGAAGTGAGCTGGCCCAGCGCCCTGTCCAGTTGAGTCTAAAAACTGCCCAGCGTAGGGGACACCACCACTTCCCATGGGAGACTATTCCAATCTTTAATTGTTCTCACTGTAAATAATTTTCTTCTGGACCCCAACCACAATCTCCCCTGGAGCACCTTGCAACCATTCTCCCTTGTTTTCTCCATGTAACTCCTTACAAAAAGGGAATCTCTTTCCTTTTGGTAGCCACCCTTCAAGTACTGGTACACTGTAATAAGATTTCCCCTGAACCTTCTCTTCTCAAGGCTGAACAAGCCCAGACATCTCAGCCTATCTTCATAGGGAATGTCTTCCAGTCCTCTTCGTGGCCTTTCTCTGGACCCTCTCCAGCCTGTCCACGTCTTTTTTGTATAGCAGGGATCAAAACCAAACACAGTACTCGGTGTGGCCTGACCAGCGCCAAGTAGAGCAGGACAATGACTTCCTTGTCCCTGCTGGTGACCCCTGTTGTTGCAGCCCAGCGTTCTGCTGGCCCTCCTTGCTGCTGCAGCGCACTGCTCACTCATGGTGACCCTGCTGTCCACCAAGACCCCCAGGTCCCTCTCCATAGGGCTGCTCTCCAGCCAGGCGGATCCCAATCTGAGCTGCATTCCTGGGTTATGTGTTCCCAGGTGCAAGACCCTACACTTATCCCCATTGAACCTCATAAGATTCTTGCTAGCCCACTCCTCCAGCCTGTCCAGATCCTCCTGGAGGGTGGCTCTCCCTTCTGGAGTGTTGACTACCTCACCTGTTTTTGTGTTGTCAGCAAACTTCATCAGGGTGCCCTTAATCTCAGCATCTATGTCACTTATGAAGACATTAAAAAGCACTGAGCCCAACACCGATCCCTGGGGGACCCAGCTTGTGACCTGTTGCCATTTTGAAAATGATCCATTTACCACCACCCTCTGGATATGGCCCATCAGCGAGTTCCCCACCCACCACACAAACCACTTGTCAAGGTCATAACATGTCAGTTTTTCAAGGAGGAGGCTGTGGGACACCACGTCGAAAGCCTTGAAGAAGTGCAGGTACACTATGTCCACTGCTCACCCTGCATCAACCAGTCAGGTCACCTTGTCATAGAAAGTGATCAGGTTCATTAAGCATGATCTGCCTCTGGTGAATCCGTGCTGGATTTTCCCAATCCCAGGCTCCAGTTTGCTTGTAATAGTTCCCAGGAGGACCCGCTCCATAACCTCCCCAGGGATTGAGGTGAGAATGATGGGTCTATAATTGCCTGGGTCCTCCTTGGGACCCTTCTTGTGGATAGGAGTGACATTAGCCCTCTTCCAGTCTTCTTTCTAAAAAAAAAAAATTGTCTTCCTTCTAGAAATTACTGTTATATAGGAAATGAAAAAGAAATGGAGTAACTTTGGATTATTGCTAAATATGTAGCATTCAAAGACGAACAGCGTTAAGTATTGTAGCTTTGGTCCAATTGCTTGTGAAAGTCAGTTTTGTCACATTGGAAAACTGTACTTTCTAGTGGTCTACCACAACATTTAAGCACCGGCTCTTATCTTGCTTTCACTTTTCTGCATTAAAGCTCATCTGGGACTTTGAGAAGTTAAGTATCCCTTCAACCACATCGGGTGGTGTTGGTCAACTAGAACAATGAAAAAGTACTCTCTCTCTGAGATTATTATCCACAAAATGCAACTCTATCACTGAAGGAATAAAAAAAAATGGCTAAACATTGTCTAAAACACAGTGGTTATGACATCTCATCTATACCAAGGAGGGAGCATAAGGGACATAAAGTCAGTTTTCTATGACTTAAAAACTTCACGGATAACCTTTATTTATAGAATAAGTCTCTTAAATGTTTGTTAATGTTGGTTTGCTTTATGGGGCTCCAAATGTGTTAGAATAGAAATTACCCTTCAGGTCCAGGTCTGGAAACCCAGGATGTTCTGTGACAGCTGATTTTTAACTTGTGGATTCGGAGAGTGGAAGGTGAGGCATGAGTGTGTCTAAGGAAAATTCAGTCCTTGAGGAGAATTGTTGGATAATAAGTAATGCATAGGTCTCCAGCAAATTTCCATGAAGGTGCCCTGTCTGTAACATTATATGCATTGGTGAGGTGTTATTCTATGTAATTAGAGTTACGGCTGAAAGAAGGGCGTAAGATTACTTCAGAGGAAGTTATGCACTAAAGATCTATGGCCATAGATAGCATGTTTATAGCAAAGCTGATTCTTTTTTTATAGGATTTGACTTTGCTTCTGAAGCAGAAAATAATGTATGATTTACTTCACAAAATTGCCAACTGAGTAAGGTGGTTGTGGGTTGTTTGGGTTTTTGAGTCTTGCAGAAATGAAAGAGCTGAAATATAAATGAATGTGGAAATCTCACAGGCTGTGTATATGTTGACAGGTACCAAATGATTATAATAGTTATGTTTTCACAAATATACGTTGTTAGAGAGTTGTCTTTCTACTATATCAATTATTTGCTACTGCAGTTGACAACTTCTTGTTTCCTGCACTGCATAAGCAAAATAACTGTTTAAAAGCTGTGTATAATGAATGTGAGCTATAACTCTTCAAGTTTTGAACTTTAGTAACTTTTACAATTCAAGGAGTGTGATAAAGACTGTAAGCTTATCTATTTTTATATAGCATGTGTTACATGAGGCAAAACAAGACGGGTTATCAGATGATAAGATGGAGATGGCTGAAGAAATCCAGGAGAAAAAAGAAGACCTCTCATATCTGTCAGAGGGGCAGTTGGTTGACCAAAGCTCAGTTACTTCTGTAGATGAGACAGAAATAACTGAAGAATTGGAACCAGAAGGTAGAATGCATTTTTATTAAGAAGTTGTATTATTGCAGTTGTATTTGCTTAATAAATCTATGTTTCTTTCCATTTTCTTAAGCATTTCTTACTAGTAGTGGGAGCTGCCTCATTACAAGAAGCTTCGTGACAGAAATGATATTCTGGTGTACTTTATAGCTGAAGCAGAATGGTGGATATGGTGGTGTTATTTTCTTCCCAAATGGAAACTATATTGTAATTGAATGCAAAAATCTGGTATCTGACCTAGATTCATAAAATATTAAAGGAAACCTGGCTTCTATTTTAAATGTCTTTATATTCTCCCTTAGAACTATGCCATTCTAAAGACTATTTTAATGAATGTGCTCCTTTTGTCTGCAGATAACACCGATGCCGATATTGGAAATCCTTTCAGACAGTGAGAGGAGTAGTATTTCTTATCATGTCTGTGGCATAAAGTTGTTAGAGGCAGATATATTTAAAGATTACAAAAGTCAGGTCATCCTGTTCCATCTCCAAGCTTAAACTGTTTATCATTGAAAGTCCACGATACCAAGTTTAAAGTAAAAGTCCATGCTAAAATTTTATGTTCAGTTGTTTGCAGCTTCTGCTTAAGAATTCATTAGAAAAACTGGAAAAATGTGATATTGAATCCTTCTTGTGTTTATAAGTAATTTGCTCCGGAGGAAAAACATCTGAATGCTTTAGAAAACAATCCACCTGCATAGAGAATTACTTTAAAAAAAAAAAAAAGGTAATACATTCTTCTTTACATGTGCGTAGTGTTAAACAGTCAGAGGAAATCCACAAATTCAGGCCATATTCCTGTATAAAGCTGACTGTTGTTCATACTTCAGTTCATCACAGGGCTTAGACCATTCCACTCATCAACTTTCATCTGGGAAACATTACTTCTTAGTAAATCAGAAAAAAATACAGTTTAGATGACTTTAAAGGTCATTGATTTGCCAGTGTTAATCTTCTGCAAGGAAGAGAAGATTTACCTGACGCACATTATTTATTAGCAAAGCAAATATATTGCTATCAGGTTTCTCAGCAAGTCTCAGATGAACTACAAGTACAGTGGGTTTTAACTACATTTTTTCTTTTTCAGATCGCGATGATAGACAAGAGAATGATGCCACAGAATCAGTAAGAACTGACAGCGATGACTGTATAATTTCAAGTCCAATATCCAAGAATATTAAAAAGGTGAGTCAGAGTATTTATGGCAATTATTTGGTAAATCTAAAAAAGTATGTTTTAAGCCTAACATCCTCTAGGATCGTTTTGGGGTTTTTTTGCTATATCTAAGGTCAGATTCCAAGGCATTTTCAACAAATACATGTTTTCCTGTTTACAGTTCAAATAGACACCTTTTCACAGAAAAAAAAAGAAAAGTTAACCTTGCCATTTTGTGCATGTAGTTTGTAGGTAATTTTTAATGGAGAAATAGGTTGTCATTTTTTCTGCTGTTGTTATACACGCTTACACATTTCTTACTGGTTTCAATCTGAATTCAATTTTTAGTCCTGCACAAAATCTCCGTAACAAAAGATAGCTATTGTAATGTGAATGTCTAAAGAACTTAGTCATGCTCTTCAGTCCTACCTGTTGTCTTTACGTGGGGAGAATGAGCTTTTCTGCTTCTTCTAGTGCTTTCTGAGGAAGGGAGGATAATTTCACTTGTCAAGGCCAGTAGTAAATCTACAATATTTAGCTACTGTTTCATCCCAGTATGTTGACAATTGAATGTTGTTGAAATGGCGATTGCATAAGCTTGAGGTTGTTGATATGCAAACCTTGCATACACTTTCTACTTCATCCACGTCGATTAATTTTTGTTCCTGATATCCCAACTGTTTTAGAACTGAACATCAGTTTTCAATAAAGTTTGTACATGTGCAGTATCCAATCACTTCAGTGTACTTTTCCTGTTATTATTTATGGGCATGTACAGTAATGGTAGTTTCTTGACTTGTTCTTAAAACCAGCAATTAAGGAGCATAAAGTCAGTATTTCAATAGTATATTTCTCAAAAAAAAAAAAAAAGTTCACACCTTTAGATCTAACATTGACTGAACAATCTTAAAATATATAAAACTAGCACTTAAAATTTGTTACAACAGTTAATATTTCTCTGATCTGTTTTAGCTTTCTTTAAAAGGACCAGGGATGTGCTTTTATATTCTGTCAGTCTTAACTTTTTTTAGTATTCTGCAATGTGATAACGTAGAGTTAGTTGGGTTTTATTTTTTTATTTTCAAGGCTATCTCATATCTTACAAAGTAACTAGCACAAAGAAGAAATGCTTTGTAGGAGAAATACTGATTTTTATTTTTTTTTTTAAGTTGTAGAAGCGATTTAGAAATTCTATCACTTACATGCTGCAGAAGGATACAGAAATTACTGTTGAAGACATAAAATGTTAAAAAAAACTTTCACCTTTACTTTTGAGAACTAACCTGACTGTTACTCGTCATCATTAAGTGAAACTGCAAACCAGTTGATCTATACATTTCTAGAACTTCTGTATTTGATTTTATCAAAGTTAAGAACAGTTCTGAGACCATTTTGAGTGTGAATTCATTTCAGGTTCATTAATTTCTACCTCTATTGACCTGTTTCTCTGGTAACAAAATGCATATTCAAGAAGGATAGATAAGACAATAAAAGCTATAAACTATTAAGGCAACATGTTTGACACAAATTGGGTTTTAAAAATAGGCATTGATATGTGTGAAATCTTGGGTTGCTTATGTAATACAGCACGTGGAAATTGTGATTGAATTTGGACTTTTTGGAGATTAAAAATCAGAGTCTTTTATCTTTTGAGAGAAATATCCAATCAGTAATCAAACACTGTAAATAAGACTTGTGATTCTCAGAGATCGTTATGCTAATTATCCTATAAATCCGAGTTGTATGCCAAGCTGTTTAAGCCATTTAAGATCATACTATTTCTTTTTTCCACATTGCAAATTAGACAGTTCATGGTTATTTCTTAGATATGTTGATCATAAAGGGTATCTAACAGATTTTCCAGTATTTAGCTGTACCACTTGCTTCTTTCTTTTTTCTTCTTGTCTATGATGTATAATTAATCATAGATTACTTCATTTTGTTTCATTTCATTTACAACATTTATGAGCTTCACTTTGTTGGTATGAAATGCTTGTCCCCTTCTTTCCTTTCCAAAGTGGCGTAATTAGTGTTAGCATCTTTTTTAACAGGCTACATAAAGTTTAGTGGCTGGATTAAATCAAGTCATTAACATAATGTGCTATACAATTTGCCCCTATCTCTTTTCGTTTCCAGTACATCAAAGTGCCACAGAGTGCCAGTGTAATTGGGCCTTGCTAGCTTGTCAGGTTCAGTCAGGCTGATGGCTGCTGCTTTTACTAAAAAGCTTCCAGGCATGATAATTAATAGAGAAAAGAAGTCTGAGAAATGTAAAAGTTTGGACAGTTCTCTATGAATATTTCATACATTTGAATAATCAGAAGTTAACATTATCAATTTGATGTATAATACATTGATTAAAAGCCTTGTTTCAGATCCTCAAAATAGACATCAAAACTGGGAATTTGCATTTTCTTTGGCATGGTCTTTATATTTAAAAATAAATTAAAATAAATCTTTTCTCTTCCATCCCCTCCTCCTTTTCACCCCCGTGTCTACACTTTATCCTTACAGGAGATAATATAACATTCAACTATCACAATAAATTTACTGTTGTCAGCTTCCAGGTCGTCTTAAAATGTGCCCATAAGGCAATTACTGGCAAAAAAAAATGTATTCAGTGGTGGCATTGTTATTTCTATAGGTGTGTCTGTTTTGTGGCAGATACCGTGAGTGCACTATCTTGCACTAATAGCAGTTGATTGAAAACTATCATCATCGGTTTCTGTAAATTAAGATCTCAGGGTCTAATTAATTTTGACATGAACATCTCTCTGAAACACCATTAGAAAGCAATACAAATCGCTTGTGGTTCTACTGGTCAGTGAAATGTAGTTGTGCAACGGTGGGAAGATGTAAAGCATAACCCTTATGTATAGCAAAGCCAAGAATACTTTTGATTATATCTTTTTTTTGTACAATTACTTAAATAGTGCATTTCCTCCTATGAGAACTGTATGGGGGGAAAAAAAAAAGATGAAAATTGTATTGGATTTTTAAGTTTTGACTGTCTTTATTTCTCTTTACATTTGTTTTCTGCAGGACTTGAGTACCTTTGGTGTAATTCAGTGAGATTTCTCAGTGCTCGCTGCTTTTCTTAAGCTAGTTTGTTCTGGGAAGAGCTAATGTGAAAGTAGAGAATGAAAATTTTAGGAGTTTATTACTACTCTGTGTTGCTGAGTTGGCTTGACTCTACTGTGCCAGAAATGCTAATTCTTTGTATTCTCTTAGTCTTGTCTAGATCTAGCCTTAGTTGCTTTTTACTTTTCTTCTATGAGAACTGGGGAAGAAGTAGTGCTGCACCAGCATATTTAATAACACAAGAAAAAAAAATTAATGAAACAGAACTATCAGAGTAATATAGAAGTAATTTATTGAAGCTTTTTAGTCAGTATTTTTGAAGACTATGATGGGTCTAAGATGAAAAAGAAGCATTTGCCATTCTCCATCTCTAAGGTGATTATTTGCTATTCTGATCACTATTAGGCAGGAACCAAAGTAAGAGAGAAAGCTTGAAGAATCCAGGTAAGACCTAAGTTGTCCTTAGCCACTGATAAAGTAGAGATGGCAGGAGCTTTAATAGGCAGTACACTGCAATGATAGACATACAACTTCTAGCACTTGATAAATGTGCTTTGAAGTAATAATTAGAAGCATGTACTAGAAATCATTTTTCTTGATGGAAGAACTGAAAGAAGAGGGAGAAATAGAATCACAGAATGTCTTTGGTTGGGCTAGATGATCTTGAAGGTCTCTTCCAACCTTCAACCAAGCACTGCAAGCTCACCACTAAACCATGTCCCTCAGCACCAGGTCTACACTCCGTTTAAATACGTCCAGGGATGGTGACTCCACCACTGCCCTGGGCAAACTATTCCAATGTTTAATAACCCTTTCAGTGAAAGAATGTTACCTAATGTCCAGTCTAAGCCTCCCCTGGCACAGCTTGCAGCCATTACCTCTGGTCTTGTCACACGCCACCAGGGAGAAGAGGCTGTGCCCCTCCTCACTCCAGCCTCCTTTTAAGTAGTTGTAGAGATCGAGAAGGTCTCCCCTCAGCCTCCTTTTCTCCAGACTGAACAACCCCAGCTCCCACAGTAGCTCCTCGTAGGCCTTGTGCTCTAGGCCCTTCACGAGCCTCATTGCCCTTCTCTGGACACGCTCCAGCACTTCTATGCCCTTCTCATAGTGAGGGGCCTAGAACTGAATGTAGTGTTCAAGGTGTGGCCTCACCAGTGCCAAGTACGGGGGGACAATTGCCTCTCCATTCCTGCTGGCCACAGTGTTTCTAATACAAGCCAGGAGGCCATTGGCCTTCTCGGCCACCTGCACACACTGCTGACATATTTAATCGTCTATCGATCAACACCCCCCAGGTCCCTTTCCAACTTGCAGCTCTCCAACCTCACATCCCCAAGTCTGTGGCTTACCATGGGGTTGTTATGATCCAGTAATACCAAAAAATAATTAAAATTATTCAAAACAACAGAATCTTAAGTCATTAGGTAGTCCATTACCTTTTAGGTAACAAATGGAATTAATTAGAATATTAAATGAAGTAGAAAGTCCTATTTAAGGCTGAGTGCATAAGCCCACAGGAAAAGCATAAACAGGTGCCGTATTTAACGTAACTGGTAATATTTTTTTGTGGTTACGAATATTAATGCTCCTCAGTTGCTTGCTTGAGAGCCTAGTTTTATTACAGCTCATTGGCATGGAAGTAAGTTATGGTGACTTTACAAGTAAAAAGGAGTATTTTTCTAACTGAAGGCCTACAAAGCAAAGGATAGGATTTTAAATGAAATTTGAGTTTTGATTAGATGTGATATATCTCAGCAAGCACAATTTTTTTTTTTTCACACTGTGGTTAATCTGAGAGAGAATGAAATACCATTTATTTTTGCATGTCTGTATTGTCCCTACATAATACTATAATGGCAAGGGGAGGGCACAGTATCAAGTGTTATGTATTAAAGCTTTAAACAAAAAGAACAGCTGCCTTAAACATGTGCAATTTACTATATTTTTTTCACTACAGATGCACTCTTAAATGAAAACGCTATACTGATACTTCTGCCTTCTTCCTATACTAAGGGAAAATTCTAAAATCAAACCAAAATTCTATGCTATGATCTTTATATAGAAAAATACCTGCATAGTTATATACAAAAGCAGAAAACCTTTTATATTTGTCTTTGTTTAGCTTTTTACATAATACTGTTAATCATTTCATCTTATTTCTGTAACTTAAATGTTGGCATGTATTAACATACTGAAAATGTACAAAGCAAGACCTCCTTTTATTGAGAAATTTTCTGTCTGTCTTGCTTATTTACTGGAGGATTCTGCATTCTTTAGAAATAAAAGGTAATTGTAAGTTTGCAGAGCATTTGAATTAATTGTGTGACTAACTGGTTCTGCTGTAGCTAACTGGCATTGAGATTTGATAAAGTTGGTATTTGTTTTTTAGTCTGGTAGTATAATCAATGGTGAGTGTTTTAACACTTAAAGGAAGTCTCCCATCTGCAGTAGAGAGGGAAGTAGCTTAATTCAGGACTGTAACAGTATTCCTTATGTAGCCTTCTCCACATCTTGGGGAGAATATAAAACTCAGAGGTAAGGAGGTTTGTATCTCAGCAGTGAAACAGCTCCAGATAAATTTGCTTTGTTGCATTTATTCATCCCTAGAACCAGTTTATCTTTAAAAGCTGTTAGTTGAGGCAGTGCCATAGGCAAGTTGCAAAACCAAATCTTTAAAAACAATTCAACCTCAGGAGAAACACTGAACAATTTTATGTTTATTCTTCAGAAAAGGGTGAAAGAGGCAAGCCATTTGAAGTGTACATTAAAGTGTTCAAAAGTTGTGTTATGAGCAAAGTACAAGTGTGACTTTAAGTTCAGATGTATAGTTGTCGATGCTGTGCTGGGACAGCTTAACATCCCTGAAGAGTTTAGTAGGTTCTACGTTTGGTCTTTCATATTGAACTAGAAAATATTTTCTGAAAAAAAAAATCAATGCATTGATTGGTACATTACAGGTTTGCATAGAGGCAGCAGTATCTAATCCTTGCATTGTCTCAAGCTGTAACAAGTACTTCATGCCTTTGAAGATATTAAAGCTGAATTCATGGTCACAAATAATTATTTTTTTTTGTGTAGTGTGCTCTTAATTCAAGAGAGAGCTGAAGGGATGGCATCAAACCTTATTATGGTGCTAACCTTGTGCCATTGCATTCTCCTCCTAGCACAGGGCAAAAACAGTGATGCTGGGGAAAGATTATCTGTGCTGTTTCCTCTTAGAGAATAAGCCCAAATCCAAAAGAGCTGTTGAATGAGGAGAGATTCCTTTGCCCTAGGTCTTAGGGAGAGTCTAAAGTGCACGCACTTCTGTAAGTCCCACCGTCTGGAGGAGGAACAGGGAGCATTTCCACATCCCTCTTGTTATTCTCATATCTACACCTTTGTGGGGAAAATCTCAAAATAGTTGATGTTGTTCATAACATGAAAAGTCACTGCATACAGTTAAGGACTAAAGTAATCTTTTGTAATACGTATTTTGATGTGTATTTGTAGGATGTTGACCTGTTAATCATGATTATTTAATGAGTAATGTGTGTGTCTCTGGTTAAATGTGATTGATATTCCTGTGGTAGCATTCCTTTGTAGTTCACTGTTAATGGGATGATCACTGGAATTTGACACTTGATAGAGGAAGAGGATTTCTCATTCAATAAATATATTTGTCAATCAAGTAATATTGATCATGATTGAAATAGCGATAGCAAATGGATGATCAATTGTGATTATTGGACAATAGCTTATAGTTTATTTGATGTGCTCTCTGGTTGAGATACAAGGGAGCAAGGGAATGAGTGGACTGTGGAAAACGATATGTTAAGGAATAAAGCACAAATATGTTTGAGCATAGGTAAAGATGGGATTCAGATTGAACTATGGTTAAGACCTTTCCTTTATTTTAAGTTTTTCAAGGTTGGTTAAAAATCTGTATATAAAACCCAGGAACATTATTCACATAAATAAGACGTTTTCAGTGCTGCTGTGCAGAAAACACAAACAGTTTTTCTTTGTAAAACACTTAATTCTGTGGGATACAATTGCAGACCACTTGAGCGACTGGGAATTTTAATATTCACATCAAAGTTTTAGCGTTATACTATGACTAAAATGGGAATCAAAATATGAAATATATAGCTTTTTGAAAATGGCAGTTAAGACTTCTCATGGAATTTAAAAAAGTGTTTTTAATCTCAGAAATCAGAAGGATGAGAAAAGTTAAGACTTGAAATTCTGATGTAATGTCAAATACATTTAGTACTTAACCTAATCCTAAAGCTTACTGAATGAGTTCAGTGATTCTTACAAATCTCTGGCTAATGTTAGTTAGGAAGAGTCAATATTAAGTGGTAGAGATAAAATGTTGACATAGACGTAAGTATCTTGCCCATGTTTTGTTTTCCTCGGTTTAAGTGAAAGCACTGAACCACTTTCTCAGAGACAGAGAAAACATTTAGTAATCTTTATTTTAATACATGTGTCCAGTCTCTGTGTTAGAGGAAATTTCACGTTGTATTTTGTTTTAAATACTAAATTTAAAGACTAATTTTGTTCTCATTGAAGTAGAATGCTTTGTGGGAAGTAGTTGGTCCTAACAAGCTATCCATTTTTCACTTGAATCGTACCTAAGAAATGAGACCAAAAAAAAAAAAAAACCATCTTAGGAAAAAATTTAAATAACATGCTTCATTCTGCATTATAGAAATATAAATGGTTCTTTAAAAATTAATTCCTATCATATATTGGATGCTACATATATTTTCTGCATGGCTACAGAGTATGACTGTTCTTGTATTAGTAGTGAAATATGACATGTTCGCTATGCTGTTCATAAGCAGTTCTACATTTTTTACTTGTAATTAACTTTTTTTAATCAGCTTGTGTTCTCCTTTGTATATTGTGTATTCAGGTTTAATATTAATAAAACTGGGCTTTAAAATATTCTTGACTGTTAAGCTCTCAAGTAAATTATTATTGTTTAAGACTTTCTAATGGTATGGCTCAGTTATTTGCTTCATTTTAAGTTAGAAAGCAGAAAACCTGGATTTACTCTGCTATCCTTGAGAAACTGTAATATTCTTTGCCTACAATAGGCAATTACAAGTGTTAAATATGTCAAACAAATTTTAAGATATGTAAAATGAATACTTTATAATACAGAATATTGTATTTGGACTTGATTCATAAACTACTGTCTGTGTACAAACTAGTCTGACATAGCTGCTAAATACTTTGTGGCGAACAAAACCACTCAGCGTATCACTTTAAATACAGATGCTAATACATCTGTTCAGTGCAAGAAGAAAAGAGTTGTTTCTGAAGTAAAATTAGACAATAGAGCCAATTTCATTTTTTATGCATGTGAATGCAGAGTGCTTGAGGTTATTAGTTGAAACTGAGTAACCTTTCCAGGCTTTCATCTCTTTCTTTTCAAATTTGAATATGAAAAGCATACTCAAGTCAAAGACCATCACTTTAATGACATTTGGCAGTCATTTGATTTATTAGATTTTAGAAAAAAAATTTCCTTTAAATATTTCATCGTTCTATGCTAATCCCAGTAATATTGCCAGCTGAAGCCATGTACCTGTGTTAGTGGAGACAGAATGGTGTGGAATTTTCTCTGTCATCCTAGTAAAATTTCCATGAATCTACTGAATAATAAAACAACCTTATTGAAATATTCAGATTTGAGTTTTTAGTTAAAGTGTCTTAGGATACATAATAAAAGGAAATGTCTTTTGAAAGGATGGGGTAAAATTGCTTCATCAAATATTGAAAGGGCATGACAGCAATGGAAATTGTTCTATACGATGGATATTTTTATAATAGGATACACCTGCTTCTCAGTTTGATTAATTATATAATTCACTTGGAAAAAAAAAATTATCTCCATAATAAATTAGAATATTGACTTGCGGTTTTATCACTGAATCTGGAAAGCTAATCTTTTGAACATTTCAACATTACAATCAAAGAATATTTTTTTTAAAAGTTATGAACTTCAAAAGAAAGAAGTAATTTTTTTGTAAATATCTTTCTAAACTCCAGTGTATTCTGTTTGCTTGTTGAAGAGTCTCATCTTTGAATGCTCACCTAGGTACTCCAATTTTGAAACCGTAGTGATTTTGCTTTCTTTGAATTACAGAGTTACCTAGGGAAATACTTGTGATTGTTTCTGAGTCTGACATTCCCGCTTAAATACCTAACACTTATTAAAATTTATCTATATGCAAATAATACAGACTTTGTTTAACAGTGTGAAACAATTTCTTATAAGGAACAGAAAAATGTCATTTCAGTTACCGATAAGAAGAAGAGGCTCTGGTGAAGAACAGTTGGGACATTACTGTTGTTATCATATTGTTAATTTTAACTTTTAAATGTATATCTGACTTAACTAGAAAAGTTCAGTATAGTAAGTTGAATTCCATATAAATAGAGTGTTATTTTACATGCCTAACTACCTTGTGACTTGCTGGATCTTTACTGAACTGTCAGTAGTATAGTCTGCTGTAGGCATTGAGAACAATTCTCTTGCATTTGGAAAACTTTGGTATCTAATATTACTCAGTCTATTTCAAGCAATTACAGGATCAAGATACAAATCACTTTGATATGGAGCTAAAAATAATGGCAACTGAAGTTTGTGATTCAGAAATCATTTGTATATGAAGATAACCTTAACTTAGTCTTCTACAGCAAAGTATGACTGTTGCCAAATATTTTGAATACCGAATATAAATCTGTATCTGTTGCAACAGTATTCTTAATTACAAACCCTGGGGCTTTAGAACCTCATTGTGTTTATGTCAAAATCAGTCAATCAGTGTTAATGATACAAAATAGCCAATCATTTACATGTTTGCTTGTTTGTTTTGTGTTAACACTTCAAGAAACACAAAGTAATTTGTATGTTTATGTTGTGTGTTTTTTTAAATAGGCAACAGAAAAAATCCGAATTGAAATTATATCGCTCAGTCTTACCAAATCACACATTGCATCAGATGAAACTATACAGCAGCTGTTTGTAGAATGCAGATTGCACGATTTCCTTGCAGAGGAGACCCCACTGTCACTTCCAAAACCAGCAAATGGAAAGAGGATTCACTATAACTATAGCAGCGGTGAGTGTGATGTATTCCTGAGCAGGCTCGTTTCTTCTCTTAACGTCTATCTTATGAAAATGCCTGACAATAAAGCCTACTTCCTCTATATAATATAGTTGCCTTTGTCTGTGTACTGATTGCATTTGTCTATTTCCCAAATGTTTTGAGAAATATTAAAAGTGCTTTTTAAGAAATGAGTTAAAGTTTAAAATGAATTACCGGAGTAGGCTTGTGTGTGAAATGGTAACATTACAATACGCTTAATTATGCTGCTGGTGCCTAAATGTTAAAATTAGGCTCTACGTAACTAAAACTTATGTATTCTTTGTAAAAGAATATGAGGAAACAATTTCTCTATCAGTACATGATGATACATGAGAAGAATAACATTCCATGTAACCCTGTACAACTATAATATAGTGTAAAAAAGAAAATGTGTAATTGGATTTAGCCATCGCTTGGGAATACTCAGTGTTCCATTAATAAGAACTTTCGGAAACAGGAAATTATTCAGCCATGTTTAATACTAATACATTGCTATTTACTTAAGAGTAATTAATCCTGCGCATTCCATGTGCTATTCTCTAATAAATTAACATTTGAGTATACTTTGTCAGTACACAATGCAATTTACACTAATAGCGTACACAGAATTATTGTAGCAGTTTATAATTCTCTTGTTAATTATTTTTCTAGCTATTTCATAATATTTTAACTATTTGCTAACTTTTTTTTTTTTCTGTTAGAGTCAATTTCATTTATGATTCAGCTTGAGTGCTTCATGTTGTCTTGAACTTTGAGTATTGCACTTTTAGCTGAGTGTATCCTGGAGCAAGTGAATCAGTTTTCTGTTTGTGACATTCCATTAATACAGACATTCAAATTAAGCATTCTTTTAACGATAATTTTGTAAAAGTGGCTTTGCAAAAGTGGCGTCACAGTCAGATCTTTAAAATTGCTGCCATCTAGAAGCCTAATTTTAAAAGACTTGACAAAGAGTTTACTCAGTTATATCCTCCTAATACTCAGAACGGTTGGATTGAGGACTAAAATCTCTTGTAGATGTCACATCAACCACCACTATAGTGGAACTGCCCGTTTGAAAGAGAATATAGAGGACAGGGCAGAATGTGTTGACTTCTGTGACTCTGAGAAAGACTTTGTAAGGCTTTAGGAATAGAAACCAAAACCACAGAAACTAATAGCTCTGCAAAATCTTTCATTCACTGAGCTTACTTCCATGCAAACAAATGGGTTTTCTGGCATCATATACTAAATAAGACATCAGATAAGGAAGAACTCTTTTTAGGAGCTGAACAATAGTCACCTTGCTAGCTACTGTAAACACTTTTCCAAGTGTTCTAGACAGGCAGACATAACTGAAATAAATTTTGCAAAACCTCATTGAAATAGTACCATAAGCCAATAAAAGCTATTTTAAATTCTCTTGCTCCTTGAATTCTCATTGTTTTGAATATAAGAAACATTCAGAAAGTAGAAAAGTTCTTACACAATATTCTGATTCCTATGTAAATCGAGTGTAATCTAAGCATAATATTGTTCTTTTAGGTATTGGCTAGCAAAATGCAGCAAAATCATGACTGCAGAGTGAAATTTCAAATTCTTAAGTCAATTCTGAAACCTAAATATATTTCAAGCTGTGATTTTTCTATTTTCTGCTCAAGTATCTAATATAGAACTGTTTAAAATACCCTAATGAATCAATATCAAAAGGTGGTTTTGGTCTTAATTGCTCCGGGACTGTATTCTGCAGCATAATACTCATGTGGTTGTTATTTGCAGAGTTTTGCTTAGATAATTGTTCATCTAATTTCGACTCAAGATAAGCTTTCCATATGGGGGGAAGAAATCCTAATGATTCTGCTTTTTAATAATGTCAGTTGGAAAGCCAGTAAGATAATAGTAATGAAATCTGCATATCTGTTTACTATAGCTTTACTGCATTTCTTATTCATGTCTAATTAGATTTGAGTTTGTTGAATATTTGAGCCTAATTGAATATTTTCTTTAATAAAAATGAGATTTGCATGAGTAGAAAGACATTTACTTTGAGCTTAGAAGGAAACTAATAGTCTTCTAGATTTTTGCATGGAGAAAATCAAGGTAAGTCCGTAAGTTATCAAAAGATCATGAACTTCTATAAATAAAACTTTTTATATTATTTATAACAGGAACATCTTGACTGTTTTAAAAACATCTTCACTGATACAGAGGGCTTCATGAGATTTGTTGCTTAAAAAACCATTTGAAGTTTTTCCACACCTTTTGCATATCCTTCACTGCCATTGATTGACATGAAATATACCAGGAGACTGTTGAAATACAATATAATAGAGCTCCATTCATCTGGACGTATAAGATCCTTGAATTTCCCTTTTCACAAGGAGTTACAGCATGTACCTTAAACAATTAATGTCATTTTGACTGTGACTTTTGGACTAGGCATGATTAGATCATTTTCTTTCTTCCAAAGTCTTGGAACAGAAACTCGAATGGGAGGTTTATATTCTGTGGGTTATACTGAATCATAACTAGAATCAAAGGGGGAGGGGGACAAACCCAGGCCTGCTAGGGAGAAGCCTCGGGGGGACATACCGGTGTTGGAGGCGCTATCCGTACCTCGGATCAAGTGCATATATGCCAATGCCCGTAGCATGGGCAATAAAGGAGAGGAGTTAGAAGGTGGTGTACACCAGGGAAACCATGATATAATTGCCATCACAGGAACATGGTGGGATGACTGCCATGGTTGGAGTGCTGCGATGGATGGCTACAGGCTCTTTAGAAAGGATAGGCAAGGAAAGAGAGGTGGAGGGGTAGCGTTGTGTGTTAAGCAGTGCTTTGACTGTCTTGAATTCAATGTTAGACACACCCAGGTGGAATGTCTACAGATAAGGATAAAGGGGAAGGCCAATGAGGCTGATATCCTGGTGGGAGTCTGTAACAGGCCACCCGACCAGGATAAAGACACTGAGGAGACATTCTTTCAACAACTTGGAGATGTCTTGCGTTCACTAGCCCTTGTTCTCATGGGGACTTCAACGTACCAGATGTGTGCTGGAAGTACAATACAGCAGAAAGGGAACGGTCCAGGAGTTTTCTGGAATGTGTGGATGACAACTTCCTGTTGCAGCTGGTGAGCGAGCCTACCAGGGCTAGTGCCCTGCTAGACCTACTGTTTACAGACAGGGAAGAGCTGGTGGAAGATGTGGTCAGAGGTTGTCTGGGGCACGGCAACCATGATATGATAGGATTTTCGATATGTGTTGAAGTTAGGAGGGCTGTCAGCAAAACCTCTACCTTGGACTTCCAGAGGGCTGGCTTTGGCCTATTCAGGACGCTGGTTCAGAGAGTCTCTTGGGAAGCAGCCCTCAAAAACAAAGGGGCCCAGGAAATCTGGGCGTGCTTTAAGAATGAAATTATCAAGGCGCAGGAGCAGGCTGTCCCTATGTGCCAAAAAATGAGCCGGGCGGGGGAAGACCACTGGCCTGGTTGAGCAGGGAGCTTTTGCAAGAACTCAGGGGAAAAAAAAAAAGAGTGTATCAACTTTGGAAAAAGGGACAGGTGATCCAGGAAGTGTTTAAGGACACTGTAAGGTCATGTAGAAAGATAATTAGAAGTGCGAAAGCTCAATTAGAACTTAATTTGGCCAATTCTGTTAAGGATAATAAAAAGTGCTTTTATAAATACATTAGTAACAAAGGGAGGGCCAGGGAAAATCTCCATTCCTTATTGGATGAAGGGGGGAACATAGCAGAAGACAAGGAAAAGGCTGAGGTACTCAGCACCTTCTTTGCGTCAGTCTTTAACAAAAAGACTGGCCATTCTCAGGGCAACTGGGCTCCTGAGTTAGTAGACAGGGATGAAGTAGTTAGTGANGCCATTCTCAGGGCAACTGGGCTCCTGAGTTAGTAGACAGGGATGAAGTAGTTAGTGACCTGCTGTGCC
>VWZK01002140.1:0-24016 GCA_013396935.1 Baryphthengus martii
TTCAAGAGGCGGCCTCCCCAGTGCCCAGTTTGGAGGGACGATCCCTGCCGCAGCCCTGCAGGCCGCACCAGTGCCAATACCATCCCCTGCTTTGGTGTCCTAGCACTGACCCCTACGCCAGAGCGCGGTCAGGGTGAGCAGAGCGGGCATTGCTCAACGTCGAGGCAGGTTTCTTGGCTGCAGCGATGGGCTCTCAGACCATCAAGTGCCGGGTGGTTACCCTGAGCACAGCCAGGCACGGTGGAGCTCCTCAGCACAGCCTCCTGCCTTCCTGGGGTCACAGGGATTGATCTTTAGTCCGCGTGCGTCTCTCAGCTCCAAGCCCGCTCCAGCTCCTCGCCGGGCAGCGGCGTGCGAGCACCGAGCCCGCTCCTCGCGCCGCGGCATTTGCAGGCAGGGCACGTGCCGTCGTCCGGTGCCGAGCTGCCGGAGGTGCTGCTGCAGCGAAGCCACCGCCGCGTGAGGCTTTTCTGACCGTGCCGCTGCCCCCAGAGCGGCCCTGAGAGCTGCCAGGGTACAAAGGGCGTCGCGCTGCCGCCTGCCAGGAGGTTCCGCTGGCAGCTCTCCGTGTCTCGGGCACGGCTGAAAACATCACGTGGCTCTAGGTAGCCTCTCCGATAGGACTAAAATGGGGGTTTGGGGTATTTTTTCCCCGCCGTGCGCTCTGCTGTGAGCTCACACACCGCTCTGGGGACATTCAGCCACAGCTCCGCACGGCCGCTGCTCCTCCGATCACCCCGTCGGAGGTTTGCAGGAGATTAGTTTTTCGTGAGCTTCAGCCACGACGTGCCCTGTTAACGACACGCTGCCTTAACGAGGCCCGCTCCCGGTCAACAGACCACCCAACCTCGCCACCTGCCCACCCTGCACCCAACAACCCTACACCAGGACCAACCTGACCTGCCACGTGCCCAGAAACACCGCCAAACTCCAGCAACAGCACACACAGCGGTGTCCCCACCCCCCCCGGCCGCGATGGGAAAACGCAAAAGGGAAGTTGAGAGAAAACCCCAAAATATGCAAGTTAGAAAATGCAAAGTTTCCACCAAAGCTCCTTTCCTCCCTTCCCCCTGAATGAAGCTACTCCTTGCACCCACGTCTCTCCTCCTTCCCCTTTTCTGGGTGCTCGCCCCGAGGAGCGGCGGGGCCAGGAGCCCCGCAGAGCCCCCCTCCCAGAGGGTACTCGCCACCAGCGTGGGCGACTCCACATGCTTGTGCCCCAGGAGCAGGATGCAGGGGGGTCATCCCGCTTCAGACCCGCAGGCCACACACCAGGACTTCTCACCAGTTCAGTGCAAACCAGCCTCCCACCTCCACGTTCGCCCTGTTTTCTCAGGCTTTGATTTCAAACCGCTCGGAGACGCAGCAGAATCCTTTCGCCACCAAGATCAAGGGAAGTTTAGGTGCTCTGACCCCTTAATCTGCTCCAGCCTACAGTCCAGAATTAGTAAAGGGTTTAGAGCCCTGAAAACCATCACCTGACAGTCCCCACGTAGGTGGGAGCACCCTCACAAGGCAGACCCAGAGCATTTCCAGCCCGGAGGAGAGGCAGGAGCACGGGCGTCGTGCTGCGCCTGGCCTGCCAGAGCCTCCCTCCTGTTATTCAATTTAAGTTGAGAACAAAAATCATCCCCAGCTCTCCCGCTGCGGTGCAAGTTTTCCATCTCGGTCACACTTTTTTTTCTTTTCCTGAATTCCACCTTTTGAAGTATTTGATACCGAACAGATTGCGAGAGGCCGGGGTTTAATTCAGGAGAGGCTGCTTGGATGCTTCCTGATAAAAATAGACTTTTTTTTTTTTTTTTTTCCTTCCAAAGGAGCCTGGTAAGGAGCTCTGGGAGGGCCGCGTGCTCCAGAAGCAACGTGCAGCTGGTCACCGGCATTCGGAGCCCCACGGTCACTTGCTGAAGGAAGTGGCCGACGAGCAAGAGAAGCCCCAAAATAATCCTGTTGGAATTTCACCTGCAGCGGAGCTGCCCATGGGAGGAAAATAACAGGTGCTGCCTATAAAAAGGGCCTGGAATCTGCATTTCAGGGGAAGACAAGAAGAGAGACCCAGGGATAACAGCCCCAGAGCGGCTGGGGACGATTATAGCCAAGGCTCTAATTTATATCCGCGACATCAGAGGAAGCCTCGGATCACACACAAGCCACCATTTGGGAGCTGCCCTCCTACAGTATGAGCAGAAATTCAGCTTGAAAGCCAGAGCCCTAAAAACCCAACCAGATTTCCTCTTTAGAGGAGGCTCAGCTACGGGAAGCACGGCTGAAAACCCTCCGTGCACGGAAAGGCTTCTGCCCGGCACAGATTTTGCAACGGGGCTTTGCAACTTGGCTTCCCAGCATCACGCTCCTCTTTGCCCTACAGAAAGATCTCCTGCAGGACCTTCTCTTTTCCCCTTTACTTCTGCGGAAGCCGGAGAAGCAACCTTTCCAGCAGCAAAAGCCTGGGCCAGTTCTTCTGGAGTTCAGGCTTAGTTTAAGCCGTGGCCCAGGAGGGTTAACTGAGGGGTCTCTGCTGTACGGGGGGGGAAAAAAATTAAAAAATAGATCTGCATGCCTGCATCTGAAATAAGGGACACAACTCAGGGCTTTCTGCCCCAGGATGGTTCTTTTCCAATGGCTGGCTTGGAAAAATGGGGTTCTTACTTCAAGGTTACGTTTAATTAAACTCGAGAGCTTTACTGGAGCCATTCCTTCATGGCAGGAAATCACAGCGGTTCACTGAGAGAGAAGCTGCACTCGCCGCCAGAGCCTTCTTGGCTTCCAGCAACTGGGAGTTTTCAGCTTGGGGCCAACACTTCTCAGTTGTTATCAAGCAACTCAAAGCAAGAAGTGTTGTGCTGAAAGCATTTGCTTTCTGCTCAAGTTTGCGCCCAACCCTCTGCTCAAGGAAAGCTTCCATGGAAATGTTCCCAACAGGCCCAAAAGAGAGCGGTTTTCCCCCCCTACGGGACCAAGTTTCGCCCGCCTGGGAGCCTGGGTTGGGTTATTTGCAGTGGGATTCAGCTGGAAGGTGTGAAAATTGGACAGAACAGGCAAAAAAAACTCAGCAGCAAGATGCTCCTGAGGGTGCATCGCTGCTGCCCCAGGAGGTTCACCCAAAAGGCCCCATCCCTTCCCGGAGGCACAGCCCGAAGGGCAGGAAGGAGAGCGATTCCTTCGTGCTATCACCCGAGCTGAGCACACTGAAATGAAACATCCTAGAAAGGAAACATCCTTGAAAGCAGCAGCAGCCACCACAGGGCTTCGTTCCTGGTGGGGAGAGAAACTTCCCACTGCAAGTGAGGGAAGGGAAACAGCCAGGGAGCGGCACTCGCTCTGATCATCCCTTCTCGGGCTGCATCCCCGAGAACCAAGGACCGGTGGAGCCCCAAGTCCCAGGCAGGGCTGGGGGCACCTGGGGGGCTGGCAGCAGGAGCCCGAGGTGACCCAGGGTGCAAGGTGCCCAGGAGAACGGTGCAATCCCACCGCTCTGGTGCTCAACAGTTGGGTAGAGCAGCAAGATCTGCGTAACGGGGGTAAAGTAAGGGGGGGTGGTGGTGGCAAGAAAAACAAGTTCCCATCAAAGGAGACAGGGAGCCCTCGCCAGAGCCTCCTTGCCAGGCTGCCCTCATCCGCTCCACCTTCCTCCCCATCTCCAAGCAGCCTCCGAGTGGGAATTTGGGCTGCTTGCAGGGATTTGCCTCTCCTGTAGCTGGCAGGGGGTGCCAGCAACTGGGTGGGAACAACATGCCTCTTCACGCCGCTGCCTAATTCCCTCATGTTCACTGGGAAGGGGGGAATGTCTACCTTGAAGTTTGCTTTCTGGAAGAGCAGCGGAGCCGCAGGCCCTGCGGGAACCCCCCGCCACCGCCACGCTCTAGGTCATCTCCTAGAAAGGTCAAACCAACGTCGCGCGGCGAGACGGCATCATGTCGGGTACGGGAGGTGTGCGGCGCAGAGGAGAGACGAGGATGGAAAGGGGAATAGGGAGTGGGGAGAAAAAAAAAAGAGCCAAACCAGAACATGAGCGCAGGGTGGCAGGAGGAGGGGAGCCGGTGGCAGCCATGGCTTACCTGGGCAGCCGGGCAGGGCGAGCAGCAGCAGGCAGGTCAGCGGCCAAGCAGCCCGGCCAGGGCCGCGGGGAAGCGGCTCCATCCTCGGCGGGTTCTGGGAAGCAGAGATTAGAGAGGCTTCAGAGCGCGGCTCCGGCTTCGGGTTTTTAATATTTATTTAAAAAAAAAAAAAAAAAAAAGGCAAAAAAACCCCGCAGAATTTTCTAAAAAAAAATAAAATAAAAAGCAGAATTGCAGCTGGAGAAGGAAATCGCTTCTTCTCAGCCCCAAAATGAGGAAGGAGGGCTGGGCTCCCGCCTCCCCCCCGGCTGCGGGCGGGAGCTCACGCACCGCACACACACACAACGCGGNCCGGTTGAAGGCGGGGGCAAAGCCAGCACCGCCCGGCCCGCGGCAAACTTGCTTGGGTAGGGTCATGCCGGTGAGCTCCTGCCTTAAGGTGGGCTGGGGGAGAGCCCCACACGCCACCCCCGGGGGTACCCGGGAGACCCCTACACGCCACCCCCGGGGGTACCCGGCTCCCTCCCGGAGCAAGGAGGAAGCGCCCGCGGGCAGGCGGGACGCGGGGCCGGGCCGGAGGAAGCGGCTGGTGCAGAGGAAGGATGGTTCAGTGGCCACAGGGCTGCGAGGAGGGTCCTCCCCCCCGGCCTGCAGCTTGCCACAGCCTTCCTGCACCGGGGCCAGCGTGGCCACCCCCTTGGCAAGGCCGTGGCACACAGCCCGGCAGCCCTGTGCTGGGACTGGGGACCCTGGGCTGGGAAGAAAAGGGGTGGGGGGGTGTCATACCCAGCCTTGGGGCTCCTTAGGGCTCCTGAACATGCAGGGTGGCTTGTATCACCCAAGGGATCGTGCAGGGCCAGTGCCTGAGTGGGGACAACCTGTGGCAGGGCCACAAGCAGGATTTTGGGGGTGCCACATGGATGGGTCAGCTCAGCCCACGAGGGTCCAGGAAAGGTCTCTGGTGTGGCACAGAGAGATGAAGGGTGGATGGGAAGAAGAGCCCTACACCCCTCTCAGCTCCTAGGGCACACCCTAGGAGCACAGAGGCAGTCCCATGATGTCACCTCAGCAGGATCCTGCAGCAGGGAGGGTTGGGACCCTGCTGACAAGGCAGCTGCAATAGGATACAGGGCAGAGAAGGAGGAGGAGGGTGTCTGGATGTGAGCATCCCTGAGATGCGTGTCCCCGCAGCGCCCTGACACAAAGTCCTTCCCAGGGGAGGCACAAGGACACGTCCTCCACGCTCTGTGCCTGCTGCAGCTTCTCCCACCGCTCATGGACTCTTCAGCAAGGCCAGGACAGGGGCCAGTTTGTTGCCCTGTGCCCTACAGGAGCACAGTCACCTGCAGCCAGACGTGGTGCTGCCAGCTCCAAGGAGGTCCCAAACCCACCCTAGGTCTCCAGTGCCACCCAGGGTAGGCGCTCTGCAGACTGAGGGCTCCCAGCGCTCCCAGCACACCCAGGTAGCACCCACACCACAGCATCCCCAGCAGCACCGATCACACCCAACCGCTCTCCCACGCCAGGCTGGGCCCTGAGGGGAGCAGTGGGTGCCATGCTGTGCTGGGACACTGGCTGCCAGCTCCTCCCTCCCTCCTTCCCTCCCCAGGCAGCCGCTGGGACTGTCGGCTTTATTTAGAGCTTCGCCCAAACAAACAGCAAAGCTATCTGAAGTGACTTGGCACCGTCAATCCGCGCACGGCGTCAGCCCGCGCGCATTCCCATCCCCACCAGTCCCCTCTTGGTCCCAGCTACGCCCATCAGTTCCATCCAGACTTAATTTAGCTCATTTCACTGCTGGGAGCCGGGACCGACCTCTTCGAGCATCTGCACTGCATCTCCCTCCGGGACCCTCACCCCAGGGAGCTGGAGGCTGCGCTCGAGTATCGCAGCCAGCGCTGCTCCTACCGTAAAATAAATCTGCGGCCAGCGCTGCTCCCGGGGAGCCCAGTTGTTTTTGTTTTCCCTTCGCACAGCTGGTGAGGGCGTGAGCAAGAAGCAGGGACCCAGAGGAGCCGCTGGGCTTGGCCTTTGGCCTTCTGCACATGCAGCGTGGAAATAAATAATCGCTCGGCTCAAGGGTGGGACGTGGGATTAGCAGCAGTTCGGTCGCAGCTGCACCGCCACGGGCAGCGCACTCCCCCCGGCCCGAACGGGTGCCCAGCAAGAGGGAAGGTGCCGGGGACACGCCGCAGCCGTTCGCAGCCACTTCTCCTGGTTATTTTTAAAACGAAAGCGCAGCTCCTGGAGGCCTGGTTGACTCCAGCCTGTCTGGGCTGTTCTCCTACTCAGGTGTTGAAGGTTCAGACAACCTGTTTGGAGGCGATTCCCAAGCACAGACAGCCCAGGACGCCAGCAGCCGCCTCAGAGCGCTTGGGAAGGCGAGTTAGAGATTAAAAAATAGCTCAGCGAGAGAAGGTACCGCGGCAGAGCAGATGGTGCAGCGCGAGCTTCCCGGGAAGAGCTGCTATTGCTCCCCATTAGGAAGCATATGGGCAGGCTCAGCTGCCTCCCCTCCTGCCCACGGCCCCTTCCACTCGGCATCGCCGGGGCCCAGCGCAAACACCGGGGGCTTGGGAGGATGCATCCCAGGGAGGGCAGCCCCTGTCCCGCGGGCTGGCGGCAAACCCGGCCGTGAGGAGCGCTCATCACCCCCGCATCCCCGAGCCGGAGCGAGAGGTGCAGCATTTCGGGAGGCACGACGCCGTCATTAGTAGGTTCCTTCTGCACGGAACACCCACGGCGAGCAGGAGCTGCTGTGCTGCTTGGCAGGGCGGGCAGCGCTGCCAGGCTCCCTGCCGCGCCGGAGGGCAGCGTTCGCTTTTGCGGCGGCTTCGTGCTTCAGCTCAAAACCACGGCACCCGCAGGGAGGATTTGGGAGCTCGGGGCTCCCCACGCCCAGGCGGCGGTTGCGGGGGGGACACCAGGGTGGTGTTTTGGGAGAGCTTTTCAAGTGTAGGTTGATTTTTTTCACAGCTTTGAGGCTCAGCAAGGAGCTTGCATCACATTGCCCTTTTGTTGGCTGGGCCTACCTGCCTCTGCAGATTTGGGTGCTGCGCCAGGCAGGGCTCTGGTCCCCTTCCCTGGAGCAAAAGCTCCAGCCAGAGCAGTCCCTGCTTCCAGCAGGGACCAGGAGCCCAATGTGCTTTTGCATTTTCCCATTTTCAGCTGCGTAGCGGGATGAGCTGCACGAGTGGCTTCGTCCCCAGAAGGAGGAGAAGGCATTCCTTTCCCAGACAGGGACCCCCAGCCTGGGCAGCAGCACCCCCCATCTCTGGGAAAGGCCCCAAAACCCCTCTTGTCTGAGGCTGGCAGCACCCAAAAGGGCCAATTACAGTCTCACCAGGGCGATCCCAGCTGAAAGTCTTGCAGCACTGGTTTTGTCCAGACTGCTCTTTCATCCCTAATTGACAGCCTGTCTGATCCCTTCCCAGCACCAAGGAGAGCCCACGAGGACTGGCTCTGCTAAAGGGGGAGTCACAGGCGATGGAGGCAGGAGAGGTTTCAGTTCCTGCCCTGCAGTGCCTGTTGAGGAGCCACATTTCACTAGGGATGGAGGTGACGGCAGTTCTCTCACTGCCCTGGACTTTCCCCCTCGGGATCTCCATTCCCCAGCCCTGGACCGGCACAGCAGGAAGGTTACCCGTGGTCTGACCAACCAGCTACATCACAGACCAGGATGCAGCAGCTGGCCCCGGAGGGCTTGGGGACTCGGTTCAGCCTCGAAACCCAAACCATCAGGGAAAGCGTAGAGATAAACACAGAAAACAAACCAACACTTTGGACATCAGTCTAAACCCAGCAGCGGTATTTTGGGGTTGTGGGTGCAGAACCGTGCCCAAGCAGCCGGCGCCCACAAGAGCCCTCCATTATAAACCCAAACAACACACCGCACAGCCCCGCTGAGGCACTCGGGGTTGCAGGGACACACCGCCCCAGGGAAGCTCAGAGCCGCCCCGTCCTATCCTGGCCCAGGCCCAGTCTCAAACACAGCCCAGCCCAGGCCCGGCACCCTGAGAGATGCTGCTTTCACAGCTCACCACAACAAAACGAGGTGTGTGACCACATCAGAGCACGGAGCCCAGCCCCAGCACCCACACGAGGTCTGCTCTGGTGCACACAAAGACACACAGCCTCCCTCCACCGGAGAGGAACACGTGCACAGGGCAGAGCACGCTCACCCCATCCATCCTGCAGCTCCAAAGCCAAATTTCAAGACCCCTCCAGCCTATGCCAGGTGGACACATCCTATAGCCCTCCTGCCCTTGCCCCACCACCCCTCAGACTTTGGGGTTCACCCTCTCCTAGGGTGCGAGCTAAAAATCTGCGAGAAAACCACACGCAAATGTCTTCTAAAGTAGGTAGCACCAATTACACTGCTGATATTTAGGGCTTTCCAGCACAACAAATGGAGCTTCAGCTTCATTAGGTACAATGCCAATTGAATCCAAGACATTCAGTACAGAAGGAACCTAAATTAGTTTATCTAATGTTAACTTCTAACGAGCAATATGTTACCGGAAGGATGGGAAGAAGTGACCCGCAGCCTGTCAACAGCACATAGGGGTGGCCGAGCCGTGACCTGGGGAGGGGGAAAAAGGAGCACCCCAAGCCCTACAAACACCCCAAGCGTGTATCATACCTGTGTGCTGCCCGTGCGCTCCCACAGCAGCTCCCACCACAACCCTCTCACAACGGGAAAGGGGGTTGTCCAGCCACCTCCTTATCAGGGAGAGGCCCTGGGTGGGGGATGATGAGCTTCAGGTGCTTCGTTAAGGCTGCGATTGCCAGAAGAAAGGCAGGGGGTGGGCTGGGGAGGGGGCTGTTGGGGGCGCTCGTGGGAACTGTCTGGAATTGCTTTGGTCAAGCTTTTATCAAGTGTTCTCGTGGTGTTCACCCACCATCGCCTTAGGTGTTGGCAGCGGTGGTAGAGCCCAGCTGGTATCGCACCATCCACCTTCCGCTGAGCAAAAATAGATGTGTGTGGGCTGCCGTGGGGACAGAATCCACTGCGGTTCACCTGTCCCAGGGCCACAGAATCAGAATTGGTTTGGTCGGAAGAGCCCTTTCAGCTCCTGCAGTCCCAGAGCTGCCCCAGCCCTGCCAGGGCACCACTGAGCCCTGTCCCTCAGCACCACAGCTCCACGCCTTGGAAACCCCTCCAGGGAGCAGGGGGACTCCAGCCCTGCCCTGGGCAGCCTGGCACAGGCCTGGACAACCCCAAAGGGCAACAAATTGTTCCTCAGCTCCAACCTCAACCTCCCCGGGGGCAACTTGAGGCTGGTTCCTCTTGTCCTGGTACTTCTTCCTTGGGAGCAGAGCCCCACCACCCCTGGCTCCAAGCTCCTGAATTTCAGGGAGTTGTGGAGAGCCAGAAGGTCTCCCCTGAGCCTCCTTTTCTCCAGGCTGAACAAGCCCAGCTCCCTCAGCCGCTCCTCACCACACTCCTGCTCCAGCCCCTTCCCCAGCTCCGTTGCCCTTCTCTGGCCACACTCCAGCCCTTCCAGCTCCTTCTGGGAGTGAGGGGTCCACGTGATGCTCCCGCCCAGAAGCAGAACCCGAGGTGCTGCGAACCGCGTAACTCTCCCGGGCTTCCTTAATGCAGCCCCGCAGGCTTCCGATTGGGGGAATTCCTCCTGGCTGTGTCAGAGCAGGAAAGGTGGTTTATATCCTGTGCCTGGCCTGGAAGCTGCCCCGGGTGACCTGGAGACGATGGGCAGAGGGGATGGGGGGTTTTTAGGGTGAAACTGCTGACGGGCTGGGAAAACCAGAGTGGCGGGGGCCGGCTGGGAAGGATGGAGGTGCTGCGTAAGCGCCGGAAGAGCTGCGCTGACCTTTGCTCACGGGCAGGATCCTGCCCCTTGCTCTGGAGCGGGATTTGCTCGCTGGCTGGGGGTGCAGCGCGAGAGTGAAGCCCCAGCAAAGCCCGAGCGGTCCCACGGTGCAGCCTCCCAGGTCCACAGCACGTGCCCAGGGCAGGGATGGGGACCGGGGCGTGAGGCTGGAGGCGCAGGGTGGCCCCAATCCCGCACCATCCTGCACCCCTTGTGCCAGCGGTTGCAAAGCTGAGGGGCTGTGGGGCTTTCCGTGCTGGCTGGGGGTGCACGGCCGCGGCTCACCCCGGCTCTCGTGGGCTACCGAGCCGCAGGCAGCCCCGGTGCTGGGGCGGCAGCTGAGCGGTGCCTGCCCTGGGACCCTTCCCCACCCCTGTCTGGGCGTGGAAAGGCAGTGGGGGGATTGTTTGCATCCAGGGGTGCTCAGCCCCGGGTGCAGCGGTGCTGTGGAGGAGGAAGCAGATGGAAAGGTCCTGCTCTTAACTGGGAGGCTCCCAGTGCCGTGCTCATGCTCGTTCCCCCTTGCAGGACAGCCTGGAGGTGGAGGGGTTTTAGGGTGCAGTGGGTGGGTGGATGGGGTGCAGGCTGAAGGGGTTCATCTGTGGGTGTCTTTGAACCTACAGCCCCATGCAATGGTGCTGGAGAAGACCTTGGTCTCCCCTTGGCGGTAGCGCTGGGAGCGTGGCGGGGTGAGCAGCCTGGCCGAGGGAGGAGCGATATCATCTCGGTTTTCTTCTGCCTTATTTTTTTTTTTTCTGCATCCTCTCAAAGTTCTTTGTTGATGGCAAATCGTTATCAGGAAAGCGCATCCAACGCTGCAGCGGCAGATAATGCTCCACGTGCTCCTGGGCACGGCTGCTGTAGCTCGGCGCGGGCTGAGCTGCCTGATAAAGACCCGCGGCAGCTGCAGATGAAAATAAAAATGCTAACGCAAGGGGGGATTTATCGTGTTCAGCTATCTCAGCCCGTCGCTTCCTGCTCGTCACAGCTCTCGCTGGAGGCACCGAGACGGTGGCAGGACTTGGAAGCCCAGGCTTGGCTGGATTTGTGCTGCTGGACCTTGGCTCACTAGGGACTGGCTCCTCCGGAGCAGTGGAGATGCCCCAGAGAAGGGCTGAGGCAGGGTTCCAGGGGTGCGGGAGACCCGGTGTGACCCCACATCACCCTTTAATGAGTGTTATTAATGAGGGTGCCGAGAGCTAACGAGAGCCTGGCCGGCAGCGAGAGCTTCCATGGCGGAGAATGTCAAAGCACCGGATCTAACTGGTGGCTGGGATGGGCTGGGGGATGCACCCCCCAAAATGGTCTTGACCACCCCCCGACCGGTGTCCTGGTGGTGGCCGTCCCTGCAGCTCAAGGGCCGTGTGCCGGAGATCGGGGCTGTTTTGGCCCCGTCGAGACCGGGCATATCCCTGCTGCCCAACCCAGCATTCCCAGTTCCGCAGGGGCCGGGGCCATGCCGGTCCTGCTGCTGGGAGCGCGATGAAAACACTTCTGCAAAGGCGTTTATGTCGGTCTTTTTTTATTATTATTATTTTTTTCAAAGCTGAAGGGCAACGAAAAGCACGAGGATTAATTCTGGCTCTGCAAGATCCACCACGCTCCCGGTGGCTGCGGCAGTCCCAAGGGTCTGGCCTGGCCTGGATAAGGAGCTGCAAAGCGGAGCCGCAAAGTGCCGCCGCCCAAGCCGAGCGTGCGGAGCTGCGCAGCGGGGTCTGTGGGATAGATCACGCACAGGTTGGGAAAACACGGCCTGGGATTATCGACCAGCGGTGGCGACCCGGGACGTGTGCGGCGAGACACGCGGTGGCACCGGCTGATGTCTGCGGCTTGTGGGGGTACAGGCGTGTGGGAAGCCTGTGCTGCCTGCCTGTGTGCTTGTGTGTGGCTGTGTGTGGCTGTGTGTGGCTGTGTGCGGCTGTGTGGCTTTGTGTGGCTGTATGTGGCTGTGGGTGGCTGTGTGTGGCTTTATGTGGCTGTATGTGGTTGTATGCGGCTGTGCGTGGCTATACGCGGCTGCGTGCGGCCGTGAACACACGTACGCGTGTGTTCACACAGGCTTGCACATGTGTCCGTGCACACACGGCAGCGGCAGCGCTGGGACGGGGCCGCGGGTGCAGCTGGGGCTGACCCGGTGGCACCGCACGGTCTGAGCCGTGCCCTCGATGCCGGGGGAGACCCGGTGGCAACGCACCAGCCGAGAGATGCTCCGGCCTTGGCTGCGCCGCAGCCCTTTGCCGGCGGCTCCTGCCCGCCAGCATTAATGATATCCACCCAATTAGCCGTGGCCAGCTCCGCCTGGCCCCGAGGATTAGCGAACGAAATCATCTCATCCCACGGCGTAAGCGGGTAACGCCGCTAATTAGTCACCGCGCGAAGGCGAAGGCGAGGAGGCAGCACTGCGGGCAGGGGGCTGCCGCTGCCCACCCACCCGCGGCCTCCCTCGGGCTCCCGACGCTGGGAGCCAGTTACGGAGAATTTCCCGGGGGCTGGGGCACCCGTGGTTTTTGACACGTTGCCATAGTTACCGGTGCCAGGATAAAACGAAGCCTGAAGCCGGCGGGAGAAACGGGTCTGTCGGCAGCGACTCTTCGGGCCGCGCTGCCCACCCGGGCGAGGGGCTGCAAGGGCCGCATCCTGCTAAGGGGTGCGTGGCCAGGCCCAGGCTCCGGGCAGGCTGCTGGAGCGTCGGGATCACACCATCTTGGGAGCCACCGGCGCCAGCACAGCCCCTCTGTGCTGGCAGCACCGCCGGGCACGTCCGGGGCGAACAAAAACCCTCTGAGAGGTTTCTTTCAGCCAGCGCCGCGGCTCCCTCCCGCAGCGCCTGCTTTCCCCCTTCTCCTGCCTCTCGAAATATTTTTTTCCTTTCCCTGCACTTCTCAGAGGGACGCTGGTGCCAGCGCCGAGGCCGCTGCCAAAGCGCAGCCAAGCGTTAAGGTCACTCAGTGCCAGGAGGAGCGGGGACCCCCAGAGACCCTCTGTGATACCCTCGGGAAGGGAAGGTTCCCAAAGGTGTCCCCATCCTAAGCAGCAGCCCCTGGCTCTTAGAATCACAGACATTTTTGTTGGGAGAGCCCTTTCGGCTCCTGGAGTCCCAGCGCTGCCCCAGCCCTGCCAGGGCCCCACTGAGCCCTGTCCCTCAGCACCACAGCTCCACGCCTTGGAAACCCCTCCAGGAATCAGGGGGACTCCAGCCCTGCCCTGGGCAGCCTGGCACAGGCCTGGACAACCCCAAAGGGCAACAAATTGTTCCTCAGCTCCAACCTAAACCTCCCCTGGGGCAACTGGAGGCCTGGTCCTCTTGTCCTGGTGCTTGTTCCTTGGGAGGGAAGGACAAACCCACCAGAGCATCCCCAGGATCATGCACAGCTCACTCTGGGCATGACACACACATGGATGTCAGGGGGACCGGGACCACTCCAATGCACCACCAACAGCTGATCCAACGTAAAGAGCCCCGAGCATTCCCTGGGCAGGCAGGACAACCCCCCTGCCCACCCAGGACCCTCTCTCAGGGGCTGGCAGGACCAAGCGCCACAGCTGGATCCTCCCTCCCCGTGCCAGCTCTGGAGGGCGATTGTCCCTGAGCAACGTCCTGTTAAACACCGAAAGCACAAAGTGAGTCTTTCTTAGGCACTGGATGTTCCTGTTGGTCCCCACATGCCTGGAAATCCCTCTTTAATCATTGACAGAGTCTTGGCCTCCACAACCTCCTGCAGTGCAGGACCTCACCGGCCGAAGGAATGTTGAGTACAAAAAGATTTCCTTTGAAATGCGGTCACCACTTTCATTTTCACTGCCCACCCTCCCGCCTGCAACAGAGCTGAGGAATGGCCAGAGGGCAGGCCCTGATCTGCCCCACACCCCCTCAGCTCCAGGGTTTTAATGGAAATGATCCCAACCCAGGCAGAGGGGCTCCCCGTAGCAGTAGCTGCCATAGCACAGCCTCCTATTAGACACCAGAGAATCCACACGGATCAGCGGTATCCTCAGCTCAACACCCTGCACCACAGCCTGGGGATCCCGATTCACTTTCCCACGGCCGTGCGACCGGGCGGTGCTCGGGAGCCACTTGATCCCCCAACACTCCGGGGGTTCCCGCGGATCCCCCCCTCCCCCGGTGCCGTGGGGCTGTCCTGGGGCTGAGATTTGGGGACTGGAGCGATCTCTGCTGTGCTGGCCAGAGCCCTCGCTGGCTCAGGAGCCGGGGGGCAGGACGAGGCTGGCAGCGAGGCTGCGGCACCGAAACCGTTCCCATGACAACCCCCCATCCCAGCCCTGTTTATCCCCTTTAATAAAAACCCACGAGAACCGTGAAACTGGGGAATAAGATTCAATAAGTGAGACGCCAAATAAATCAGGAGCAGCGTAAAGCATGTCAGCCGTTTGCTTCGGCCCTGTCCCTTCCCTTTCAAGGCAAAGCCCAAGACCTGGGAGCTGCCAGGGGGGGAACGGGCAGGTCTGGAATTGGTGGGAACAGGGTTTGGCCGTGCAGCATCCCAAGACTTCTCCCTCCAGAACCCCAGATGTTCCTCCAGCTCCTCACGCTGCTCCCGGTCAGTGTCCTGGCATCCCTATGGCATTGAGTGGTCCTCCCCCGCAGCATCACCAGGTGCCTGTGGCATCGTGGGGACCCTGTGGGGTCCCTGCGGTGTCAAAATGCTCTTGGACCCTGGAACCATCGCAGGGGAGGTTGGATGGGGCTCTGAGCAACCTGCTCTAGTTGCAGATGTCCCTGCTCCCTGCAGGGGGGTTGGACCAGGTGAGCTTGAGAGGTTCCTTCCCACCCAAACCCCATGATGATGACAATGATGACGATGTTTGGCTAATGCTGATATGCAAAGGGACCGGCCTGTCTCTCTCTGGGGGTGGACTTGTGGCCACCACAGTCTCACAGTGGCAAGGACAGGGATGGGGACAGGGCAGGAGCACAAGAAGATCTTGGACAGAGACAGCCTCGAACCAGGGCCTTGGCTGGAGCCGCTGCCCTGGCAGCCACTGGAGGGGCCGAGCTGGAGCGATCCCGGCTCCTGGGAGACACGATGGCCCCTGGGCACCCATCCCAGTGAGAGGCACGGCCGGTGCGGGGGGGGTCCTCTGCTTCTCACTGCGGAGCTGGAGCATCCCTGGGCAGGGAGCGAGGGGTTGACCCCTGTCTCTCCCCTTTTCTCCTTGCTCAGGCCTGACTCCAGCTTTGTCCCACTCCCCTGCCAGTGCTGCCAGTCCGCTCCTGTCCCCAGGACACCAGGGAGACACCTACACCCCCCTGCTTCAGCCAGCCCTATGTGATAGCTGACACCAGGCTCTTCCTCGGCGTTTACCACCCCAACCACCTCGGCGTCTCCCAGAGCCATTTCCCACCTCCCTGAGCTGGGAGCAGATGCTGGGACAGCCCCTGAGCATCCCCTGACCCTTCCCCGGCTCCTCCTTTCCCCAGGCTGGGGTCCACACAGACCCCTCCCCACGGCACAGCCCAGCTCGGCCCATTTGCTTGGCTTTGCCATCCCACGAGCCCCCGGCGCCAGAGGCAGAGAAAAAGTCCAGTAAACCTCCCCCAACACCCACACACTGGGAGCTTCTCACACCAGTCACAGAGAAAAAGTCCAGCAACCCCCTCCCAGCACCCACACACCGGGAGCTTCTCACTGTGGTGGGGGCCACTGCCAGGCCCATTTGCTGCCGTGGCCTCATCCAGCCCATTCCACTGGGACACAGCCCAAAGCCCAGCTGGAGCTGGAGCGTCCCCACCCCGGCGGGGACACCGAGATTCTCCCCACCACCCATCCAGCCACCACCTCTGCTCCACGAAGCCACCTTTGCTCAGCTCGGCCGCCAGCAGGAGGAACCCAGCGGGTCCCAGCCCCTGCATCACCCAGTCCAACCACAGCAGCTCTCAAACCGGCACCAGCACCCACCCTTCTCACTCGAGCACCCAGGAGGCGACTCAGTGGGGACGTGACACCAGGAAACCCCCGCGGACCAGCAGTAAATCCCCAAACCCCAGCACCGCCCGGCACTGCCCCCCGCACGAGGTGCTCCCCGGCACGTTCCTACCTTGTGCCTTCGCTCGGACGCTTGTTTGTGCTTTCACTGCCGGCACACCCCAGGCTGGTGGCTTAAAGGATTTTCCTATAATAACTCCCAAATCCCTCCCCTGGGCACTAAGCCGCAGACCTGGGCCCTTTCCTAGGTGCCGAGCGCTCCTCGGCGCTCTGCTCGCTCGCAGCTTTGCATATGCCGGTAATAAACTGGATTTTCCCCCCTTCCTGACTCGGCCCGGTGCTTAAAAAGCCTTAAATCCCCTTGAATTTCATTTCCCCTCGCCTGCGAGGTCTATCCCCGGTTTCGGTCTCACCCACAGGTTTTACATACGCCTGCTGGCAGGCCTGATGTGAGCTACCGGCGCGCTTCAGTGTCCTCCCTGCACGCTCAGGGGCTGGGCAACACCTACGTCCTGCTCAGACCAGCTGGGAAATAAGCAGCTATCCAGGGTGGGGGTGTCAGGGAGACTTCACCTCAGCACCCCAGAGCCACAATCTCTCACTGGGGCTGCTGTAGAGTGGGCCAGGCTGGGGCTGGGTGCTGGGGGTGGTGGTGAGGGATCCTGCCCTGGCAAACTGCCCCATCATCGCCGTGCTGAGTGCTCACAAGAAAAGAAATGACCCAAAACTGTCCCCAGAACATGTCTCCTGGAGCAGGGGATGCTTATTTGGTCACGCAAATTAATTTCATAGAACCATTGAATTGTTTTGGTTGGAAGAGCCCTTTCAGCTCCTGGAGTCCCAGCGCTGCCCCATCCCTGCCAGGGCACCACTGAGCCCTGTCCCTCAGCACCACAGCTCCACGCCTTGGAAACCCCTCCAGGGATCAGGGGGACTCCAGCCCTGCCCTGGGCAGCCTGGCATAGGCCTGGACAACCCCAAAGGGCAAGAAATTGTTCCGCAGCTACAACCTAAACCTCCCCTGGGGCAACTGGAGGTCGGTTCCTCTTGTCCTGGTGCTTGTTCCTTGGGAGCAGAGCCCAAACCCCACCCCAGCTCCAAGCTCCTGAATTTCAGGGAGTTGTGGAGAGCCAGAAGGTCTCCCCTGAGCCTCCTTTCCTCCAGGCTGAACAAGCCCAGCTCCCTCAGCCGCTCCTCACCAGGCTCCTGCTGCAGCCCCTTCCCCAGCTCCGCTGCCATTCTCTGGCCACGCTCCAGCCCCTCCAGGTCCTTGGAGTGAGGGGCAAAGCAGTGTAGTAGTGGCTCCTCTCCGCCCACAACAGTTCCCTCCCCAGAGGATCTCTGCTGGCAGATGAGGCTCCCCTGGGCACACACACGCTGCTCTCTCCTACTGTCTTGTTTCACTTCTCTTTTTGGGTTTCTCAGTAAAAAGTAGACAAAAGCTGGGAACCGTCAGTGGCAGCAGCTTTCAAGGTTACAAGCAGCAGTAGCAGCAGCAGCAGCAAAACCAGCAGGTTCCTCTGCCTGAAAAGCTGTTTCACCAACCCCCCCGTGCCCTCAAAGGGACCGGCCGCCCCGATTTTAACACGGCATCGGGAGCCCCCTTCCCAAACACCGGTTCCTTTGGGAGGGCAGGGAAAGGCGGGCAAGGGCTGGGCCTCATAGCAAAGGGCTGCTCTCCTCACATGTAGTCCAAAGACACAGGTCTGGGGGAGCTGGGCTGGAGCTGCCCATGGGGCTCAGCATGAACCCACAGGGCTCAGCAGCGCTGCCGCTCCAGACACAGCGGGACTGGGCGGCCTTTTGCTGGTTTTAATGGGGATGGGTTCGATGTGGTGATGACATAACACAAATTGTGGAAATTATGGACCTTCTGAGGCGGGAAAGTGCCGGTAGTGGCCCATGCTGATGGAGACAGGCGTGTGTGACGTCCTCCCGCCGTCATCGGCACCAAGCAGCTTGCAGAAGGCAGAGGTGCTCAGCCTCGTGGCCCGATCCTGCTTTTGAGATGGCTGCTGGGTCCTGGGAGAGCTGCTGCCGAACCCCGGCGCGGCGAGTCCCGCCCTGAGCCTCGCCCGGCACCGCTGCTGGAACGGGAATGATTTCGGGGAGCTTTGCCAGCTCCAGGCACGGCGTGCCGAGCGGGGGCCGGGGCGAGCCGTGCAGAGAGATCCACTTCTCCTTTATTACGCCCTGCAGAAAAGTCCCAGCTTCCTTCCCCCCGAAATGGGCTCTGCAGGCCGCGGTGCCACACGTCACTTGGCAGCCACCCTGACGCTGGCGTATTCGGAGCAGGCTGGGCCGGGGCTCCTGCCGCCCCACGGGGCCGCGGGCAGGGGCTGGAGATCGGCGTAGTGGATGTCGTTGTCCTCCTTGCTGCTTTGCTGCAGAGATGCAGGCAAATGGTTAATGCGGGCACCAGATAAATCCTGCAAAAGCGACCGACCCCAATGGCAGGGTCAAGCCGGGATGGTGGTGCCACAGCTGCCGGTGCAGAGTGTGCCGGGAGCGTGTGCAGGCGGCTGCTGCTCACCCAGTGCCCACCCTGGCACCGGAGACTTGCAGGGACCCTGCAAGGTGGGGTGGTCATCCCCATACTGGGGCCTGGAGCATCTGTGTGGCCAGGAAAGGCTGAGAGCCCTGGGGCTGTTCAGCTGCAGAAGAGCAGCCCCAGAGGGGAGCTGAGCAAGGCTGAGGCCAGACTCTGCTCAGGGGTGCCCAGCGCCAGGACAAGGGGCACCAACTGGAACCCAGGAGGTTCCCTGGGAGCAGGAGGGGAAACTTCTTTGGTGGGAGGGTGTTGGAGCCTGGCCCAGGCTGCCCAGAGAGCCTGGGGAGTCTCCTTCTCTGGAGAGATTCCAAAGGCTCCTGGACCCTGTGCTGCTGGGCCCCCTGCTCTGGGTGACCCTGCTGGAGCAGGGTTGGGGCACCAGATGATCTCCAGAGGTCCCTTCCCATCCCCACCATGCTGGGATCCTGTGGTCTTCATGGCTCACTCTTACCTGGCTGGGCAGACGTGAGTTCTCAGCGTTCAGGACTTTGCTGCTGGGGAGGAACGGGGCTCATTAGAGCTGAAGGAAGCCGGAGCCCCACCCACCCAACACTCCCCAAGTCCCCTCCTGAATTTTAGCCGGGCCCTGCGGCTCGTGGCCGCACAGGAGGCCGATGCTGAAGGCAGAGGAGGACACCGTGCTGTCTGTGTGCCTGGGCTGGGCTCAGACACCACGGCGAGGGGCTGCAGGGAGCTCCCTGGCGCTGGGTGCTCTCGTGAAATGCAGAGAGAAGCGACACGATGGGCCTGTGAGTAAAGTACTTTGCTGGGGAAGATCGCTGCTCCAGGGGGAAAGGAGACCAGGATAAGGCAGGAGGATAAGGAGGTTGGCTCATCTTGGGGTGCAGAAGGGAGAGGTGGTGGGTTGGTGGGTACGAACCTGGGGGTGCTGGGGGTCCCTGCACAGCACCGCAGAGGGATGGGCGGGAAGCGGGTGCCCCCCTCGCCTCTGCGCCTCCTCCGGTACATGCAAAGGGCGACCGAGAGGCCGAGGAGGAGGAGGAAGCAGAGCACTACAACTGCAGCCACCATGCCGGGAACCAGGGTGGGCTCTGTGGAGAGACGAGAGCCAGGAGAGGGTGGTGGGCACGGGGCGATGCAGGACCCCACCATGGGCAGGATGGGGACTGTGGGATGGGGTCCCCGGCTGCACTCACCATACAGGGACACCTCCGTGCCCTTCCCGTGCGCAAACATCTCAAGACCGTACACCGATTTCCGGAACTTCACACAGTAATAGGTGCCGGAATCCTCGGGTTGAACATCCCTGATGTGGATGCTGAAGTCCGTGTTGGATCCGTCCACCACCCTCGTCACGCGGGGGAAGGAGCCTCTCTGCTCGTAAACGGTCTTGTTGTCACTGCCCCAGCCCTTCAGCCACTTCACGGGGCCAAGAGGACCGGTTCCGGACGCGGTGCAGGTCAGGGTGAGCGTCTCCCCCGCTGTCACCAGCACCTTCTCCTGAGGCTGCTCCAGCCTGAAGCTCCGACCCGCCTGGGCCCCTGCACCTGGGCACAGCGACAGGAGGCTCTGGGGCTGCCGATGTCCCTGCAGCCAGGGCACTGCACTGGGAGCCGGGCAAGCCGGGTTCAAACGGAGCAAGGAGCAGCAAATCTGCATCTCCTGGTGCACCCGGGAGTGTGGAGAGGTACAGAGGGAGCCAAAGGGAATTCCTGGCAGAAAAAACTCCCGAGGGCTGTTAAACATTAACAGCCCGGCTCTGTACCACCGGAGCCGGGGTTACTGGGGCTCTGCGGGGAAAGGGGGTTCATGGGCTGGCCAGGAGCCGGCTCTCAGCAGGGACGGGCAGCTCCAGAGCCCAGGGCAGCCCCCAGACTCCTCTTGCTCCCCAAACCCTCCTGTCCCTGAAACCCCGCTGTCCTCAGACCCCTCCTGTTCCCAAACCTCTCTGCTACGTTTGGCACGGGCTCAGTGAAGCTCGGCCTCTGCACACCCCGGTTCTTGGGGCTGCCCGTCCCCGGTGCTCGGGGCTGCGCAGTCCAGTTTTTGGCTCTGCCCATTCCCAGTTCTCAGTTCTGCACTCCCAATTTTCAGCTTTGCCTATCCCTAGTTTTTGGTTCTGTCTATTCCCGGTTCTCAGTTTTGCACTCCCTGTTTTTGGCTTTGCCCGTCCCCGGTTTTTAGCTCTGCGCTCTCAGTTTTCGGCGCTGCCCATCTCCGGTGCTCGGCGCTGCCCATCCCGCCCCCCTCGCCCCCCGACAGCCCCAAAAGGTGTTCAGAGAAGGAAAGACCCCCCTCTTTTCTCTGCCCTTATCTTTGCCGGCCCGTTCATGATCTGCAGCCCCGGTCCGGCCTCTCTCCCGCCGTCCCGGCCCTCTCCCCGGGCAGGGGCCGGGGCAGGAGTGCGGGATCGCTGGTGACGGGGGGGTAGGGGTGTTCCCTCCGGGCCGGACTCACCGCAAAGCCGCAGCAGGATGAGGCTGAGCTGCCCGAGCAGGAGCTGAGCCTCCGCAACCGCTCTCTGAGCCATCGGTCCTGCCCCAATTTCGGACTCCGGCTCCGGGAGACGGAAAAGGAGAAGCTGGGCAGGAAACGGAGGCAGCGGGCGCGGGTTGTTAACGCTTTTGGTGCCTGCCCGGTGCTCCGGGAGCCGGCCGGGGGCTCCCGCGGGCTGCGCCGCCCCCCGAAGGGTGTCATCTCGGGGCGAGGAGCCCCCGAGTCTGTCCCGCCCCCGGGGGACTGCGCTGGGATCCCGGCGGTTCGGGAAAGGCGCCCGAGCGCTGGTGTGGGGGGCTCGGGGTGAGCTGAGCACCGTGGGCCAGCTCGGCACGGTGGGCTCGTCGGAGGCGCCAGCTTGTGTCCCGAGCCTGCTGGGGAGGGCTGGGTGACCCCCTCGACACCCCGGCTGCCCACGCGTCGGGGACCCCTCTCGCTGGCTGACCAGTGGCCGTGGTGAGCAGAACTGGTTTTGCTGGGGAGGACCAGGCTCCTGACGCGAGATGACGTGAACAGATGGAACTTGTGCAAAGGCTCGAACTTGAAGGAACTTGGCCGGTAGCGAGCCCTTTCCTTCCCCTTTGCCAGGAGAGAGCCCAGCGTTCCTCTGAGCTGAGCCAAGCCGAGCCCAGCTGAGCCAAGCGGAGACAAACCGAGCCCAGCTAAGCTGAACCAAGCCCAGTTGAGCTAAGCTGAGCAGAACCAAGCCAAGCCAAACCATCAAGGAGCAGGCCAGAGGGATCACCATGGCTCCGGCACCGCGGGCGCTGCCTCTCGCCTGCCTGACGCTGCTTCTGTTCTGCAGAGCCCCGGGTGAGTGGGCGCAGCCCCAGAGCCGTCCCCACGGCAGGATGCCGCTGGCAGGGCAACGCCTTCCAGTGCCCGCCGGTACCTGGGGCTCGCTGCCGCCCTGCCAGCTTGCTTCTATCCCCAGGCAGGGGGGTTGTTTTACTCCAGCGTGTCCTGGCAGAGCCGGAATCTACCCATCCCTCAGTCCCCACCAGTGCCAGCTGCCCTGGGGGGTGGGGGATGGGGACATCTCTTTCTCCCCTGACCTGGGCTGGAGGCCAGGGGTCTGCAGTGCCCTGGGTGGTGCCCTGGCTGCAGGGACCATCGACAGCCCCAGAGCCTCCTGTCGCTGTGCCCAGGTGCAGGGGCCCAGGCAGGTCGGAGCTTCATGCTAGAGCAGCCGCAGGAGAAGGTGCCGGTGACAGCGGGGGAGACGCTCACCCTGACCTGCACCGTGTCCGAAACTGGTCCTGTAGGCCCCGTGAAGTGGCTGAAGGGCTGGGGCAGTGACAACAAGACCGTTTACGAGCAGAGAGGCTTCATTTCCCGCGTGATGAGGGTGGTGGTGGACGGATCCAACACGGACTTCAGCATCCGCATCAGGGATGTTCAACCCGAGGATTCCGGCACCTATTACTGCGTGAAGTTCCGGAAATCGGTGTACGGTGATGAGATATTTGCGCATGGGAAGGGCACGGAGGTGTCCGTACTCGGTGAGTGGGGCTCCCAGAGCAGCTCCTGATGGGAACCAGCCCTGCCGGGCGCTGCCCCCTGCACAGCCCAGTGGGCTCTGCTCGGGGTGAGCGGGGATGGGGAAGGGGCTCAGGAGTTGGTGCCAGGAGAGGGTCCAACGGGCCATCCCCAGGTACATCCGTGCCCCCCGTGGGAGATCCCATGTTCTGCAGCCCCAGGGCTGGGCAGGGGTGGCAGAGCCCGGTCTGACAGCCCCACACTTGTCCCCACAGCCAAACCCAGCACCCCAGTGGTGTCCGGACCCGACGGCAGAGTGGGGACGGGGGATTCGGTGCCTTTCACCTGCACGGCCGGAGGGTTCTACCCCGAAAACATCAGCGTGAAATGGTTCAAGGACAGGGCCCCGATCTCAGCTCAGCTGCCCCAGATCAGCCCTGGGCGGACGAAATCCTCCTACACCATGAGCAGCAGCGTGGCGCTGACGCTGCAGAAGGACGACGTCCGCTCGCAGCTCGCCTGCGAGGTGCAGCACCCCACGCTGACGGCCCCGCTGAGGGGCACCTTCCAGCTGAGGGACGTCCTGCGAGGTGAGGGCTGGGGGGGCTGCGGCGCTTTGGGCGTCCGGCTCCCTCGGGGCCGGGGGTCCTGGGGCGGGGCCGGGGCACCCTGCCAGCGGCAGAGCCGGGGGACGGCGGGCACCAGGAGCTGCCTCTCTTCCCAGTTTCCCCCAGTGTCCGCGTGGTCGCTGACTCGCAGAGCTCCGTTAAGGTGAACAAGACGGTGAACTTCACCTGCCACGTGGAGGGGTTTTACCCGGGAGACGTGGCCGTGGCCTGGCTGGAGAATGGGCTGGAGATAAAGGTGGAGAACGTCTCCCGGCCGCAGGAGATGCCGTGGGGCCTGTTTGAGCTGACCAGCCTGCTGGAGGTCCAAGTGACGGAGGAGAAGAACGGTTCTGAGTTCACCTGCCGGGTGGTGCACGATGGCCAGGACCCCATCAGTGGGAAAACCACCCTCTGGATTGCTGCTGTAGCCAAGAAAGGGACAGATAATGGTGCATGAGAGCTGCTGGGTCCCCATGGTGGCAGGGGCTGTGGGAGGTCTGTTCTCCAGTGCTGGCCGCTCACATCCCCTGTCTCCACTGCAGGTATGAACCTCCTGTTCAGCCCCGGCCTGTGGCTTGGCATCCTGCTGGAGAAAGGGCTCCTCGGTGGCCTCCTCATCTTTCTCTTCAAGCGCAGCAGGGCATGAGGAGGGAATCACTGGGACCGCCACCCCATCTTGCTCCATACTGGCTCCTGGTTCCTGGGGTCGCGGTGCTGGGAGCGGGCCCTGGGGCTCAGCTCTTCATCTTTGTCACGTGTGCCTGGAAATAAAGGGGCTGGGATGAAGAGGCTGCTCTGAGCTGTTCTGTGCCACCGGTCCCCGCTGCTCGGCTCTGCCCGTGGACTGCACACCCATCCCGAGGACTCGCTTCTGCCCGCCCCCGGGCTCGGATCTGCCCATCCCCGGGGCTCGGTTCTGCCCATTCCCGGGGATCGGCGTTGCCCATCCCCGGGACTCGATTCGACCCATCCCCGGTGTTCGGCGCTTCGCACCTCCGAGCCGCCAGGGGTCACTGTTGACGGCGCAGGGAGGTGCGAGTCGCTCTGGGCTGTGTTTCCGCCCGGGCGGTTTTGGCGGCGCACG
>VWZK01002140.1:33359-44298 GCA_013396935.1 Baryphthengus martii
GTTTTTTGTTTTTTTTTTTTTTTTGTGATGATGACGATGATGATGATCAGTGGACTTGAAAATAAATAAATGAAACGAATCCGTTTTGAAAGGAGCTGCAGCCTCTTGTGCCACAGGTTCTCCCCGGAGAGTTCGGTTACCGCTGTGGATTGAGTTTCAGCTCTCTGTTGGAGGGCAAGGGACCTCCCTGGGAGCAGTTTCTGTCCATGCCAACTCCTCATCCCCATCCCTGTTCTCTTCCCTCTCCTCTGGGGACTGCTGCAAAGCACTCCCTTTAATTTCACGCATTAAACAGAAACAACGATGGGTCGTCCGATTGTCAGGATGATGGTTCCGCTGCTGTAAAAGCGCTGGGGGGGCCGGCGTTGGGGAGAACCCCCGTGTGCGTCCGCGGGTGCAGGATTTAACACTCTCCTTGGGATTTTTTTGGAGAGAAACTCCTGACTTCCCTTGGCTGGGCGCCGGCCCCTCCCGCTCTGCCCGCGCTCCCTCCAGCGGCGGTTGCCGTTTGCTGAGCCGCCGTTCTTCCCTGCTCAATTTTTCGGTTGTGTTTTTTTTTTTTTTTTTTTTTTTTTTTGTTGTTGTTTGGGTTTGTTTTGTTTTTTTTTTCCCCAGAAGGCACAAAGCTGAATCAGCTGGAAGGAACTGAAAGTAAAAGGCAAACTTGAGTTTATCTTACTGGAAAGCAAGTTTCGTTTTTAAGAGGTGAATTTGTTGAGATGATGGAAACAGCTGCGGTGGAAAAACTCGCGGCTGTCGCGCCCTGTGATTTATCTCCTCTCTGCTGAGGACGGACACAGCCCGACGCCCGGAACTCTCCAGCTTTGCTCCGTCTCGCTGCTTGTCTCGGGAGCTCAGCTCTCCAGAGCTTTCTTCCCTTTGAGCAGAGTCCTGCGGGTGAATTTGTCAGTGCCCGGACTGGTAGCACTGGTGTAGCCGCCCAGCTCCGCGCCGCCCCGCGGCCTCCTGGCTCTGCTACCCCCCGGGCTTCCGAGCACAACCCAGAGCTGTGCTGCCCCTCCAGACACCACCTCTCCCAGCTGAGAGAGGCTGGATTGGAATGGTTGGAGCGGCCATCCCCTTCCCTCCCCGGTCAGGCCGGAGCCCGGCGGCTGCTGCCCTCAGTCCACCCTTCGCAGAGCTCCGAAGCTTCCAGGTCCTCACCTCGGTGGAGCAGCGAAGGAGCCGCAGGGAGGTGGAGGCAGGGGCTGGGGGGCAGGTTGGGCAGGTTCAGCACGAGGAACTCGCTCCGCTGCCTCCGCCCGATGTCAGGAGTAGAGAGCAGACCTCAGCCAGGGTGTTTTTTACAACAGCCTCCCAGCCGAGAGCTGAATTAACTCCCATTTTTCATGACTAAATGGCTATAATGTAACAACACAGCTGTAAATTATTGTGAAAATTACCATTAAAAGCCCACAAAAGAGGAAACCGGTGTTGGGCCCTTTCTTCAGCTGAATGAGATATAAAATCTCAGCAGCTTTTTGAAGGATTGATTTTTGTTTTTTTCTTTTGTTTTGGTTTTTTTTGTGTTTTTTTAATTCTCTAACGGGTGACCTTGGGGGTTGTGTCCCTGCGTCCCTGGATGAGGTGTGTTCTGACCACAGAGTCACACGGGGGGAAGCAGCACAGAGAGAATTCAGAAAGGGAATTCCCCTCAGAGCTCAATACGGTCCCAGCTGCCTCGGGGGAAGTCAATTAATTAATTGTTCATCAGGCGATTTCTTGTATCGTGACCTTCTCGGCACGTGCCATTTGGGGGAGCTGGGGCAACATCTTCCGGCTCCAGAGCCAGAAAAAAGTTTCTGTAGCAAAAGGAGTATGAATTATTTGTCTCCTGCTTCTGCCTGGGCTTGCTGGTGGCATCAGTGGTGACCAGCTGGTGGCCACGGTCTTTGTTGGGATGAGCTGCCCGCTTGTCCCCCTTGCGTTAAACCAGGGTCGGCAGCTGCTGGAGAAATCCCTGGGGATTTCCTCACACAGGTTCTGTTCACCGATGGGAAACTTCCCATCCAGGTTTCTCCTTGCCAGGGGAGAGGGAAAGGTGATAAATTCAGGGAGGGTTTTGAGCTTGGCGATGCTTCTCCGCCAGGAAAAGCGCCTTTTCCCGGAGCCGGAGGGTGGCAGTGCTGCAGAGAAGCCGCTCAGCACCTCCAGGGCTCCTGCTGAGAAATTCCATCAGCTCCTGGACCCGCACCTCCTGCTCCTGGGTGCCTGGGAGCCCCTCTGCCCACTCTTCTTCCTCTGATTGTTCCCTTGTTTTCTGTTTTTTGTAGGAAATGAGCAGTTCTTATCTCCTGGTGAGCAGGATCAGCCGTGCCAGGACACCAGGTTATGGGGAGTGTGCCCCAGCGGGGCTCCGGAGCCGTATCAGCAACCAAGATAGGCCTGTCTTCCTCCCAAGCTGGCTAAATTGCCTCTGGAATGAACTGGAAGCAGCATACATGGAATCTGCTGTATTCAACTGTCTCCTTCTGGGAGCTGGTGGGATATTCTCCTAGAAAATCAGCTAGAAATTTAGCAAAATTGACAGCCAGGCTGATTAGCGGAGAAGGGATCAAAAAATCCACAGGCAAAAAGGGGGAGCGTGGAAAGAGACACTTCGAATTTGTAAAGAAAATCACCTTCCTTGTGGCCAGTGCTTGAGGTGTTTGAGGTGCCCCAGCAGGAAGGTAAATGCTTGTTTCTGACTCCTAAAATTCGTGTTAACTGTTAGTGAGTTTGACTTTTTCTCTGGGAAAATCTTCCTTTATCGTTCCATTTCTTTGTTCTAACAGAGTAAAGGCTGAGATTGGGCTTTTCTAAACCTGACATGCCTGTGAATAAACACCCTTTTTTCTCCTTCTTTGCTCGGAGAATATTTCAGTGTGGAAATTTCCTTTTTTCCAGGGTCATTTCCTCCACAGGGGACTCTTCCCTGGCTCCCCGGTGCTCCACGGATCGCGTGGAAACCAGCTCCCTTCCAACCGCTGCGTTTCACCCCTGGGCTGCCCTGGCTGGGGCTGGTGTCTCTCGCTGTATCTCTCGTCAGTTTTCCTCAGAGTGCTGGGTTTTAAGCATTTTTCCTTCCCTCAGATGGGTAATTGTAGGATTTCCCTGCATTTTTTTTTCCCCTTTGGATGCTGTTCATTGTTTCCTCTTCTTCGTTTCCATGTGTCCTTGTTGCTAAGATGGAGTTCCTGCGTTTTCTGATAGCGTTTTGCACCATTTCCTGGGAACTTCACCTCCCCTCTGAGACGCTGCTTTTGCCTCAGAAGGTTCTGCCTTCAGAAGGTTTTTCCTTCTCCCAGCACCTTTGGTAAAGTAAAATTGTTTTGGTTGGACCTTTCAGCTCCTGCAGTCCCAGCGCTGCCCCAGCCCTGCCAGGGCACCACTGAGCCCTGTCCCTCAGCACCACAGCTCCACGCCTTGGAAACCCCTCCAGGGAGCAGGGGGACTCCAGCCCTGCCCTGGGCAGCCTGGCACAGGCCTGGACAGCCCTGCAGGGCAAGAAATTGTTCCTCAGGCCCAACCTGGGTCGCTGCCCCATCCCTGGCCCCATTGCAGGGGAGGTTGGATGGGGCTCTGAGCAACCTGCTCTCATTGCAGATGTCCCTGCTCCCTGCAGGGGGGTTGGATGAGCTTGAAAGGTCCCTTCCCACCCAAACCAGCCTGGGATTCTATGTATTCAGATGCTGCCACTTGCTTCTGTGCCAAAAATTTCCCTTTTTCCTGGCTTCAGATGACTTTTTTTTATGTTCCAGCGGGCTCCCTGGGCTGAGCAGCCCCTCTCTGGGGTGCAGCACTCTCAAAATTCAGCTTTTGTGGCTTGGAATTGTTTGCATCGCACACTCCTGGGCCCTGGGCTGCCTCAAGAGATAAGATCTCCTGCTGCTGCAGTGAGAAGGGGCTTCTGGAGAGGGGAACTTCCCTCCTCGTCCCTCAGACCGCAGAGCTCTGGCTTCACCGAGTATCCGAGCAACAGAAGCCCAGGGCTGTAGCTGCAGCGCCGCCGAACGCTCTCCCTGCCCTTTCAAACCCAGTTTGGAAGCAACTGATGGCAAAAGGTCAGGGCAGCGACGGACGAGGCATCGTCCTTCCACTCCATGGCCAGTGGGAGCTGAACTGGTTTGATGTCAGGCCTCAGCACGGGCTGGCGTTAAAAAGCTCGTCGCCTGCAGCGAGCGGCCCGGTGCGTAGCAGCGATCGGCACCGAGATCGGTGCTTTTCACCCAAATCCGCTTTTCCCAGCGCAAAACTGAACCCCAGGGTCGCGCCGAGGCGGCCGAGACCTCCCCGGGCTGCGCTGCCCGTCGTGCCGGCCCATCCGGACCCGCGGGAGGGTGCTGCCTTCGTCAGACGCCGGGCAGGAATAAAAATGCTTCCCTGGGCTGAAGATAATCGTGCCCTGCAGCGGGCAGGGAGCGAGCTCTCCGTGGCGCCACGGGGAGGGAACCGCTGGTCATCGCACGGCTCTCCAGGCCGCCGGCAGAAACGGCAGCTCTTTGCACCCGGAGAGCGAAACGAGCGGCGAAGAGCCGGAGGATGAAACGCGGAGTCGTTTCCCAAGGTACATCGTGTCGGTCCAAACGGAATTGTGTGGAGAGCGGGGACAAAATGGCCTAGGGGAAAAAAAAAAGAAATCTGGTTTTTATATTTCTTTCGGAGTTTTCCTCTTTTCTCCTGTATGGGGAAGAGATGGATTTTTGCCTTTTTTTATAGAGACGTGCGCTCCGATAGGCCGGTGGGAGACGAGGATTTGGCTCCCGCTGCACTGGCTGCGGTCCAGCGTCGGTGATATTTGTTATCAGGGACGTCAGGAAAATAGCAGCGCGGAGAGATGCCACTGACTCAGTTGTACCCTGGCTGATTAACCACGTTCTGACTCAGCCAGTGAAACGCTGGGGGTTTTTTAGATTAACCCCCCCGGACAAAGCGAGGCCGAGCTGAAGATGATGCAGCTTTTCTAGCAGCTTTGGGATGAACTCGCAGAGTGGGTGTTCGAGTTCCTCTGGGGTGTGGGCGGTGAGACACTAACACGGGTTTGAGGCTCTTGGTAACCTGGGAGGGGAGCTGGGAAAGGGGTTTGTCTGTTCTGCTGCTGCGGGGATGTGTAGCCTGGGAGACTGAGGGTGATCCAGCTGGAGAAGGCTGGGTCTGAATCAGAACCATAGAATTATAGAATTACAGAATTATAAAATCATATATCACAGAATCATAGAATTGTTAGGGTTTGGAAGAGCCCTTTCAGCTCCTGGAGTCCCAGCGCTGCCCCAGCCCTGCCAGGGCACCACTGAGCCCTGTCCCTCAGCACCACAGCTCCACGCCTTGGAAACCCCTCCAGGGATCAGGGGGACTCCAGCCCTGCCCTGGGCAGCCTGGCACAGGCCTGGACAACCCCAAAGGGCAACAAATTGTTCCTCAGCTCCAACCTAAACCTCCCCTGGGGCAACTTGAGGCTGGTTCCTCTTGTTCTGTCAAGAAGAGCTTAAGAGCTGCCCCACAGATGATCATGGGGCAGAGATCTCCTCCTGCCAGCTTTTCATTCTGTACCTCCTGTCCCCCAAAGCCAATTCCTCCCCCCGCCCTTGCTTTGCCGAGCGCCCGTGTCGGTGCTGGGCTGCGTGCTGAGAACCGCAGCTGCGGGAGCCCGGCTGCTCCCACACAGCCAGTGCTGAGTAACTGGGCTCCTACCGCTCGTTAACGGAGGAGTAATTCCTGGTTTGTGGTCCCTGCTGTCGGCAGCAATGAAGGGTCTGTGAAAAGGGGACTCAGAAAAGCACGTTTCTTCACCACGCTAAAACATCCCGTGTGGGGCCTGCGCTGCCGTGGGAGGGCTCTCAGGAGCTGAGAGAGGTTGGTAATTGCAGATCTCACCGAACAGAGAAAGGAAAACGTGTCCTACGCCTCCTGCTCTCCGTGTGACATCGTCCTGGGCTAAGGCCGTGCCAGCCCCTCACCCTCACTGAGGAGAGGGCAACGCAAAGGGGTGGGAGGTGGAGTCCCCCTGCTCCCTGGAGGGGTTTCCAAGGTGTGGAGCTGTGGTGCTGAGGGACAGGGCTCAGTGGTGCCCTGGCAGGGCTGGGGCAGTGCTGGGACTGCAGGAGCTGGAAGGGCTCTTCCCACCAGAAGGATTCAGTGGCTCTGTGACTCTGGACGCGTTTCACACGTGCACAGCACCCCTCGCCAGCGCGCCCGCCCACGCCGAGCCCGCCCAGCTCGAGCAGCCGCAGGCTGTGGGGGTGTCTCCAAGTGTTTGTGACTCAAGCTGGAGAACACGTCGTCTAAAGCAAAGTTCTGCGTCGCCGTCTTCTTGTCGCTGACTTCCCGGCACAATGGGCAGAGAGGTGCTGAGCGCTGCCCTACCTGCTGAGAGCACCAAGGGAACAAAAGCTGCCACAACCCCCACCCCAAGCCGAGAGAAACACCTTTGTGGTTTTAGAAACAGAGCTGCCGTGGAAACAAGATGTTGTAGAAGGCTCCTCGGCCTCACGCCTCAGCCATCCCAGCGGGGCTGCCGTTTGAGACCCAAAGAATCCGACCCGTGCTGAGAGAGGCACAAAGTAAACTGGGAGGGGATGCCCAGAGGCAGCAGGAGGCCGCTGAGGTTGCCCGGCACCCTCGGTGGGCCGTGGAGGAGCCAGTGCTGGCGCCCGTGCGAGGCGAGCGCGCCCGGCGCCTTCTGGACTGCTGCTTTTGGGGTGCTGCACGTGTGTTTTGGGAAGCTAGCTCCCTCACCCCGTTACAATGAAGGGCCGTCATCCCTCCAGGGTGAGCCATCTCCAGCCCAAACAGGCCGGAGGACCGGCAGCTTGGCCCCTCATCCCACGAGAGATGAGGGCACGGGGGGGATTTGAAGCGATGCCTGACTTGATTTCCCTGTCACCCAGCACTCGGTGGGACCCTGCAGCCTGTCCCTCAGCCCAGCCTCCCGCAGCGAGTGCTCATCCCTCCTCCCTCTCTGCTCTTCTGTGGAGCTCTTGCTGGAGGAGCTCACAGCCTTTTTATAGCCACACCTGGACCAAGCCCATTGCCCGGAGGGGCCGTTTGTTTGCTCCGTGTGAGCAGCGGAGCCTTCGGCACCGTTCCGGAAAGGGCCGCGTATTTTTGGGGTGCAGGGCAGCGACCTGCCGGCCACGCTTGGAGCTGTTTGGTCATGGGGAAAGATGAAAGGTGGTGTCGAGCAGGAACCTGAGGTGCTGGCAAGAGTGATGGCCCCGAGCGTCACCCACTGCCCTGGGAGGTCAGCGCCAGGCTCACGCCGCAGCCCCACCGCTGCCCGTTCTATCCCAACCGCATCCCAGACTGATGAGGGTTGGAAAGGACCTCTGGGGATCATCACACCCGACCCTCCCGCTCCAGGGGTATTAGGGGAGGAATTTAGGGCGCCGTTGACTTCACACCAGATTTGACGAGCGCTCGCGTTCCTTTCAAGAGGGATCGGGAGCAACGAGAGCGCGGCGGCCGAGCATAAACCCGGGGCTGACGCGGGTGAGTTCATCAGGAAGGACAGGGATTTGCTGCGCTGTCAGGATGTGCCGCTGTCAGGGAAAGTCGTCGCTTCCTGTTGTTTCCTGTTCCCTCATCCCAAAGGCCTGTTTCGCATCCTGACCCCCTCCCTCTCTCGGCACGGGGAGGGGGGGGTCCTGCTGCAGCCCCGGCCCCACCACCTCTGCCAGAGCTGTGTTCTCCAGGGCTTGGCCTCGCCGGTGTTTTGGCAGGTCCCGACAGATCCGGGCAAGGCAGATCTGCGCAGAGCCGGGGAAAAGCAGGGCCCCCGCCAGCCCCGGAGCAGGGCTCGTACCCCCCGGGGCGCGGGGGTGTCACCGAACCCCGTGGGAAAGCGCACCCAAAGAACATAGCCACCGCTTTTGAGAGGAAACAGCTTTTGACCGTTGTTTTTTTTTTTTTAGGGGAGAACGCTGTGGAGATAGTGCCTGTCTTTGTGCTCAGCCTGCCCTTCCAGTGGGAAAGGTCTAGAATTTCTTTGAACAAGGGTGAAGTTCAAGCCAGCGGTGCTTTAAAGCCCGGGCAGAAACAATGACACCTAGCAGCCGGGTGGCGGAAGCCAGATCTGTCTGTCCACCTGTCTGTCTGTCTGGGCTTCGGTTAGCTGAGTCACTTCTGGGAAACCAGAAGCTTCTGGGTGCAAGAGGCTGCGGGACTGGGGCAAGCAGCTGAGGAGGGGGGCTTCTGGCAGCTCCTCCTGGTTTTTCCCAAGTTGGGAGGTTACGGCAGAAGCATCGAACGACCGTCAGGAGTGGAGTTTCTTCTCAGTCGCAGCCCGTCGCTAGATCTGCCCCGGCAGCATCTCGCCACGCTGCTCAGCCCCCCCACTTCTCTCCCGAGGGGGCAGCTGGGGAGGGGGGAAGGAGAAACGAGCCGCGTTCAGCCGCGTGCCCGGGCAGCGAGCGAGGCCGGTTATTTTTAGGGCGAGAGCGACGTCTGACCGTCGGTTGACCTTGCGGCTCTCCAGTCTGGTGCACACTCGGTGGGATCCAAGCAGATCGCTCCCCACTTGCGCCCTGAATTCGTCTGCAGCCTCCCGGCGCGACTTGGGGGTCAGCGGGGGCGACGGTGCCTCAGAGCCGCGTCGGGGCCGCACCCGCGCGGCCGCCCCCGTTCAGAACCATTGCTCCGTCACACAAAGTGTCTCGTTTATACTTTTTTTTTTCCCTATTTTTTTTTTTTTTTCCTGTTTTGTTTTCTGGAGCGTGAAGGACTCAGGATGGCGTGACGAAGCCGGCGGTCAGGTGTCGGGATGCGCTGCCCCTCCGCCCCTGTGCTGCTCGCAGCCTCTCCATTTACAAACCGATGCCTCTGAACGTCACGGAAGCGCTCCCGTTGCCGAGAGCTCCGAGTCCCGTTGCTGAGAGTTTCCAGTCCTGCCGAAAGGATGAATTCCCTTCAAAGGCCCAGGCTCCTCGGGACAGAGGAGCGGGCTTGAGCCGGAGCTCCCGAGGTGCAACACGGGCCGCGGGACACCACGGAGCGGGAGCGGACTCTGCATAGAGCCGGGAGCCGCCGCTGCTGCCCGGGGTGGTGCTTCTGGAGATCAAATAATATCCCCTTTTATTTTTCACAGTATTAAACCCAAACGCTCGCGCTTTCCCCTCTTGGTATTTCTGATTTTACAGATGACCCGGAGGGCGGGGAGCGGTTTGGGCAGAATTCACTTGTTTTCTAAGCCTTTGTGCTTTCTCCAGAGTTTAAGGGGTAGAATCTGACCAGGAGCAGCTAGAATCTGACCAAAACCTTTCCTAGGTCTCAACCAGCTGAACCCTAGGCAACGAGAGGTGGTCAAACCTGGCTGAGCTCCTGCTGAAGTCCCGCATCCTTGAAATGAGCAGGTTGTGCCAAGGAGTAAAAAAAATAAAAATAAAGGCACAAAACACCCCACCCAGGGCAACCTGTGCCAGGGAGTCGGCCCCAGCGTGGGCACGCGCCGAGCAGGATTTAGCCCTCTCAGAGCTTTGCTTCTCGCTGATCCTTGTCGACGGCTGGAGAGCGGGCCCAGCTCGTCACCATGAGTCAGGAAGGGATGAGGCTGTGCTCCTTTTCCTCCTGTTATTTTTCACCTTGACACATGTGAGGCCGTGGAAAGTCAGGGACAACCAGCACCATCCGCGTGTTGCAGTTTTAACATAAAAAAATAACGCTACGGCATCAAGCAAAGGAAGAAAAAACAAAACCACCCTTGGTATTTCACTATGTGAAAGATGCAAGCAAGGAAGAGAGGCAATTAAAACTTGCTTCATCCCATTATCTGTTATTTTAAGGCTCTTCCTCTTGTGCCCCATTTTAATGCACTTGCTGAGAATATTGGCTTTTTATCAGCCTCTTGGCTGTCCTTGGAACTTCTCTGTTCCCTTGTGAACGCTCGAGTTCAGCTCCTTGAAGTGAGGAAATAGGACACTTTGAGGGAAGAAATCCAGTGCCTGCAGCCATTCTTTTTTTTATTATTTTTTGACCGAAAAAAAGAAAATAGTTGCTGCTGTTCTCAGCAGAGAGTCCTTTTGAGTGTGGGACTGTTCAGACCTGGGTGTCTTCTGAGGAACTTGCCCCAGCGATGCACTGACCTCCTGCACGGTGATGAGCAGCATTAATACAGATCTAGAAACCAGTATCTATAAGGTCTGCGGCTGCTGTCACAGCAGGGGCCCAACACCCTCAGCTTAGGCACAGCCTGATCTTGGGGAACTGTGGAAACCATAAAAAGCCTGGTCTGGAGCTGGGCTGTGTGGCTGTTGGGTGCTGGACCCTCAGGGCTGCCAGCGAGCCCTGTTTCAGTGTCTCCAGGCCTCGCGCCCAAGGCTGGGCAGGCTCATTGCAGCCAAGCCCTGCTCTTCTGGGAACTAGAAATCATAGACTCACAGAATGGTTTGGGTTAGAAGTGCCCTTTTTTCTGCTCCTGGAGTCCCAGCACTGCCCCAGCCCTGCCAGGGCCCCACTGAGCCCTGTCCCTCAGCACCACAGCTCCACGCCTTGGAAACCCCTCCAGGGATCAGGGGGACTCCAGCCCTGCCCTGGGCAGCCTGGCACAGGCCTGGACAACCCCAAAGGGCAACAAATTGTTCCTCAGCTCCAACCTAAACCTCCCCTGGGGCAACTTGAGGCCAGTTTCTCTTGTCCTGGTGCTTGTTCCTTGGGAGCAGAGGCCCATGCCCCCCCTGGTTCCAAGCTCCTGAATGTCAGGGAGTTGTGGAGAGCCAGAAGGTCTCCCCTGAGCCTCCTTTTCTCTCAGCTGCTCCTCCCCACACTCCTGCTCTAGACCCTTCCCCAGCTCCGTTGCCCTTCTCTGGCCACACTCCAGCCCCTCCAGGTCCTGCTGGGAGTGAATTCCCAAAACTGAGCCCAGGATTCAAGAGGCGGCCTGCCCAGTGCCCAGTCCTGAGGGACGATCCCTGCCCTGGCCCTGCTGCCCCCTCAGTGCTGACCCAGCCAGGATGCTGGGGGCTTCTTG
>VWZK01002140.1:75186-85746 GCA_013396935.1 Baryphthengus martii
GTGGAAGCCGGGGCAGCTCCGCGCTGCGGCCATCCGAACCCTGGAGGCCCCCCCGCGCCCCAGCGTCGTCATTTTCATCTAACTAGTCCATCGTTAAGGACATCCCCATTACTGACGCACTTGCATAATGTAAAATAAATAAATAAAGGAAAATCTGCCTCATCTTAAAGGACTGTTCAGCCTAAAGGACTCTATGATGTGCGTGTGGGTCGGGCCAGCTCTGATTGTTGGCTCAAGGTGAACTTGTCCCCCAGGACTCCCAGGTCCTTCTCTGCAGAGCTGCTGCCCAGCAGGTCGTCCCTCCCCTCTACTGGTGCAGGGGGTTATTCCTTCCCAAGGGCAGGACCCTGCACTCACTCTTGATGAATATCATGAGGTTCCTCGGTGAGACTGCATCTAGGGCGAAGCAGTTGGCCCTAACCAGGAGCCACCAAGTGACCTTCTGTGACCCACGCAGCCAACAGTGGCGTTTTGACTCTGGCTCTGCTCCAGTGGCTGTGGCTGAGGTTGGCTGGACATCTCTCTTGAGACTGGGGAACTGGTGAGATGCACATGTATCTGTGTGACAGAAAGAATCACCAAATCATTTTGGTTGGAAGAGCCCTTTCAGCTCCTGCAGTCCCAGCGCTGCCCCAGCCCTGCCAGGGCACCACTGGGCCCTGTCCCTCAGCACCACAGCTCCACGCCTTGGAAACCCCTCCAGGGATCAGGGGGACTCCAGCCCTGCCCTGGGCAGCCTGGCACAGGCCTGGACAACCCCAAAGGGCAACAAATTGTTCCTCAGCTCCAACCTAAACCTCCCCTGGGGCAACTGGAGGAACAAGTGACTCTTGTCCTGGTGCTTGTTGTTTGGGAGCAGAGGCCCATGCCTCCCCTGGTTCCAAGCTCCTGAATGTCAGGGAGTTGTGGAGAGCCAGAAGGTCTCCCCTGAGCCTCCTTTTCTCCAGGCTGAACAAGCCCAGCTCCCTCAGCCGCTCCTCCCCACACTCCTGCTCCAGACCCTTCCCCAGCTCCGTTGCCCTTCTCTGGCCATATAACACCCTGCACCTTTGGATTTACGAATGGAAACCGCTCTCACACCAGCACAGCGGGAGCAGAACCTTCTCCTAGAGCAGATCTGGACCCGAGTCGAGCGGCTGGTGGAGGTCACACCTGAACCCCCGCCTCACTCCGTGCTCAGGGACATGGTTCTCGCTGCTCCCAGCGCCTCGCGCTCCCCCGGCCCTCGCAGGCTCCTGTGGCACCTCCCTCGTGGTTATTTTGGGGTTCTGCCAAACCTGTTCTGTAAAGAGTCTTCCAGGATGATTTCCTGCAAGGTTTGTAGCTCGTTAATTCCGACAGGCGGGCTGCTTTCAGCGCAGGTAGAGCCTGCCCCTCACTGGGCCCTGCCCACCTCCAGCCTCCCTTTGTTTCCCTCCTTCCCACTGAGCCCGACACACCATTTGATCCTTCTGAACGAATGCCAGGAAGCCACGGAAATGTCTGCTTGTGGTTTTTAGTGTGGTTTTTATCGTGTTTTTTATTGATTTCACATGAGGAGAGGTCAGCACAGCCGCAGCGCTGAACACGCCACCGCTGAGAAATACTAACTCGACAAAATGACAGTCAAGGTGTTAAAATGTATCCTAAAATAGGTAAAAATGCAAAGAAGCAGTAATATTTCCATTTAACAGCCAGCTTCAAGTAGGTTTACATCTAAATAAGTGGTAGCCTTGAAGTAAATGTGCTCCAAGAAACCTAAAACTGCCAGATTTCTGGGGAACAGGATTTGTCCCTGAAGCTGCCGCAGGAACAACGCGGCTTCTACTCTGCCCTCGCAGGCAAAAACCGGAGCCAGCAGCTTGCAAGACCTTGAAATACCAAATACTGAACATTCTCTGAAAAGGATCCCTTCAAATAGACTAAATTTAGGGATAAAGAGCTTAACAGGCACCTCTGACGGATGGAGTTACATCATTAACACACACAAGGCCTGTTAAAAATAATTTAAACCTCCAAAGCAGTTGCAGGACTTCCATAAAATCCCTCACAATGCAAAGGCCTGGTGAGGAATAATGGAATTTAGCAATATCTTATTAACAGAACAAGAAACTGCTCGTCACATAAACATAAATATTTAAAATAAACCTCCTCCTGAGCAGCTCGGTGACCAAGAGCGAGGCATAAGCGTGGGCCCTGGCAGCTGGGAGAGGTGGGGTCACGGAATGGGAGCTCTGCTCGGCTCCACAAGACCTTCAATCATTTTTTCCCAGGAAATCTATTTGCTGCAAAATTGAGAATAAGATGGGAGTTTTTTTAATCAGCTTTTCCAAATAATACTTGATTTCCAAGAGCGTCGAACACGGGGCCGGCGGTGGCTGTGATGTCGGCGAAGGGCGCGCTCTGCCCGAGCTCAATCACCGACTGCTTCTTCAGAACCAGGATGAGGTAGAACTTCACCGCGGCTTCTTTCCGGCTGTTTTTCCAGCAGAGCTCCCGAAAACTGACAGAGCACACGCCGGATCTCCTCAGGTGCTGCAAGGAGAGGAAGGAGAACAACAGTCAGGTTAAGCTTCCTGCCAAGAGCGGCTGGATCAGGTCATCCTTGAGGTCCCTTCCAACCTGGGATTATATGATTCTATCATTCACTGATTGTTATTATTCTTTGTTTTTTAATGGCTGCACTCCTGTCTAAATATTTATTTATGGGCACTGCAGGGAACCTTTGAAATATCTTTAGGTCATTAGCAAAAATGTCTTCCCCAAAAGGGTTGCCAAGGCCTGCCCAGGGCAGTGATGGAGCCCCCATCCATCACTTTAAAATGATTGTAAATTAATTTGATGTGAACATAAAATCATAGAATTGTTTAGGATGGAAGAGCCCTTCCAGCTCCTGGAGTCCCAGCGCTGCCCCAGCCCTGCCAGGGCACCACTGAGCCCTGTCCCTCAGCACCACAGCTCCACGCCTTGGAAACCCCTCCAGGGAGCAGGGGGACTCCAGCCCTGCCCTGGGCAGCCTGTTTCCTACAGAAACACCCAATAAAACGTAGCTACTCGCAGCAACACGATCAGTCTTACAAACAGGAGATCTTCTGCTGTGGTCCAACTGAAATCAACACCTGGTTTTGGCAGCTAATTACAAACCCCGGCACCAGTACCTGTAAAGTTTTTAATAACTGAAGAGTTCTTTTGCTCCACCTGATTTCCTCATCGTTTTTCCCACTCCCCGTTAGCTCCTGGAGAGGAAATGGAACAGAAGGTTAGAGAGCACGTGTCAAAAGTCACACCCCACCACGACAACAGGGAGAGTTGTGGCCTAGCTGAAAATCCTGGTGGAACTGGGCATTCTACTGGCCATAGTGGGGATTTCTGGGAGCTCTGTGAAGCAGGGCAGAACGCTGACGATGTTCCGCCTGCCGCAGAGACAGATCAGGTACTATCGAAGGGATCCCAGAGAGCCTGGGGGAGGCAGCTTCCCAACAAGGTACCGTTCTGCACAACTGGGATTCCAACAGTATTGGTACTGGGGCCAAAAAGGATGTTCAGAGATTTGGCTTCAGATTTCGGGCAGGAGAAGGCTGCCCTTGGGGCTGAGGGGTCTGAGGATCCTCCCAGCCAGGCAGCTCAGAAACTGGGAGCACAAATTGATTCCTCAAGGGCCCTTCCTACCTGGTAGTCTGTGATTCTAGGATAGGGTTTTTTGGGGGTTTTAAGGGCTACATTTATAAGTATTTCTTTATGGGTGTTGAATAAGGAGCCATTTCCCTCACATGTGAATGCTGGAATACACCCGTCTCCGATTAGCAAACAATGAAGTTTTCAACTGGCAAAATATGTACCAGAGATGACGTCAGGACATCAAAATCCACAGTATGTTCACAAAATACCTCTGAGAAAACATCTTTCCTCTCCTGAAGCAAGTCAGAGCTGCCAGCTCTGAGCGCACGTTACCTTTGCTGGCTCATCTTGCTGGGGTCCAGCTGCTTGGCCCAAGGGACGACTCCCCAGGGAGGAGCTCTCTGAAAAAGCCGTTCCCTCCTGCTGCCGGAACAGAGCGGGGCCGTCAACAGGTATTGCCATTTATGGGTAGAGTGTTAACCCTCAGTTACTCAATTCTGCTCAAAGAATTTAGGATAATAAACATTTGCCAAAATGATTTAATAATTGCTATTTCTGCCATGTCTTGTCTCACACAGGGAGACTGTGAGGGAAGGGCCTCACTGCAGCGTTTGGGTCCCCCACTCCCAGGAGGACCTGGAGGGGCTGGAGTGTGGCCGGAGAAGGGCAATGGAGCTGGGGAAGGGGCTGGAGCAGGAGTGTGGTGAGGAGCGGCTGAGGGAGCTGGGCTTCTTCAGCCTGGAGAAAAGGAGGCTCAGGGGAGACCTTCTGGCTCTCCACAACTCCCTGAAATTCAGGAGCTTGGAGCCAGGGGAGTTGGGCTCTGCTCCCAGGGAAGAAGCAGCAGGACAAGAGGAAGCGACTTCAAGTTGCCCCAGGGGAGGTTTAGGTTGGAGCTGAGGAACAATTTGTTGCCCTTTGGGGTTGTCCAGGCCTGTGCCAGGCTGCCCAGGGCAGGGCTGGAGTCCGCCTGATCCCTGGAGGGGTTTCCAAGGCGTGGAGATGACAATTTTGGACAACTCGGTTGTTCTTTCTCAGCTTTCACGAGCCCCACGTTCTCTGAAGAACGCCCTTCCACGTTAGCCCAAATAAAGATGGCAGAAATAGCTGATGGTTTTGCTTGCGTGTCTTCTCAAGAGGAGGCACAAAAGATCAGATTTGTCCTTGACAAACACAACTGTGTTTACCTCTTTGGTACAAAGCAGCTGTGTTTCATATTGAAGTTTCATTTATACTTAGTGATTAGACTATAAGTTCTACTGATTAATAGACACCTTAATTAATTGTTCGTTCTTTGTGAGAATCTACCAGGGTGTTTATAAAGCAACTCTCAGGACACGAGCTGCTCCGTGCTCTACTGGCCGTCTCCAGCGTCCTTTCCAAACACACACTAGTAATTTCTTAACGTGTTTTACGTGAAACGCTGGCGTGGAACCAAAGCAGCAAGTACACTGATGTCTCTAAAGCTGATGGGAACTGCTCACTAGAGTTTCACCACACTTATCCTCGGCTTCGTGTCCGTTAGTCCGCCACGTCGGCGCCAACGAATCATCTCTGGTTTTTCTCTCAGTCTCCGAGTGAAGCGACTCCTGCAGGTAACTTGGCTCTTCCACTCTCAGTATCTCTGTATCAATTAAAAACCCCGAGGTTTAAGAGACAATTTCTGTGAATTGCTGTCCTCAAAAAAAAAAAAAATAAAAAAAAATCACACCCTAGTTAATTTTGGAGCGTAAGAGCCAGAATGAGGCGATATAGAATAAACACCATTCCCAACAGGATCACAGAAGAACCTTCTCAACAAGTTTCCCCCTTCCTGGGCTTGCAGGAGGTGTTTCTGCCCAGGTTGTATTTCTAGCAGAGCAGAGGAGTGAAAGCAGATACAGCACCTCCTCAGATCGAAAATGGAGTATTTCTCCTTGCCGAATATTGGCCACAGTCTTCAAGATACACATAGAAAGTGTTTACAGGGATTTGGAAATTTGGGGAGTGCTTTGGTTAAACTTGGAATAATTTTTGCAGACAATTAGAGAAACCAAAGGTGAAACCAAAAATACCTCCTTATGCCACAAGCAAGAAAAAGACTTGCATTGCATTTCTGATTTAAGGAACAAAAGAACAGCAAAGTACTTACAAGAATCAAAAAAAAAAAGTTTTAATATAATTAACAGCCAATTTCCTTAACATTTAACTCTCTTGGCCTTTGATTTGTAGAATTCTGCACACAAACACCATGCATGTGGCTCTCAAACTTTATGTAAAATAGAAAAAAAAAATTCTAACACCTAACTCTGCAACAGAATTAAAATACTACCTGTGGCATCCTGCTGGTTTCTTGTTTTTTCCATTTCAAACTCCCTCTGCATTCCATTTGCTCTCATCTTAAATCTGTGACTCTTGAAGCAGTTTGCAAACAACTGAAAACAAGTATTTTTATTTGTTTGCTTTCTGAATATCATCTCAGATGATTTGCAAACATCAACACAAAGGTATGAACGTGAGCTCTGTGTGAAGTCCTGCTTGGCCAGGCACCTGCTCAAAACCAACTCCCGCAGCTACACCCAGGCGTGTGACGCTCCCACAACCTCCAGGGTGCCACAGAACCCCCTGAGGAGCTGAGAGTTACCATTTGCAGCTGGGTGTGGACCACGGGCTGGGCAGCAGAGGACAGCAGTTGGTCCACACCTCCCAATTCCTTCCATAGCATGGTTTTTTTGGTGGGAGGCGCGAGGTCTAAGGCAGCGAGGGTGTTGGTGTAGTTGTTCAGTTGGTTGTAGATGGCATTGCAGCTGAGCTCCTTGACTGTATCCACAAGCAGCTTCCTCTTCCTTTTCTTTTTTTTCCTCTGGGTGACAGCTAAATAGAGCAAATATTAAAAAAAATAAATGAAGAGTCTAATAAGGGCTATTCACAGAACGTTTCAGCACAAAAAAACCCCACTGAGTCGAAGGGAGAGGCTGCTGCTCTCCTGCAACACCACATGGACATGAAAATTAGAGTACAAGTGCACAGGCTATTTCTCCAAGAGCTTCAATAGAGGATTCTCTGTATCAAATCCACCTACATTTAATTACGGCAGATATATGACTATAGTACTAAAGAAGCAGGAACACGAGGTCTCTGTGAGAACATGATATCCCAACAAGGCTGAATGAGTGATCTCTAATCCATCAGGAAGTTAAGTGTCTCAAGAACATCTGATGTGCTCAACAGGTTTCATTACCGCGTAATTAATATCTGTACTTGTCAGTTTAATCCTTTAGCGGTGTAATTAAGAGGTATGCAGTAAACACAAAAGACAGACAGAGATTAGTTATACAGCCAGAACTTCCTGAATATTATTTGGGCAGGCTGGAAAATTCCAGTTTTCTCCGTTTTAGCATCAACAGGAACTTGTTGATTTGCTAAAAGCCACCGAAGTGACAGGCGACGTTTAGATTTACGCGCAGAGCAATGAAATGTTTTGCCTTTGGGATCTTGTTAAAGTTAAAAGTGAACAAAGCAAAGTTTTACAGAGGCCTGAAAGTGTGAAGATCGTTGTTTTATACATAAAAATCACTGCTGTGTCACTAGCAATAGAAATTCTTCAGCTGAGGTGTCAGTGACACTCGTGACAGGGCCGGGCGTGCGCTGTTGGAACCGCAGAGCGGCAAAACCTGATTTGGGACGTGGAGGAAACCGTGAGGAGAGATTTGGGCCGATCAGATTCATAACCTGATACTGAGTTGGTACAATAGTGGCCATGAAGCAGAACTCTGACAGCAGGTGCAGGTGAAATCTAAAGCTGGAATAATAGTTTTGTAAATATTTTCACTAACAAGAGGAAACCCAAATGTAGTTAATACAAACATTCAGCGAGAAACTGGTCAAGTTCTGACCTGTGTCATCAACGGGCTTGAGCACAAATCCTCCTTCTTCTTTTAGCCAAAAGATTGTCTCATTTGTTGAGTGACTGATGTCCTTCATGGTGATGTCTGCACAGTTGGACTCAACTATAAGAAAACGTGGAAGGAACAGGTAATATCAGGACTAGTGTGAGGAGAGGCCAGTGCCAAGGTTTCCCTTAAAGCTGTTCCAGAATTCTCAGTTTTAAAGTAATAGTGTGATGGAGGGGAAAGGATTTCAGACGTAAACAAAAATTTCCAGGAACATTTTTCAAAAATTAACGTCTTTCATCAATCTCAAACCACAAGATGACGAACACCAGCTTTCATGAACTACTAAAGTGTCGTTCGTCGCTGAAATGTGAGCCAGAAAGGCTCAGAGGTAAAGTTCACAGGGTATATCCTGGTTCTATTTCCTTTCCACTACAAAAGGGCAACCGTCCTGTCGCAGCGCAGGGTGGATCAACAGCTTGTGCAACAGGATGACAGGAAAAAGTGTTCCTAAGTAATGTGACCTTACAAAGCTGGAATCCCCAAGTCAAATTAAGTTATAGAATCATAAAATCTACCTTATTATATGTAATATATTAGAAAAAAAAAAAAAAAAGCAGGATAAATGAAGCAAGGAGGAAGGCACAGGCTGTTACACAGAGCTGGTTGAGCAACGATAGACACGAACACGGGGACAGAGGGTCCGTGAGAGGGAGAAGGAGCAGACGCTGCAGACTCACCGGCCGTGCTGTTCTCTGGCACCAGGTCTTGTGACAAAGGACATTCTTCTTCCACACCAAGAATGTCTTTATCCAGGCCGTTCTGCTCATTCCTCAACAGGATTTCTTAAAAGCAAAATGTAGAGTTTTGATCACTCTGAGCCTTAGGAGTCGTGAAATCACCCAGTCCGGCCTAATGTGTTACTTATGGTGGGTTAATTCTCTGCCAACAAGAGGAGCTCAGCTCACAGGCGGCTGTCGAGGGCACCCCTGTCCCCAACAGTCCCAAAAGGAGAATGTTCATCTCCATTTGGAGATTTCCACCTGTTCTTTGAAAAGTATAATACCGATATTGTTTAAAAGGTATAAATCTACAAAGTTTTACGGAAATACTTTAAACCGTAGAGATGTAGAAATTACTTTGCTGCCTTTGTCGTTACAACAATAAGGATAAAAATGCGGCAGTATTTTCACCTTTGGAAATGTAAAATTGTTAAATATATAAGTATAAACTTAACTCCTTTAATTCTAACTAAAATATATCTATTATTAATATAGTATTGATCTATACTGTTTAATATTTAGAAACATAAAATCATTACGTATAAATTGAATGCCTTTAATTCTAACTGAAATATATTTAATCTATCTAGCCTAATATATCTGAAATATATCTTATATTATATATCACTATATACTGTAGTATAGATATAGTATGTATCACTACATACTATAGTGATACTATCCAATATTCATATAATTCTAACCAAAATAGACCCTTTAAAACCATTTTACTTGGCAACATCCAAGCGATCACAGATTCAGTGACGAGTAGAAAAAATAAAACATAAAAAAAATGAAGCGTGAAACCAACAAAAGGTACAGAATTTCTGTCTGTAAACAATCACTTTCCTGCCGTCTCCTTGGTTTTCCTGTAAGGATAGAAACACTTGGAAAGAAATCAGTTCCAGCCCTACCGATCATATCGGCGGCGTCCTCCTCGTCTCCAAAACAGTCGCGCTCTAAGCAGTAGGCGTCTTCCTGCAGCGCAGCCTTGTCTCCGCTCAGGCTGGCGGAGCTGTGCTCGGCCACGAGGCTGTTGCTGCTCGTGAAGATGCTGCCGTCAAAGAAGTTGTTTTTTCTTAGTGCATCTGGTTCTTCGTCTGGAGAAACACAGAATTTCTGAAGCTGCGTCCGTGTGAGCTTTTGAAACACCCATTTATCCATTTCCGTATTTTTGCTAATAATTTTTACAAGATCGTGAGATGTCCCAGAGCTCGAATGGAATAAATGATAAATGATTTTAGCTAATTCAGTAAAAGGCAGAACAAGCTGGGTTTGATTCTGACTCCAATATTATATTACATTACTTACAGTACTTAGACAAAAGGCTAAGCTTAAGATGGTACAACAGGCCAACGGCACAAGCGTGAAAAAAATGCGCTTTTAAAACAACAGCTTTTTCACGCAGGGAAAGGACTCAGATCGTACAAAATTTCGCATAATCCACGCTTTTCCTTATGGAATATTTCTAATTTCTCAACTTCTCTCACCAAAGTTTCTATCACAGAGAAGTATATTGCTTTCGTAATCCTCTGTAAGTGTGATGTCTTCAGCTCTGCTCTGATTCAAGGTAAAATGTTCAGCAACATCAATGGCACTGATGAGAAAAACATTATACAGAATACAGGGTGAACCGAAACCCATCGAGCATTCAGCTGGAATCTGAAAACTTGGCTCTAAACAATCTTCAACCCTGATGTTTTATCACAAATCCCCAATGGATTGTGTCTGGTTTCTGTGGCGTGGCAAGTCCCCCGGCTGATCCTTGCTGCTGCGGAGAGAGAACAACTCTTTCCCAAAGCTACTGGTGTTCGAGGCATTTAAGGTTTTATTGGTAAAATTCACTGCTTTGAATTTCCACTAAAAGCTAAAAATAAGCTCATGGAAAACAGGTGCTGGATTTATTAAAATCAATACCTCTAAGCCACACTGGAAATCTCTTATCCTGGACCTTTGGGGGCACCAGAGCCATCAGAAACGTGCCTCGGCCTCCTGCTTTTTAGCAGGTTTTTTTTCTACATTAATTCTGGTTTGTGTCAGAAAAGCCAGAGCAATAGGCTGGCTTTTCATCAGGAGCCAAGCTGACTGCTGCTGATAAAATACCCCGGCCCCAGAGAGCAGCCGAACAGGAATTAAACGCAGTCACACAATGGAACAGCACAACATGGCGAGGTTATTGCTCAGAGATGCCTTGGTCTTGCAACAGGATTCCAACTTTTTAATATTTGTATATTAAAAATATGTTTTTTTTCTATTTCTAGATATATAAATACGTTTTTTTCTATTTCTATATATATAAAAATATTTAT
>VWZK01002141.1:0-12310 GCA_013396935.1 Baryphthengus martii
GTAAGATTTTGATTTAAGAACATTTATTGAAACACATTTTTGAGTGGACTTCAGTCTGTACCAGACCTGCTTAGGGAACTGTTTCTCCTTTAAGCACCTAAGATACTCTGCATATGCTTTTAGGCCTGTAATGATACCTAGCATTACTCAACAAGTCATGCTTTTAATAACTATCTCACTGGTCTAGTCTTCTACTGAATGCACCTTGCAGTGCAGCCTTTCATGTCACCTCAGATTTGGCTTTTCATTTTTTTAACCAAGATTTCCAACTCTATTAGTCTATATTAATTTCTATTCTCCTTAAGATGGCAACCTTTTTGTCAGCCAGGGTCTTAGGATTCCTGAGAGTTTAGGGTTTTTTTTGCTTTTCCCTACACCTCCTTTCTTCTTTAACATTTGTATTTTCTCTATTTTGCATCATATGCTTTAAGAGCAGGTATGAAAACAACTGTTTGCTAACTATCACAATAGAATGTCTGAGCCTTTTCAGGGCTAAGTTCCAGTCTTGGCTGTATACATTTCAGTTTCTTCAAAACCTATATATTGCCTCTCGTAGATTCAGAAAAAGGGCTTAGTTCTAAACAAAATAGAATAAAACACCCAGCAGTGAAGAAAAGTGTTTCCCTGCTTCTTACTCATGTACAAAGTGAAGGTACTTCAGTGACAGCTGACCCTGAACACACGCCTCTTAAAATCTTTTCTTTTGAGGCTTGGAGGTAGGGGTTTGAGCACTATGCAATTAAATCCAAGCAGAAAGCACAGGGGACAGAAGTATCTGGCAGAAAAATAGTAGTCACAGAATAAAGTTGTTTTTCCTCAAACTTACTCTGTAGGCACCTTGTCCAACCTGCTGTAGTGGACAGGAGACCCTTCATCACTAGCAGACTTCACCCTCCTTTTTCGACTGATGCCTTCTGTGGGTCTAAACCATAACAGAGTTGAGGTGTGGAACAGAGAATCTAAGAGGGATGGTGGTGGTGGGGGGTGGTGGTCTTGCTCAATAATAATGTACTGTCCCCCTCCTTTACATCTTTTGCCTGCCCTCAGCAAAACCCAATTATCTTTTCTCTCTTCTCCTGACTCCATGAAGATGTAAGCCTAAACCAGCTGATTTCTGCACAGCTGCCCTCCTCTGCTGAGTAAATGGATGGGGCAGATGGTCTATGCACAGTCCAACAACTTGCAATGCAGGGGAAAAGTTGTTGAAGACAGAAGCACCAGGGGTACTGTGTACCACGAGCAGAGCAGCCCACCTTCTGGGCATCTGGATTTGCCTGCTGTGAGTTCACACGTCCTCCAGCATGACTGTGTGTTGGAAATGGCCCTGGTTAATGGCAGAGATACATTGTGAGCATGAGCAGGGAAAGGTGAGCAAACAAGGTGCCAAACAGTGCAACATGTCCGTGTTAAAGGAACAAAACCCCAAGAATCCTATGTTCTTTATCACAGACTTACCTTGGGCTGCAACACCTTTGCAAGAGGCCTCAGGTTCTCCAGACCTCAGGCTTAGTCTATCAGGTAGGTTGCTGCACTCAGGTAGCATGGAATGAGCCTTTTTGCAGCTGGGCAACCATGGTCACATCTCCTGACTGGAGACCTCGCAGCAGGGAAAGCCAGTTTTTCTGTTGAATGTGGAGCAACCACTCACCAGTGAGAATAAGCTAGTCAGGGACCTCACTTATGTGTCCAGGACAGGGAAATCTAGCAGCAGAGCCTGCAGGTGTCCTAGTCTCCCAAGAGTTACCAGGACCAGCAAGAACTCAGTGTTCTTTCCTGCTGTTCCCTTCTCAAGCTTTGCAGGGGGAGCTGGCTGTGATCAGGATATTTAATGCTATTCTTGTGAAATTAGTAAGCACACTCACTGTGTGCTATAAAACAAAGCCTGGAGCCTCTTCCATAAACTTCCAGACCTCTTAACATGTTGCAGGCATTCTTCATACAGGTGATATGGATGCTACCCTACACTTAATGAACAGGGATTTTGAGCAGGCTAAATGATTTTTAAAAAATTACAATTTTAGTATTTCCTACTTAAAAAACCTGCACAGTGAGCACTATTTTTAACAAGTGAGAGGGCATTCCTGTGGGGCTTGTGGGTTATGTGGCACTTTTCCAGTGACAGATGCAGCTTTTGAAATTGTTCGTTTGTAATTAGGCCTGATCATAGTCTTGAAACTGCTCTGTCTTCCATCCATTCACCAGAAAGAAATCAGGAGTGAGGGAAGCTGATTTGTTTCCTACCATGGAGGTGCAGATGGTTGCATCTTTACCAAAGGTTAGGCCTTGCATGCGAAGGCAACTTTAAAAAGCGGTTAAATAATGTAAGTTTTACAAAACTGATGTATCATTACTGGTCAGAGAGAAGAAAACACATGAACAATGTATTTCTACAAGGAAAGAAGCATTTTGATCCTCAGGGGCTTTAAGGCAGTTTATGACCAGTCAGACAAAATCTGAATAAGCTTCTGGAAGAGCTGCCACTGATGCTGCTGCTCCAGGATGCTGTGGGAGAAACAGTGCTAGGTGGTACCCATCAGTTGGTCCCCTGCTGGGTCTGGGACGGTGCTGCCCAGTCTCCCTCACCAATACCAGGGAAAACACCTCAGTCTCCCTGACCAGGATAGGGGCAAAATTGACATGAGTACAGCAGAAACTGCAGGGTTATTGCATTGCCCCAAACTGCAGTGGCTGGGCAGCAATTTCTGGGCAAGAACCCTGAAACACCATCAATCACTTGTTTTGCACCCTCTCCTATTTACCTTTTCTTTCTCTCTTCTAAGTTCAACCCCTCTACTATTCTTATCTCATCCCAAATAACCTGAATGACCAGATCAACACTTCCTAGAAGGGAAAGACTTTGCTCCCCAGGGAGTGCAGCATTGCCAGGACCTATCTTCGTCCTTAACACAAACAACAAAGAAGGACTCTGAAACTGCATAGAAAAAAAGATGTTGCTCTTTACAGGAGCTAACTGAAATTGGGAATACAAAATGCTGTGGGAGTTATGTCCCAGGATATGTAAGAAACGGCTGTAGCCCTAACAAGATTAGCTGAAGTTCAGAAGTGTGTGCAGCGTTATTGAGGACAATGTTCTGATGATTAGAGAAGCAATTGGAGGACTGAATGCAAACAGATGCAGATTATAGAGAAACACTATTCACAGAGGAAACACCAGTCTCAGAAGCACAAAGTAAGATCTGGAGGCTAAAGACATAAAAATCCCATCAGTATCAAAAAGATAAAACATCTTTAAAAACTGATGTCATAGGTTTATGGTTCCACAGCTGTAAACTGGTCATTGCCTTGTTGACTGCATTGGCTGCAAACACACAAGGACATGATGGGGTGTAAGGAACTAGAAATATGTCTCAACATTGTTGGTGTAAGGAATAGAGATATAGAATCGTAGAATCGGCAGGGTTGGAAGGGACCTTGAAGATCATAGAGTTCCAACCCCACCCCCATCATGGACAGGGGACACCTCTCACTAGACCAGGTTGCCCAGAGCCCCATCCAACGTGGCCTTAAAAACTTCCATGGATGGGGCTTTCACCACCTCTCCGGGCAATCTGTTCCAGTGTCTCACCACCCTCATGGTGAAGAACTTTTTCTTAACGCCCAATCTAAATCTACCCTCCTCTAGTTTGAATCCATTCCCCCTTCTCCTATCACTACCTGACATCCTAAAAAGTCCCTCACCAGCTTTTCTGAAGGCCCCCTTCAGATACTGGAAGGCCACAATAAGGTACTCTCGCAGCCTTCTCTTCAGAATGAATAACCCCAACTCTCTCAGCCTGTCTTTATAGGAGAGGTGCTCCATCCCTCTGATCATCCTCATGGCCCTTCTCTGGACACTTTCTAGCACATTCATATCTCTTTTGTAATAGGAGCTCCAGAACTGGATGCATTACTCCAGGTGGGGTCTCGCGACAGTGGAGTAGAGGGGGAGAGTCACCTCCCTGGACCTGCTGGCCATGCTTCTCTTGATGCAGCCCAGGATATGGTTGGCTTTCTGGGCTGCAAGCGTGCACTGACGGCTCATGTTGAGCTTCTCATCCACCAGCACACTCAAGTCGTTTTCTTCAGGGCTGCTCTCAAGGCACGCCGCAACGTTTTTGGAAGAATGGTTTAACCACAGAGAGGTATGTCCCAACACTTTTGGAAGAGCAATTGAACCACTGAGAGATACGTCCCAACATTTCTGGAACAGTTTAACCACTGAAACCTCACCATCACGGCAACCAAGGAAGATCTACCCATCAGGAACACACATGCACTCTGTTGACTCAGGCCACATAGCCCAAGTCCTCCGCACATGCTCCCAGGCCCAGGGTCGACTGAAGGATATTGGGGGCTTGGACTTCCTGTGATCTTTGGGGACCCTCTAGTGACAGTACTGAGTATGTGCCCCACTGCTGAGTGGGAGGCGTGGGTATGAAAAAGCAGTTCCAAGAATTTACTGACTATGCAACAAGACAGTGATATAAAAGGCAAGACCAACGAAGACCAGATGGAACATTCTCCCACCGGACTTGAAGATACATTGGACTGACAGGATGCCACAGATCCGTGGTGGTAGCTATCGCAACTTTTTCACTCTCTCTCTTTCTCACTCTTTTCTCTCTGTCTTTTCTTAACATGTTTGTTGTGGGCCAAATAAAGTGACTTGGCACTTGACTCCGTTTTGAGTCTTAATTCTGTTCCCAAGAATACACGAGACCTGGTCACGATAAAATATCTAACTGGACATCACTCAGGAGTTAAGGCCATCTGCCCCCAGCCACCCAGAATTATCTGAGGTCAGTTGGAAAGCAAGGGGGTTTATCTTATGTGAAAATATTCCACCCAACAGCAGATCGTGACACAGGGGCAGGGCAGCCAAAAAAACAGCTGAGAGGATACTCTGACACGGGCATTTGTAGCCCTATAGACACAATACCTGGCACATCCAAAGCACAGAGCTGCCATATGGGGCTAGACAAACTTCTTCAGATGTTTAGAGTGTGGAGGGTAATGACGTAACTGAAATTATAGGAGAGGGAGGTGTTTGAGAAAGTGGGAGATTAATTGTTTTCAAGCTTCTCAGACTGTCTTGTGCATTGGTTGTTTGGACCTTATGCAATTCACACTTGGGGTCTCTGCTCATTTTGGAGCAAAGCAGGAGCAGAACTGAGGTGGGCATGTAGACACTGAGCCTGATGCCAGGTCTGGACTTAGGGTCCCAATACATTTATATGCTACTCCACCCACCCACAGGAAAGAATGCAAGTCTTGGCAAAACTGAAAATCTGTCATTTTCCTACCAGGTGATTCAAGGTAGGTGACCAAAATGAGAAAGGAAGGTAAAACAGGGTCTACTGAGAAAATAGCTGTGCATGCTGTGACCACGAAGGGCAGCGTAGCAGAACCCAGCGAGGCTACATCTCCTGACTGCCAATGCCCTGTTGTGCTTGCTACCTAGCATGAGAACCAAGAGAGTTAACAGGACTGTGTAACGTGGAAGAAAAAACCAAGACCTGCAAGAAATACTAGATAATAAAGCATCTGTACCAGATGGGTATGCAGCTGATTTTATGGGACATTCTGAGACAAATTGCTTCCAATTGTAAATGGAGTTTATTAACGTACTTAAGAAATAAAATGCTTTCCCCTAACTCAATTTAGCCTACCAGGAAGCAAGCCAAAGAAGCACAGAGTGTACAAATCTATTTCGTTATCTTGCACTGACTGCAATAATTTTAAAAGTCATTGCTATCAGATTAAGGGCCAACATTATACGATTTTTCTCAGGACAAGTTTTCTAGAAGCCCCTGCTGTTAATCACAGCACAAAGTGAGTATATCAGCTTTGCTGTAGTATTGTAATTTGACTGACCAGGAGTATCTCAGCAGGGGATTCAGTTCAACTCCTGAAAAAGGAAGTCACTCACTCAGCCAGTCTCTCTCTCAACCTATAATATCGGAAGAGCAGCGACTGCCTTTTCCCACTGCTGGTCTGGGCAGCAGAGCACACTCACCTTGCGTGTATTGGAGCTGCCTGGCACCTTGCCCTGAACGCCAGTGTGGAGAACTGAAAGTGCTGACACAACAGTTCAAAGCAGTGCACACCAGCTCAGTGTGTAGTGAATCAAGACTCTATGCGGAACTAAAAGTACACCGTGCATGCAGTAACTTGAGTAGATGAGCTTATGCCATTCTTGATACCTTGCAATAACAACCATGATTTACTGCTAAGAAGTCTTTCTGGGTTTTAGGTTGTGCCAGTCAAACCCAGAGTTTCTGTCTATGTAAGATGCACTATATCGGCATATATATATCCTTGTGGGTGATAGTTTGCAGAACCATTTCTGTCAGAGGTGATGTTTTTGAATGACGTTATTGAGTTACCAGAGTTTGGGTTGTTGTTTAGTGTCTTTGTTGTACATGTATTTAATGTGCATCTCTGCATTAACTTGTATTTCTATGGTATCAGTTGCTGCGGTGCATATATATACACACTCGTGCAGATACATACATATGTACATATGTATGCATATAGTATGTATTTATGCTATTTAAACATCTATTTAAAATAAATGAATAATCATCCCGCTTAGACATAGTTTCATATAACAGTATCAACCTTAGAATTAGGAATTTCTGCCTGCTTGGGGAACCCTTCTCCCCTGTTAGTGCTTGCTCTGTAGTTGCAGCGCAGGCATTAACACAGAAAGGTGTATTGTAGGTGGGGAGTGCAGCTGGCTCTGGAGTCTGAGTGTTCCTCCCCTTGGATGAACATGGGGTCATGCCATGTGCTCTGGCAGAGGTATTCATCTGCTACAGATGTTGTGGAATTGCTTATAGGCAATATGTCCTCTGTAGCCCTGATGGTTCTCAGACTTTCCGAGTTCAAATAGAAGCCCACCTGGAAGCAGCCAGGGCTGATGGTTTCTGCTCCAGCGGGAGGGAGATGAGATCTCCTGTGGAACTGTTACTCTCTCCTGTGCCAGGCAGCAATCTCAACTGCAGCTAGGGAGTACTATTTTGGTGAGGCTTCATTTAAATCCTGGTGACCAGATGTGAAGGAACACCAGGCTGGGGTGTAAGTTTTCTAAAGCTTTTAAATTCTGGTTTTTTAATTTTATTTTTTTCATGGCTCTATTAAAAGTTTTAAGAGCATTTTCAGTTTTATACATATTTTACCTATGTGAATTTAAAATGAGAGCAACACTTTCACAGCCAGCGATGTCTCCATGACTTGTGTAAGGACTCTACGCCTTGCCTTGAGGCTATGTATCTGCATCTCGCACATAAATACGCTGAGAGGTTTTCTAAAATTGTCCCGATTCGAGACAAATTCAGAGGAGAAAATATCCCCTGATGGAAGGCAGGCCCCTCCCCCCACCAGGTTCGGGAAAGAAAATGTCCCCGGAGGAAAGTGAAGGGGGAAAACTATTTTATTTAACAAGGCAACAAAAAAAAAAAAACACAAGAAAAGGACAATAGTGCTAGACAAATAAATCGCNAAACCATAACAGATATTTCTAAATATCTGTTTAACAGGTAGTATTTCTCATATGTCTCCTGCTATAAAGACTGACTCTTAATTTTTTAACAATAATTCTTATAGGCCTTGGAGGTAAATAAAAATTACTAATATAATTTTAGGAATGGCTACAGTGTGACTTTTTATTACCTAAGAGTTTGTGACTCAGGACATCTCAACTTTGGATCTCTACAAAATTATGTTCCCTGCAGAAGCTGAAAGTCTTTTTTTTTTTTTTTTTTTAGCCATTTCTAGGTTTATGAGACAACATCTAGGGCTGATTCAGGATAAAACACTGTCTCTAAGGTTTTGTGTATAAAGGAAGAGGAGGACAAGTATTTCTTTTGTTTAATCGATCTGTTGTCAGCTGTCCAGAGGTGTCCAGAAGCCTTTATGACTATAGTCTCCAACAACAAATATGGCTGTATCATGTAACAGCTTCAGTATGTTTCTTTTTTTTTTTCTTTCCTTTTTCTGGTGTTGCTGTGCAGTGCCTTGCTCACTAGGTGGCAAACTTCACAAGCTTTAGCTGACTGGATGTTTTTTGCAGGCCTTTATACCACAAGTAAAATAGCATGTGCTGGGAAAGCTTTGCTTGGACTTCATCCAAATGATACTTGCTTTCTTTCATTCGCAAAAATAGGAGCCATTATTGCCCCTAATTCAATCGTTTTCTTTTCTGGGCCGATCTGTGAAAAGCCTACAGCTACTGCAATGAAGTATTTTCTTTCTGTGTATAGTGCTCTTTGAGATTGTAGAATAAACAACAAGTGAAATGCCCCTTTTTGCTATTTAAAAAAAGAAACAACTCACATCAACTGCATATATGAAAAAGAGGTTTGGTTTATTAATACCATAGAACAATTACTACTTAAAATGAGAGAAAGTGCTGCCATTTCTTTCTGTATAATAAATATCCTCTGGTGCTACCGTGTGTTTGGTGTCATTATTAAGTGCAGGGAGAGCATTTGGCACTCTTCATGCCATAGAAACATGGGTGACCTTCAAGAAATGTAAGAGGTCCCTTTAGCATGTAACTAAAATGACTTCTGTGTTTCAGTAACTGTATAATCTAAGTTCAAGTAGTGATACAGAGTAAGTCGCTGAATGGTATGGAGAACAGGATCTGCCTTAGGATCCCAGCAGATTTTCTTTTCACTCATGGTCTGGTGGCATTTCTACTAAGCATCGGTGGGCTTTTCAGAGGAACAGAAGGCATTTGTCCCAGGAAGGTATTTGGAAGGAAACAAAATGAATTTCTGGTGCACAAGGGCATTAAGAATAAGGGTCTGTGTCAGGCTGGCCTGACTTTTATCAGAACCTCTGGAAGCATTTATTATCACATATACAGTATAAGGCATTGTGCACTTAATTTACTTTTATTTGTTTCTTTTTTTTTTAATAGGTGCTCGTTCTGTAGTATTTCTTAGAGTAGAGAGTGAAGAAAAATGGAGAAACAAACACAGAGTAAGAGATTTTCGTATAAGATTTGGAAAGAACTGGAGTTTCAGTGCTTGGGAGGACAGCTAAGTTGAAACTGTTGTTGCAGCTGTTAAGCATTCTTTTAATGATACTGAGTTTAGGCAAAGAACAAAGCCCCTCTATTCCACAGTAAGTCCTTAGCAAGAATGAAGTGTGTTGAGGGGGAAGATTGGAAACAGTTGGACTGGTAGTTTACTGAACTGGAATTTACTCTGGTCATGATCACAAGCTCTGCATCTGTGGGCAGCTCATTTTGTTACTCTGTGCCTCTGTTTACTTGCACTGCCAACCATGAGACCCTGAAATAGTAATAAGTGTTGTTTTAAAATCTGACATCTGCTTTCTGAGGTGGAGGACTCAATCCTCTGAGGTTCATATAAACTGAGGGAAGCATATTGGCTTCCTGTGGGAGAACTCTGTTAGTCCTCTCCTCATCCTTGGATCAAGTCTTTGCTCTCCTTTGCAATCCCTGTCCCATCCCGTCTCCCCCCATATTTTTTATTTCTTAATACCTCCAAGTCCTGGTTTGAGTTAGGACAGAACAATTCTGTTCAGTGATTGTACTTTTCAGCTAAGTTCCTTTAGCTAACTGCACTTTCTGAAGTTAGAAGCATGTTTTTGCAGGCAGTGCCTGCTTCTAGCAGTGATAACACCCGTTATTTAGAGTTACTACCAAGGATCGATGTGCAGACCGAGGCCGCTGCTAGATCCTGTGTGCCACATTGGGGGCTATAGAAAGAAAAAGGCTGCACCTGCAGGGAGGAGTGAACAGATCAGTGCCCTTAAACTGACCCACGGGGTATTTCATCCCATAGATACCATATTCAGGTGCTGGGGGCCCTTGCTTGGTTGCCCTTAGCTTGGGGGCACTTGCTTGAAGTCTTCCTCATTTCTTCAATGGTCAGCATCCAAGGAGGAGACTCCATCTGTTCTGCTTTCAATCCTGATCTGTATGTTCCTGAATCCAGTACCAGAACCCAACTCCTGAACTCAGTTCCCATCTACTGCTAGGCCCAGTCTGGGACTTCCCTGTTCCCTGCTCCACAGCATCAATGATCATGGTGATGTAATTGCCATTGGGAATGTGTGTTTGTTCAATACTGGTTTTGTACATTTGTATATATTCCATTTTATGGTTATTTCCGATTTCCATTAAAGCTGCTCTAGTTTCCTTTTCTAATGGCTAATTCTCTCTCCCTTATTCTTTTTCTCTTCCCCTTTGGGGAAGGAGAGGGGTTAACAGAGAGCATCTGTTATATGTCTAGTGGGCTGCCCTGACTCTAAACCGTGACACCTCACCTTCATCCTCAGTAGATCTGTTGACATAATCCCCTGATGTGATCATTTTCACAATGCAATTCCCCATTTCCTATCTCCTCATTTCTTCTGTCCCTCTACTCTTTCTCTGTGTGTTCCCATTATAACCTGTTGAGCCTGTCTGGGCTTGTGTTCCTCTTAATCTTGTTATTACCCCAAGGTGCAAGGTGAGATTTCTTCTCTGTACTCTACCCCTGTTGTTTCCTCCTCTTTTTGTTTCCCAGTGCTCTCCGCAGGCACCCACCTCATCATTTTTTTCCATCTATGCCCCCAATTTGTGATGTGCAAGACGTCTTTCCTGGGGGAAAACTGGCTCCTAACAAAGCAAAGGAAAAAAACCCAGTAGGAGTTCATAGCCTTCCTGAGTACACATCTTTATTTTAGCCCTATTGGGACCAAAATGGGAGAATAAGACTCATTTCAGTAAGGAAAAACATTGCTCTATGTGGGAAGACAAGTCCAGCATAGCACTGGGAGGAAAATGTGCCCCTATGAGCAGCTCAAAGCACATCATTAGAGAAAGGTTCTGAAATAGTGGTGCTCAAATCTGCCTCTGACTGTCCTCATAAAAAGAAAGAAAAAGCTAGAACTTTATAACTCACCAGCTAAGGGAAAAGTGAAGAGAAAAGATGGTGCCTGGATATCGTGGCTTGTCATGTCTGCAACCGCCTGGGTCACGAAGCCAAAAGGAAGCCTGTGTCCTTTCAGAGGGATCCCCTGAAGCCAGTTATGGAAGAAGAAAGAAGGGGAGCTATCTTACTCTAACCTAGCTAATGCAGTCCAGATTGTCAGGCAAGATGAAGCAGATACTTGAAGGCATGAGGAAAATAGTCATCAAAGCCAGAGAATTGGAAAAATATTGGGGATGAAATCCAGGGAAGTGTGGAAGCAGATTGAGGTGCATATGCTGAGTAAGGAGGCGTGTCCATTGTGGAACTCATGCTGAAGAGGACCACGTTCCTTGGGAATCCAAGCAGTGAGTGTCTTGGGAAATATGGTATGATTTATCAGGGGGAAGGAGATGATAGGAATGGTGGGAGGAAGAGAGATTGAACATAACTTAAAATATTTTCCAGAGGTTTTAGCTGAAATATACTTATTTGACCACTAATGTCCTACCAAAAGTGTTTGGTTTCTTTCCCTCTCCACAACTTGATGCACAAGGCACGACCTGGCCCAGGGTGTCTCTGAGATGGCGGGGCTGAGGACCACTCTGACTAATGGCAGAGGGCTACCTGAGCTCAGCCATCATCACCACGTGTGCCTACACGGGGCTGCGCACATACTTATGGCTGGGCAGTGGGCAGGATCGAAGGGAAGTGCGTGGTGTGGAGGCTTCTCTTGGTGTAGCACTGCAGCTGGGGGAAGCATCAGCCTGCCTAGGCTGCACCAGCACCAAAGTCCCATATCCCTTGCCATAAGGGAGTATAAGGCTTCAAGGGTTTTGGTCTGCCTCGTCTCACAGTAAAGCTGCTTGGGAAACCACAGAAATCTAAAAAAGGGGAGAGAATAGGTGGTCAGTAAAGTACCTGTTGTGTTTGACTCATGGCTCAGCCTGTGTGTGCAAAATGCAAAGTCCACGAAAAGCACTTTGCTTTGTGCCCTTCCTGAAGCTGCATACCAGATTGCCATTTGTGACTTTCATTACCTGTAACTATTCACAGGCCTACTGTGACCACCTTTTCTGTACTATATGCTTGGGAAGGTTAGAAACAAAACCTGTTAAAGGCAATGTTTATTCCTTTTCAGTGGAATTATGAAGAATCAAATTTTTTATAAATTCATATTTTGGCACTAAAAGTGCCAAAGTTTGTAAAACTTGTAACACTTCTTCCCTCATTTCGCTATCTGCTTGGCCTCATGCTTGCATCTGCTACATTGCTTTATCAGCATAGCTTTGCTGAAGAAAAGGGATCCTAAGCAAATCCAGTAAAAATATCAGACTTTGTCTTTTCTTTTAAATTTCTTTTTTTTTTTTTTTTAAATC
>VWZK01002141.1:12349-26754 GCA_013396935.1 Baryphthengus martii
CTTGTTTACTTGTCCAGTCACTTGGGTTCAAATTATTCAAAAATGTCTAGGATTTTCAGTTTTTCCTGAGGATCAGTGATCTGTGTGAATTAAAAGCACTTCCAGTGCGAGATCCTGCTTTGATGCCTGAATGGCCATATGCATTCCCTACTGATTGGAATTTTTGCAGGATACAATAGTTAAGCAAGGTTGACAAGAATCTCCTCTGACTGTATGTGCAGAGTCTCTCTGGCCTCTACCCCTCAATTTCCCCTACTACCTTTTCTTGGGATGGCCTGTAGGTAGTGGTTCCTCTGCTGCAGGGGACATTGTATGTGAGTTGAAATTAAGTGGTAGAAATGTATTAGTTATCATACCAGAATTATTCATTTTTAATTGCAGCAACATTAAAAAAATACCACATTAGGATCTAATACCAACTGTAATTTCGAAGCAATTAAGGTATCACAACAGCAAACTAGACAAAATAAGCAAAAACAGAGTAAAGCTAGCAATAGAAATAATGAAGGTAGTTTAGCCAAAGAGAATTTCACATTTCTAGTTTTCTAGTTTTTCAGGAAAGTTTGACTGTTGACTTTTTAAAGCACTGTTTTGGAGGCAGTGGATAGCCTAGTAGTCCAACTACCTCTTCACCTTCTTCCTGATGTGCAGCATGAGGGGAATGAAATTGAAAAGAGGAAAATGAGAGGCAAAAGCAATATTGCAAAGAAGTGAAGGAGAAAACTCAGCTTTCTAAGGTTATCCTTGCTAAGGCTTCTTTTCACAAAAGCAACCTGCCTGCTAGGTAGATGGATCAGGTCCCTGCATTTCTTAAGCACAACACAGCTGAGATTGAAATGTATCCGAAGCTGAAACTTTGTATTGCTTTCCTGTGCAGAACCAAGAATTTTGCAAGACCGGCATTTGAGGAATACATCTGAAGGCTGTGGACAAATTCTGAGTTTGCACATGAGGAGGCACCTCTCACACCACTGTACAAAGTACAATGGATGTTGCATAAAGTTTGGCTCCAAAAGACTCTGAAATCCCAATGCCAGGCAGAGAATTTTACTGCTAGTGAATGCCTATCTGTGTGATGAAGGCAAACTGTCGGTAACTTCTTGTGATGTTTAGCTCATTAGTTCCACCAGTCAATACATGCAGGCATGGCAGGAACAGCAAATCCTGCATGAAAACAAGTAAAAAGACAGAAAATGAACTTTAAACTGCTTTGTCTTTCATGTGGAGAAGATTAAAATGAGAAGCAAGTTTGGCTTATTCCATCACTAAGGCATTCCCATCAGGACTGTTTTCGTAACTGCATCTTCTCTGTCCCCTCGTGGAGTTATGCCTTGGGTGGATTCAGCCTGTCATGGCTATTTTTGGATTATTCCCTTTGGTTGTTCTCGTGCATCAGCAGAAGAGCAGCTGTGGTAGCTCTTTCCTTGGTTAATCCGCATAGTTTTATGTCAGTCCTAAGGAAGCGAGGCAGAGGATGCTGGAACATACAATCTCATTTCTACAATGAAAGACAGCTTGTGGCAAAAGCCACGTAAGTTTTTTTCCAGGGATTAAAAGTGATGCACTGATATTTTTACAAACTGTCCATCCAATCCACAGGTCTTGCCTACTGATTTTTTTCCATCTTGCTGTTTTATAGGTGCAAATATTGGGGTGCAGTAAAGTGCAGAGATTCTAGGGACTGAAATCTTTAGCTATAAAAAAATCTGGATGTTAGAAAACATGTAATTGGAGACAGAAGTCTTCCACCTCTCTATATGCACTGTTTGATCTTGGGTGAATCAGAGCTCACCTTTCTACTCCTGTGTTTTTCTAGATAGGGATAAATATAATTCATCCGTGGTGTTACTTGTTGAAATATTTACACAAACTAGAGATACTTTCTTGATTTAGGTGAAACACACCCACATTTAGATAGCTAAACTCTCATCGCTAAGATCAGAGCAAACTACTATCTCATTCAAAGCCACTGATTCCTCTCAAAGATACGTAACCTCCTCCTTCTTTTCATGGTGTAAATCCTTCATAAAAAGTTGCTGAATGCAGAATGCAGCGAAGACCTCGTACTGTGACGTAATTGTTTTAAGATGGACTGGTTTCCAATTTGCTGTATCATAATAGAGTAATAAGAATGGTCCCCTTAAGAAGATCTTTAGGGCTCCCAGCCTTTAATTCATCACCTCTTCCCCTGTTGTACCTTCAGAATTAATCTTTTCTTTCTTGCTTCAAGGCACTAGATAGGGAATCTGTAGAAAATTACCTGGATTTTTTAATGTATTTAGATGCCTCCTTAGGTTTCTGTCTTTTGCCCACATAGATCTTCCAAGTCCTTGTAACAATGAGTGGGTGTTTTACCCCTTCTGATCACATCTCTGACTCTTAGTGTCAGTGAGGCAGAAAGCTCACCTTGCTTTGCTGAGAACTCCTCTTTAACCTGCTGAATTGTACTTCAGAAAAACTGCCTGCTCTTCCCATCTAATTGATCCCTTTGACATCTTATCTTGCAACCATTGTCTGCTCTGTTTGATCTTGTTGTGTACTTCTGATGCTAAAATTGAACTGGTATGTACAGATCATAGCTCTGTACTCCTATCCCTGTAGTGGGTAGCTTTGTAAAAGAGCTGGTGGCTCAAAGGCAGGAAAAGCAGGCACTGATTCTGTCCGTTTCGATGCTATGGAATGACTCCTTGGCATGTCTGTGGCTTGTCAGTCAGTGGAGTGAGACATGCAAATATGGCATTGCATTTGTGGGCTCCACTTGCTCTGCCAGATCAGTTTTATTCCCAGGAATGTAACAGATACCATCTTTCATCTTACTAGACTAGGAAGAATTACTTCGTCCTTTACATTCATTTTTACACCACAGCATATCAAAGTACTGATGGACCTCAAACATTATTCATGATTCCTTCACCAACATCATGATCACTCTAGCTTTATCTTTGGTCATGCTGGCATCTGCACATGTTACCTACTTATACCTTCCTGCTCTAACCAAACTGCTGTATTTCTTATCTCTCATCTTTACTAGTTTTCCATTTTGCTACATTGAATTTAACTATGTCCCTCGATTTTAAGGTTTTGCAGCAGTGCTATCAGCTTTCTCTTGATGCCGTTCAGCTCCTGAGCAGAGACTACAGGCTTGCTTGGTATCTCTTTCGTATGTTTTTTTCACACAATTATGTCTGAATGCAAATCTTACACACAGAACACTTCTCTGCTTTAATTTTTAGTTGCCCCTTCATTCTCTAAAAGCTCATTCATGAATGTCATCACATATCACTGCTTTCATTAGTGAAAAAACAAATTGAAATGCAGTTAAAAAAACACTAAGAGAACTCCCAGTGTCTTTCTCTGCTTTGACTACTGAATTGCTATGTGCTGTCTCAGCTTTTGCCTGGCCCACTTCTAACCCTTGCCCCCTCACCATTCTGTTTCAGCTTTTGTAGGCTGTAAAATATCTGATAACAAAAGTGATGAGTCTGCTCTGTAAAAGGATCCTAGTCTCAGGACTGGAAAAAACGCTCAAATATCCTCTTTGCAGAGTTCATATAAAACCTGTCTGATGCCTTTTTGTGGAGCATTTTGTCTGGAATGTCTGAGCAGCACTCCCTGGCTCCAGACATTTTTTTAATGTACTGTATTCTTTGGTTCATCATTGTGATTTTAAGTTTATATAATTCCTTGGGCTTCAGTCTCAGAGGGTACTGATTATTCTAACTCCTTTTTAAAATGTATTGTCTTGCTGCTTGTATGTCTTTTCACTACTACTGAGTTACATCGCTACATTCCTCTTTAAACACTTTTAAGTGAAATGAATTATTTTTTATTAACAAACCAAAGTATTTTCATTCATTTTTGTAATATGTGAATTTATATACAACATCTTACTTCCTGACTTTTAATGTGTCTTAAATTCTTGACGTTAATGCAATCGAGAAAACAACTCTGTACTTTCATACATTAAACCCTTGCAATCTCTCAGTGGAACTAGCCATATGGGCTAAATGCTCTAATGTACCTAGAGTATGCTTAAGGACTTGACGCTGCAAAACCCTTTCACTTTGTTCTCACTTCAGGAATAATCCAGGGCATGGAGCAGATTTCAGTTTGGTGCCCCAGTTACTGTATCTATTTCATGGCCTTTCAACCTCTTAGTTCATATTCTCGTGATTTTAACATTTGTCTCTGCATGGTTATCCTCTCAGACCTGGGTATTTCCCTTTCATCTAGGAAAGCTCTCTAACATCTTCTCATCTCCAAACCTTCCAAGGAAATATGTACGGGTCTGCAAAAATGAACCCAAATGCTACTGTATTGAAGCACATTTTTGTTCACCACTTTCACAGGACTGATTCTTCTGCCATTCCTGAGTGCTAAAAACCTGGATACTTTGTCTTTGGTGTCCGGAGATGTGACAACACAGCTATTCAGAGTTTGGTGTGGGAGTCCAAGAAAGCTAAATGTACCTTTTTATTTCCCCAGTAAATATTTTAGACTGAGAAGGAAGATGATAGGGACAGGAGTGTGCCATATGAAAGGGTATGTGCAATGAGCTACAATCTTATTTTCTAAAAAGTGAAGTCCTTACAGTTACTGTGTCTCACTATCTTGCAGAAACTCTTTGCAAGGCACTTGGCCAGTCATTTTTAAGTTGAAAGTGTGGCAAAAAACCACTTTAGCTTTATAAGGAAACATATTCGCCTACAAAGTAAGAATGAACAGCTGACATATCTGGTGTCCTTTCTCCCATGTCATCAGTTTCAATAAATATCTGAAGAGTAAAGAATAATATTTTGAATGGAAATACGCAACTAGTGACAAAGATAATTACTGAACTTTACAAGAACATGTGCTGATAGCAAGTCCTAGTTTTCACGGCTTATTATTTTTCTTCTGTAGATGGTGAAGCACTGCAGTGAAAAATATTAGTCTTCCCATTTCAGTGATGTAGAAACGAGAAGAAATGAGATTAATTGTTTAGGACTGACCAGACAGCTTGACATGATACTTTCTAGTCATGCCTGCACCACATAAAGCAGTCACAGTGACAAGAAAGAGGATACATGAACCGAGACTGAATATAGCCACTTTAGCAAAGATAGACTGCTGTTTTCAGCTTCTTCATGCAATGTAGGATTTACATGCTCTGGAACCTTTTTAGATTCATACCCAAGAAATAACATAGCTTTCCAGTTTCAGTCAGAGCTCAACCACTGCTGTAGTGAGGGGAATGGAGTATCAACTGTAATCTAGGGAGCCAGCCTATATATTTAGTTAAAATCCTTAGCAAAGCTTCTACACTGCGTGCAAGTTTTTGATTTTCTTTTTCAGTACAATGTAAGTGCAGATTTATTTTAAAATATGAAAAAATCTGGCCTATATCACTTTAAATCTTACAGAGAGGGCTGAAAAGTCCTATTCTACATGTTCCCGCATATGTTCCACAGCTTTCATGAACAAAAACCACTTTACAAAGGCATGTTCTTTAACAGTTAATTCTAGCCATGTTGTTTTAATCAAGCATCTAGCAGAAGACCACACAGAGAGCTCAGAATGCAATTTAAAGGGAGAGACTTTAGTGATTGGGGCCCCTAAAAGCTAGAGAGACCTCAGAAATGAAAGCTTCCTGGAAAAAGGTCTTGATAAGTCTTAATTGGCAGTGACCTCAACTTAGGCCTAATTCCCCATCTGCTTACAAAATCAAAGCTAGGTGAGTTCATCTTGCTCCTGTGCTGTGATCTTTTTGCACCCAACCTAAGTGTGCCACCAAGTGTGTCTCAGCATCGATGACAGGCCCGGGGCAGCAGCAGGATTAGAAACCTACAATCAGTGTAGAAGGGTTGCACAATGGTCTATTGCAATGACCTGGTGTGGCCCTATCTATTCTCTGAATATTGACTGTGATGCAAATACTGAGTATTTTCATGTATGCCTTAGAGATATCTCAGGTATTTGAGTCTCCTCTTCTGCAATATGTGTTACTATCTGAGAGAATTAATTGAGGCTAGTACTCTATAAGCCTTCACCTGTGACTGCCTTTCACCAGCTGTGCTGTTTGAATATATGTCAAAGCAACATACTTTTAGATGTCTTACAGAAGCTCTGATGTATTTTGTTTGGCTTATTGTGCCTTTTTTTTTTTCTTGAAAGGGTAATTCTTGTACTTCAGTTTATCTATCAGCTGTGCAATCTCTGCAAATTCAGAGAAGCTATCAACTGATTGCCGATTTTCCTTATAAAAAAAATAAAATAAAAAAGTCCTCCTGTCCATTGCTGTGGCATTCCTGAGATTTCATAATCCTGTTTCCTCTTTCACTTGGATATCTGATCTGGCTGTGTTGATGGAATTTAAAGCTTGAAAGAACAATTGCAAGCAACTTATTGCTGGTCTGGTTGTAATTTCTCTTGTGCTTTGTAGTTGCTCTTCATCTATTACTAATAGAGGTGCATCTTCCAGGTAATGGAACTATTCACAACACATCTGGTCAATCATTTATAAGCTGGAAGGCTGACAAACAACTTTTTTAGATGCTTTAGGGATTAGATTGTTGAATTCTCTCCTTCAAAGACCAGAAAAAGTCACTTTGCAGAAAATCTGCAGAGGAATCAAGAATCCTATCTAGATTTAGAAGGAATGGCACTAAATAGGTTCATATTCCCATGAATACCAGTAATTTCTCCATTGGGAATTGTTTTTTCTAACAACTGGTTTTAATTTTTCTGGAATGGCTTTGTTCAACACACATTCTGTAAAAAAAATCAGTTTTCCACTGTTGAGTTGCATTCTTTGGTGTTTACCTTTGTGGGAATTCTCTCTACCAGTTCTTGTGTCCTTCTTAAGATTATTTAGACCATTTGAAATAATTATTTCATAATTAGTAGTCTTTCAAAATAGATACAGTTACACATGGAAACACCTGAGGATCAGACTCAATGCTACATTTATAACAGGAAGTATACTAGGAGTCACTACTTAAAAGGCAGACTTGTAAATATAATTTTCTGCGAGCAACTGCAAAACTTGAGTTGGTGCATCATGATGTTCATTTGATTGACCTTGTTTCACTTCCAGTTCTGGGAAGTTATTACAAGAAATAGCTTCATAATTGCAGTTTCACAAATAAACACTTTGATACCTGAAGTCTTTGTTGGAGATTTTAAGCTATACATTTTGGCGAGATAAAATATTTCAGCATTAATAATCTTCCTGATTTTGGCCAGTATATTTTAATATCAATATGCCATGGAGAAAACCCATGCACTCAGTTGCCACAGTTAAAATGCAGGATAATTACTTTGTAAGATTTGACTGTTTGTAATTCTGTGACCTCCTGCCATTGTGTTGCCTTAACAAACCATAGGTTCTGATACGAAAGACAAAATGTACAGCCCGCAAGAACTATATTTAGCCAGGGTTTGTCCTGTTCACCCATCAGTCTTTGGTTTCCTCTTGTTAGAACTGCATTTTCTATTAAGCAGTCACAGCTCAGTCATCCAGGAAGACTGGCAACATTATCTTGCAGCTTTCGCTTCGCTTGCTGCCACTGTCTAGAAGACTTGCTGGTTAGCTAATGCAATACCCTTTGGTCTGTAGAGTGAAGAAGGAGGTCTTGTTGGTGTTGTTCTTTCATTAGAACATGTAGATATTATTCTTTCACACATTTTCACAATTCCAGTGTTAGGTGGGAATTGCTGCCCTCCCTGTGGAGTTCTCACTTTGTTCATTGCATGCCTCTAGCAAGTGCTGCAGTCGCATGGTCATTTTGTTTGGATTTATTCCTTAGTGATGAATTCCATGCTGTATAGTACAGCTTAGCCCTTCAACAGAGATACTTTTGTGGAAATTTTTACCGAGCCCATCAAAATTCATAATACCTACAAGCAAAATAAAACCCATCAATTTCAAGGTCTATCATGAATGGGTGCTGTTTTAATGGCAAATATTTTCACTTTGCACTAATGACTTAAGAAGATAACTGGAGTTTTCATGCAGAAATTTTCAGGAAAATAAAATTTTCCAGTGATAATTTTTTGGTTGTCTCTGAGCAAGCCTAAGATTGGACTTTTGGAGGTATTTCTGCACTACATGTTATTCACAGCCTGGCTGGTGACACCCATCTGTAAAACTTCAGAAATATTTAAGACAATAACATTCCTTCTTATTAAAAAAATCAGGGTTGTTTGAATGTATTATAGGAAAAATATCACCCTTAATTAGTACTGAGCTCTGATTAGAGACAAGTCTGGACCTGCCCACAAAACACAGAACAAGAGTAGGGTGGGGTTGAAAAGTCAGGAATCTTGCAATTGCTTCCTGCATCCTACATGTTTTGGAGAAGCGTTGGTCTGTCCATGGCACTGGCACATGTACATGTCCTCAGAGAGGTCACATGATGGGCAGAGAAAAGACATGGTACTGTGCTTGTTATGCAAAAGCATAACTTTCTGTACTTATTCTTTTACCTATGTTTTTTGTCTATCAGTTTGTTTTCTTTTGACCCTTAATGGATATCTTTTGAATCTAAATAGGACCTGGAGAATGAGGGCAAATAGATTAACAAGAAAAGGAGACAAAAACCTGTTGTTTCTTTCTAAAGCAACTTGAAAATAGAGGTGATCAGGTAAACACTGCCAGGAGCAGCTATATTTTCTGTTTTAAACAATCCAGATGAAAGTTATTGGGTTTTTTTTCAGTTTTTTTACAGAGTAGAGTATATTTCTAAGTGCTGTGATGGAAATTTACTGCAACTGGACAATGATATGTTTATGTGACTTTGCTTTTTTTTTTTTTTTTTTTTTTCTATCTCCAGATGTGAAGTGTCAACACAAAAAAAGACATTGGCTGAAGCTGCTCTTTCTATAGAGGAGTAGAGTAAACACTGTAAGAAACAAAAGAACTAAAACCTTATTATTAATGGCTTGACAAGGAGCTACTTTTTGTCTTCATCTTAAACCCATATTTTTCAAAATACCACAAAACTATAATGAATTTGCATTGGATCTGTGCAGGATCTCCACCCCAGGCTTTACCTTCCACAGTGCAGAAAGTGGATGACGAGGAAAAAGAATAGAAATAGTGAGATAACTACATGACATTTAAGCTTTTTTGTTCTCCTTCCTGCCCTCTGTGCTGTCTAAGCCTTTGGTCTTTCCCATTCACATCTTGCTGAGCCAGAAGTGGTTCCTGTATGCTTGTAGTTCAGTGGATTTATACTCCATTAACCTGCACAGACTCCACTTCAATGTATATAAAAGATTATGGTCCACGTTGACTGTTGGTGAGGAGTTCCGCAGCGTAACTACCTGGACTGGCCACAAACCCCTCACCTACCAGCTTTTCTTGCTGATCCCTCATTCTTTCTGAAAGTGATAGGGGCTCATTTTTCTTCTTAGATGTATGTCTAGGACAAACTGGTTTTATTAGAATCTGCATTGATACATCGATAGTTATCTTACTATGTAAAACATTATTGATCAAACTGAATTTTGGGTTTATGTGAAGACTTACTGAAGGGAGAGCCCAAAAGAGGAGCTTGTTACCTTTTCCTTAAAACTTTGACAGATTTTTGGCACTGAGTTTGAAATTTTTGATAAATGTTACCAGAGTTGTACTAAAGTTTTGTTAGGGTGGTAGGCTCCATCCACTGAGTCATAGTCATTTCAATTATAAATTTAGGTCAAGTGCATGGTTTTAGAAATGGTTCTTTTTTTGAGAAGCTCTGGTTGATCTGTTTCTTTGAGAAAGAGTGCAGTTCTCAGTATGCTCAAATAGCAGTTATGGAATTATGTTGCATTAGTGTGTTTTCTTATGATTGATGCCTGAGTTTGAACTAAAAGTCTCTAATGCCTATGCTTCTTCTCTGTTCAACATCAGACAGGAGGTGGAAACTGGTTCCTACCTGAGTCTGTTTTCAGGCTTTATGTGGAGAACTGACAACAGCAATTTCAAACGTATACCTAACAGCTCCCAGAGTTAATGTGTCCATATACTGCTTCTAAACAGACAACCACTGAATGCCCTGGAGTCCTTTTTCCCCCAGATTCAACAGTCTGGGGACGTGTGGAAAACTACCAAAGGGTATTTATTTGGGGTGTGTATGTGGTGGTGTTTTGTTTTTTTCTTTTTGTCAGCTATATGACTCTGGAAGAATTTCTCCATATATGGAAGTGTATGGCTCACTACAATATTTATTTATTTTTTTTTCCATTAGCTGTAATTTTCAGTTTCCAGATCCTGTAAGAACTTCTGGGGTTGTTTCAGCTCTTGCATGGTAAGATACTTGCCTTTGCCTCCCTTTGTCCTTCACCAAATGAAGCTACATGAGGTTTAATGTTCCCTTCTCTGATGCACTTTTTCAAGAACTTTTTCAGTTGTGAAAGCCTTATGTTCCTTGTCATACAGAAAACCATTAGCCAAACCAAGCTGACTGCCAAGTGCTCTGGAGCCTGTGAGGTGCTGTGTCTCTGGAGATGTTTTCCTTTTTCATCATTTCAGTATCTCCCTGCCTTTTGCAGGGATCTGGCTGTAACTTACAGATGGTTTAATGAAGGGAAGGTAATACAGCTGGAATTTTATCTTCAGCTGCTCTAGGAGTAAATCACATCCCAGTCCTCCTTATCAGCACAATGCCATGAATGCTGTTACTGACATAGAACAAATTGCTTTACCACTGCACCGTACCAGCTGTGGGCAGTGATGTGAACCCGATACACTCTTGCACAGCCCATGCTTGAAATGCCTTGAGTGTATATATAGACTCATCTAACGGGGAAGGAAAGACAGCCCTTTAAGATTATTTACTACTACTAGGTAGGGTTCATTCTGTGGTGTTCTCATTGTTTTGTTTATTCTAAGTGTGGGAAAAAGAGGAGTGAAATGCAACAGTTCACAGAATTTAATTAATGACTTTCAGAATCGCTACATGTAGAATGTAGTAGGAGTAGGGTGTTTACTCAGGATTTTTTGTTTCTGATGAGAAGGCTGTGTCATTTTTTTTAACAGTAATGAATTTTAATATTAGAATGGATAATGTTTGTTATTGTCTGTTTTAGAAAAAGGTAGTTCTAGTTCAGAATAATCTGGACTACTAAAACTCTCTGACAGCATCCCAACTATTTTGTTTCAAGAAAAATTGCATTTCTGTACAAGCACTAACCTTCTTTAGCCATTTGACAAAAAAAAAAAATGAAATGGATGTTGTATTACATAAAAAAGCCTTGGACGGGAGATTCACTGAAGACAAGGAGACCCCACATGTGCAGAGTGGCTTAGCAACTTTGGATGGCAGAACATGGCCATTGTGCTTCCTCCTGACTGGCGATCTCCTCAGGGCAGGAGCATAACAGCTACTTGAAAACATGTCTCTGGTATCGATATTCTCTGATATTACAGATTTTGTAGTGTCTTCAATACATTTCCCAGTGATAAGAAGAAGGTTCTGTTGCATTTATTTTCTTTCCCTTTTAAGCTTTAGTGGACTAAAAGTGTGATGCACAGAGATAAAAAGCAAATTTTTGCATATGAATGGATTTCTCCATTGGCAGGGAAAGCAGCTGTCAATTGATATGAAGTTCTCAACGAGAGAAGAGCAGCCAATTAATTCCGTGTTCTGCTACCTTTCTGAAGCTGTACCTTGTAAGTCAGTGACTGCTGTGGGGAGCAACTCATGAACTCTTTGTTTCTCAAAAAACTTTACATTTCTCCAAGTCTAGGCTCAGAGCCAAACTCCATGACTTGGACCTCTCTCTGTTAACAACCTCTGCTATTTGCATGAAAGCAAAGCCCTAAAACTAAAAGAATAATCCATATGCCTGCATGCTAAAAATTAAAACATTTCAGAACCAAGACAGCAGTGGATTTAGTAGAAGACCCACCAGCCATTACACTAGTCTCCTGTTTAACTGTTAGAGGTTTGAGAAGAGACACGATCGTCTGTGTAGTCTGAAGGAATCTAAAGATCCTCTTGCTGATAATGTTTAAGCACTGACATGATCAAACCACATATTGAATAGCACTTGTATTGTCATTCAGTACCTATTAAACAGCAGTTTCTGGCAACTCTAAGGTTGCAGCTCTGTCTCACTGTTACCTGTGGCTTACTTTTAATAAATAACAGTTTACACAGGTATGTGTTGTATATTAACATACATGTGTCCCTGATTGTATCCTGTAAGTCTGCCAAATATTTACTTGTAGTTATTTTAATCACTGTTGGATTGCACTTCCTTTCAGTATTTTGTTAATGTAGGATTAAAGATCAAGCTAATGTTGCCTGCTTAGTGACTAGCTGAGAACACAGAATGCGGCTTACTTTAGTACCTGTTGGGCCTTATTTTAACTTTATTCTGTGCACAAAGCTCAGAATAGATACTGTTAAGCCTCACAGAATGTGGAAATTTTTGAAGCACTTAAATTCTTGTCCAGGGCAAAACTTTAATTAACAGAGAGCAATGCACTGGAAATGATTAATGGAGCCTTTACTCGGTACGTTTTCTGACTGTCTTAGGGGCTTAAGCATCTGTCAGAAGAAACACAGGAACTTTAATTTTTTTTTTTATTCTCCTAACCCTATGTGTGCTGAGAATTATACCAGAGGGCTTAACCCTCTTTCTTTGTCACTGTTACCAAATGCATGCCTTTGCATCTACTTCTGGATAAAAATTATAGAGGGAATATGCTGGATTCTTTGGGAATCTGGATGTCCAGTCACCCTGAGAAAACTGCTGGTTTTCACTAATGCAAATAAAGTATAGTAAGATATGGTCTGTGGGAAATGTGCGTGATATTTCATGGTTATCTGTGATTCCAGAATAGTCTGGGACACACTATAATTATACTCTACAAGCTGGCTGTGGTAAAAGGAGACCTCAGTGAAGTTTGTTTAAATCTAGCTGCCTCTGTGATTATTGCAGAGTAGTTTTATTAACTCAGGCTAGATACTGTGACTTTTCATGGTTTGATCTTCTGGCTAGGTAAGCCATGTAACGTGTTTAGACTTCATTTATCAGAAGTCATTTCCCAAGAGGTGAATATTGTGTCCAGTACAATGTGCAGACACCACAGTTCTGGAGAGGACTAGCTCTGGCCATCACACCAATTGGGTATGATTTGAAAAAAATGGGAGGACTGTTTTTGTACAATAGCAACCTACTGTTCCACTCACAGAAAACTGACTCAGAAAAATGCAAGCATTAATGTCACTGATGCAAGTGAAATATATGTGCTTTTCTGCCTATGTTTCGTTTTGTCGCCCTGCTTATTTTGTGCTGACTGCTGGGGCTACTGTAGAGATAATGGACCGAATCTGGAGAATCCTTCAAGTCTAGAAAAAAAAAAGTCTAATATTGATTTTGAATAATGAGACAAAACCATGAAGGTACTTTGTTGAATGTTTTTTAAAGGCAGAATATAGTTGGGATGATTTGTTTACATGAAACTTAAACTGAATATCCCATTAACAAGTGCTTTCTCTTCAAGAGGTTACTATGCATCTGTGTTGAATTAACAGAACTGTCCTTCCCATTCTGTAGGAGAAGAGATCCATTTTCTGCTCAGGAATACAAAGGAGGGCTATAAACATGTTTACTTTATCATGCCACATTATCAACATGTCACTTTATCAATCTACATTCTTTTGCTGCAAAACAAACATCTTCCAGTCAAGTGTGGTTTTGTGTGTTCCTGAGCAGCCATGAACTGAAAGTTTATGCAGTGAAAGCTGAGTAGTAAACATTTTATTGTTTTGCATAAGAATCAAAAGCTTTGAAGCTGTCGTTATTACATTATTTTGTGGTGTTCTGAAATATAATCCATAAAAGAGATTTTAAATCAGCTTTTAAATCTATATTTTTCAGCTTTCCTGGCTTTTAAAAAGAGCTGACCTCTTCTTCTCAAACCATCTCTCTGTTTTGAAGGACAGTCTCTTGGGTTGTTTCCTTTCCTAGTACGTACCAGGAGGAGTTGCTCTGCCCTGTACTTAATTTGGTGAAGGATTTCCTGGCCCAGGAGAAGGCTTAATGTGTGTAGTCAGCACTTATTCTGTGATAGACAGGAAGACAAAGTGTTAACCGAACAATTATTACAAATCCAAATAAAAAGCTGTTAATGAAAGCTTAAAATAAAGCTGGAAAGTTTCCAAAAGTCTACTATTAATATCCTCTTTTTGCCTGGGTTTTCAGTTTCTTGAGTATCTTTCCAGTGAGAAACTAATTTTGCCAGTTCCCCATACGCCTCAAAGCAGTTTGTAGCAGCCAAGATCTGACATTCTGACAAAAGCGTTTCTGCCACAGTAAACTTTCATCCTCAGTTTCTGTCTCTCTTGTATACTTGCATCTTTACAGAATACTTTAAAGGAAATAAAAATAAATAAAATTGACCTTCCTCTTCTTTTTCTTTTTTTTTT
>VWZK01002141.1:26777-49131 GCA_013396935.1 Baryphthengus martii
TTTTTTTTTTTTTTTTTTTTTTTTTTTTTTTTTTTTTCCCCCACATCCCCCTAAAGGAAATGGGAGTGGAAGGATAAGAACAAAGAAGCAGGGAAAACAAGACTGCAAGTTAACAAAGTACTACTTTGGCATTCCTACAAAAATTGTTCTGGGCTGGCTCCTGACCCCTCAGCTCCCTCTGTTCATGGTAAAAATTATTGGTAACACTTTTCCTATGGGGAAGGGGTAAATTTCTTCCAAAGCAAACAAATACCTAAGCAGCGTAACCAGCAAAGAGTTATGAACCAGCTTGAGCAAAAGAAACGTGTTTCTTTGCAGTAAGTAAGTAGAATTAATTTTAATTTTCTAAACAACAAAATTCTTTCGCTGTTAAACTGTAAAATGATGCAACAGGTGTCAACTCTGTGATACTTGCAGTTATTAGCAGCTTGGGACTTTAGGGAATTTTCCTGTCCCGCTCCTCCCTCCTTCCCATCTTTCAGAAATCTGCTTTTTAGTATATTAGTATCTTATTTTAGCAAGACTGAGAATGGCATGCTAATTAGTCGTATGGAAGGTAACACAGGCCTCCTAATCTTATGAATATATTTGCTACAGGAAGCAAAACGAGATTGTTCTCATTATAAACTATAATAAATATTGTGCAAAGACAGCATGAATAGTTACTCTGGCAGTTACTTTGTTTATGGAGGGTGATATACATGTTCCATATCCTGTCATCTCCAGTATTTGGCAGTGCTCTTAGCAAGAACTGGTTTGGTTAATCCAGCAGGATGCAAACTTGGGGCCCCTTAAACTGTGGATATTTGAGAAGTCATGTCTCAGTTTCAGAGCTTAATGCTGAAATAGAGGTGGTCCCTTTAAATACATTTAAAGACATTTCTTATATGCAATTTACTTCTGTTTATGTGAGATGTTATCTAGAGGACGCTAAGAATTTAAACATCACCGTTCATTTGTGCTTACCAGTAAAAGTTGATTGTAACCATCTGTTGTAAAACAGACTCAGAAAGGGATGACTTTTCTGCCTTGTAGTCCTTGCCTGCTCAAGCCTCAGCCTAGCAAAATGAGAGTGCAGAGGAAACACTGCTGTGTTGCTGGGTCCTGGCTGAACTGTAGGTAGCATAGGGGGCATCCCTTGACACACAGTGCCAAATGAAGGCAGGCGTTTCTGTTTGCTAGGACTGCGTGGTCGCACCTGATTTTTAAATACAATTAATAGTCCATTTGGCAGGGTTTGTGGTGGTGGTAGGATTCCTGCTTTGCTTGCAAAGAAGGTAGTGCTAATAATATTTCTATTCTACTGTCGATAAATGACAAGGCTTGGATCCACTGATAAACTCTGAGTGGGCAGAACTAGATTTATTTCAATGACGTTCCACATGAGTGCAAAGATCCACCTAGACAATGATAATTCATTTCAGGACTACAGATCAGACTGTAGGCCCACAAGACAGGCAATTGTTTGACTCGTATTTAAAATTAAGGTAATTGAAGTTTTGTAAAAAGAAATATCTTAGTTTTAATGCACATTGCCACTAAATTATTGGAAATGTACAAACTGTTAAAATATTGACTATGAATTTGTTTTCCAGTGTCTATTGGTGTGATATTGTCACCTGAAACCCTTGACACCTGGTACCAGCACTTTGGAAATGCCAGATGCTCAGGTGGAAATCAGAGTATCTCATGATGACATCTAAATGCAAGACTGCAAATTGCCATATAGATGGGAGTTTCATGGCCCTGTCTGATACTGACAAAACTGAGAGAGATTCACTGTGTGAAACTGCCACAACAGGAAGATGCTAAAAATTACCAGCAGATGACTTCAGAATTGATCGAAATGAGACTCTGGAGGGTTGTATCTTTGAGTTGTGCAAAGACTGGGAATGAGAAAACGCGGGCTGAATACAATAATACAGGAAAGCCAGGATGTCAATTTGAGTTAGCAATTTTGTTCTGTTATAACTTTGGTGACACCTTCCCCCTCTCCTTTTTTGCTTGAAACACAGTTACTTTCTATTATTGGTATAAACTGTTTGGCCTTCTCAAGAACTCTGGAAATACAAGTCTAAAATGTATTTGGGCTGAGGCTGTTGGTTTATAAAAAGATTTTTTTTTAAAAACTGTGGTTAAGCTAAAGAGCCTTTCATGTATTTGATATGATTGTCTCAGTATACAATCAAAATCTGTGAATCCTAAGATGCAAAGCCTTGTCCTAAAGGGTAAAATCACTAATATCGTTGTCACAGCTCTCACTAGCTTTAGTGGAGTTGGTTTTCCACCCCAAACCTGACCAGAATTCAGCTGTTTTGTAGCTTGCCTGCATCCCTGTTTATAACATTCCTGTGAAGTGTCTCAGCTGTCCTACATGTAGCCCGAGTCAGCTTTGGAAATAACGGCACAGTATTACAGATAAAATACAGTATTTTCACTCAGATAGACTATTTCTTTTGCCAGTTGTTGGTCAGTATTCTGTATAGTGCCAGAGAAAAAAAAGAGAAAGGCAGGAGGGGAAAGTGAGGATGATTTTCTGGCCAACTCTAGTTTATAATGAATGCTAAAGCCAACATAAGGTTTATGTTGAACAACAAGGTCTGGTTAAGAACTTGCCCTTAAACTTTAGATGAGGCTTATAAATGTAATTGTCTGTACTTCCTTGAAGGCTAGCAAAGTTTGAACAAGCAGTTCTCTGCTTCTGCAAGTGCCCTTTTTGGGAAGAAGTCAGCTATGTTGGGGAGATAACACTAGAGAGAGATCAAGGGTGTAAAGGATGCATTTTTGCTAAAAATACTGAGGCCCTACAGAATTTGCTAATGTACATTAATTGCTAGGTTATTATTGCTTCTCTTATGTGTACTGAAGATTCCTCTTCCTCCAATAGTTGGGGTTTTTTTTGTTTGAAATGCCACACAGTTTTGCATTACTTTTTTTTCAGACCAGATGCACAAGAAAGTTAATAGCATATGTAAGTAATTGTCTTCTTTAGCCGCAAGCAAAATGCCATATGCTTTCTTGAATGTTTGAGCTAAGTGTTTGAAGGATGAGGTTTAGCTGACACTCTAATTCTCTGTAAAAGTGCTGTGGCAGAGTTGGTAAAAAGAAATACTCAGTGTCAGCTGTTTCCTCATCCCCCACACCCACACCAGTCAGATCTATCCGTTCACAGGAGACTGGTTTCCTCTCATACTGGGAAGCCAGAGCAGACCATGCCATGCCTGAAGAAGGAGTGAAGTTTGCAGACATTCACAGGAGCCAGGCCTGCCAAATTTGGGATACCTGCTGGCAGCCTGCTCCTCAACTTCATTTTCCCCAAGGTCCTATCAAGCTCCCACCATGTTCGTTTTTACCACTGGGTTTAAGCTCATTATGACCTCAAGCTGGTGCACCCAAATCGAGTGCAGTACACAAAGTGTCTTCCAACGGTGCCACCCAACAGTGTTACATCCTTCTGAAGTCAGTGTTAGGGGAATACACACTACGGAGGCATGCGTTTTGTCTAAATAGTCGGTAAAAGACAGATACTTGATCTATGTGTGAGTAGCTTTTCCCATAAACTTGGTTTCCATTTAAATAGCTTCAACTGGGGAATCTCCTCACTTATATTCCTATCTCCTCCTTCTCCAACACAGTAGCCAGGCTCAAATCTTTCATGTTGCATGCATGAAAATACAGAAAGGAGATGGGTTGTTCTGTCTTTTTTTTAAAAAAAAAAAGAAGAAAAAGAGAAAACTTCTCGGGTTATGCTTTCAGTCTCATTTACTTCAATTACTTTTTTAGAAACCATTCTTTCTACCTTTTCCTAGGATAAAAAAAGCAATTAGAAGAATACAAAAGCCTTGAAGTAGTGTAATTCAGTATGTTATAAAAACCATGAGCCAAGATCCTATCCGTCACCACAGGTAAGAGGCCTTTGATACTGCCTATGTAATTCCCTTCCGTGTAATTACATAAGTGACCCGAGTCTGTTACTTAAAAGGATCAAACTACAGTTTTTGGCGAGGATCTTAACAGGGGTTTTGTTGTCTGCATTGGTTGATTTTAATAAAGCTACTGGCTGCAATATTGAATAGTTCAGTATTCTCCACTGGTGAGGCTTTTGACTTGTCTTGGTTCAAACTTTGAACATTAGTGAAGAGGAGTTTGGTACACTTTGTAATAATATTTCTGCTCTTCCCAAACAAGCCTACACCTTTGTAATATTAGAACTTCTTTTTTGAAAAAAAAAATAAAAATTACAAGTACAGTTAACTAAATGTCTTTTCCAGTTTTTAAAGTCTCTTTAAATATCCAGTGATATTGCTAGGGTTTATGACAGGCTAGACTGTGAAGAAGTAAGAGTTGTCAATTCTGATGTCTGCACAGAAAAGGATTCTCTTTCCTTGAAACCTCTAACTTCAGTTTTGCAAAACCTCCATTTCACTGGGTACTGTCTTTAGTTTGGATGGATAGATAGCAAATCTTTCTGGAAATAAGCCAAAACCCAACCATTGGAAAACACTGTATACGCTCATAGCCCTTTTTTTTGGTAAAGATTATAATCATGTCAGATCAAAGCCCTGTTTTTGTGGATTAAAGTAGAGCTGCCTGCTTTGAATAAAAGCTCAACTGATGTTGGTTTTCAGTTCTAAACTCTCAGCTGTTTTGGCTGCATCCTGAGAATAGCCTGGTGGCTATCTTGGTTCTTGTGCTGAAGTTGGTGAAGAGCATCTTGGCCATCTCCTCTGCTGACTCTGCTTCAGGGTCAGTGACCTCTGGACAAGAGTGGTCACAAGCTACTGGGAGACAGGGACAAATGGATGCTCTCAGTGAGTGTTAGTATAATGCCTCAGCTCATTATTTTGGCTTAGAGCAGGATATATCCTCTAGGGCAAAGCTCCATGTTGACATGGCTGCATATCAACAGGTGCCAAGAGAACTTATTCAGCACCAGCCAGGGTATGTTTGCTCAGCATGGTGGTGCCCTGCAAGAAAAGCTTCCTTTGAATTTGTGAACGCAGGTGCCTCCAAGTAACTGAGCAGCCTTGACCTCTAGGTGCGTTATTTTTTGGAGATCATTCAGTCTGACTCTGAACTCAATCTGGAAAGCGCCATTTGTGAAAGCTGAGAGGTACTAAGACAGACAATTCAAATTTAAGTGCATACATCCTTTACTTTCATAGCTATGTCCCTGCACATTGTGCTACTCTTAGGACTAAGTAGGTCTCTAATCGCTTTGATTCTGGGGGAGATGCTTCCTCTTCTCTCTGAATGGATAGACAAAGAAAATAGTTGGATATTTCAGTCTAATGCCAACACCTTACACATGTCCCAACCCATTCTATGAAATCCATACAAGGATGAGGTTAGATGAGACTTTGAGCAACTTATCTAGTAAAAGCTATCCCTGCCCAAGGCACGAGGGTTGGCCTAGATGATCTCAAAGATCCCTTCTAAACCAAATTATTCTGTGGTTCTACAATTCCATGGAGTTTGTTGATAGTCTTGGAATTTCACAGCTGGCTCAGTTTCTGTGCTCCAGTGCTCTTGCTATTTGAATCTAACCTTGACCTTGGGGACAGAAGTTCAGAAAATGCGAGAATTTTCTTTGTCACTCATTCATATTTCTGTTATTTGACAACACCCAGCTCTCTCTAGAAGCACCAGGGTTCCTCACCACATATTGGAGGCCTCAAGAGACTTCCTTTGTACTTTTTTAGACAGACCTAGTCTGACTGATTTTAAGTTGTCTTTGGACAAACTTCCAAGTGAAAAGACACCTCACATTATCACTGCTAGCCTGCAAAGTACCTCAACTAGAAAGAGGTTCTGAATATAGTTGTTTTTTTTTCTTTCTTTTATTGGGCTCACCCTCTGGCCTGTGGAGGGAGAAAGCAGAATGACTTTTGACTTCTTGTCTAATTGAAATTTTGAAAAAGAGGAACTAAATAGGAGATCTATGTGATTATCTGTGTGATTATTTAAAGACTTGGTAAAACAAACACTTGAGAAAAACAACGAAAGAGGAAGAGAAGGAAGAATTTGCTTTATTAAAACGAACACCTCCCCCCAAAAAAAACCCCAAAATGCTACCAACTACAGATGTGACTATATGATGAATTTTGAGTGCAGGTGTTCTGTGATGTAAGTTTTAAAATTTCCCTTTCTAGAGATAGAAGATCATGAAGTTAACACAACTCAAACCACTTATTCAAGATGATTTCTCAGGCATTCAGAAGTTCTTGCTGGAGGACTTTCTCCTGATATTATCTACTGAGATACATACTAAGAATTCTAAGAAAAAATCATTCCTTTTTTCCACTGACCTGCCTTATTTGCATCACTTGAATAAATTCATACCAAATTCTTGCTGAGTTTTTTCTGTTGCACACCTGTGTCAGACTAGGGAACTGTTTCTTTGGCCTCAACAAATCATAGACTAACACTAGAATGTTATTCAGTAAGAATACCAAGACAAAGGTGTGCCTTGACCTGTATGAGATGGAGCTGTAGGCCATACCTCGTACCTGTGTTTCAAGATCTTTTCTAATACAATCTTTGTGCTGCACTTCTTTTCTTTTTGCTTTTATCTTTCAAACCTCCCAGGTTGCCCATTTTCTCCTACCCTCCTGTGCACTTCTCATCCTTAGGTCTGCTTCTCCCCATACAACAATGCTTGGGCCAATGCTGTACTTTGGTGTTAAAGTAGAAAGATCACAAGAATATGATATGAGCAATGGGGACTTTCTGGAGAAGACTGAACTTCATTCTTCCAGTTGATAATTTCATTCATTGCAAGCAAGGATCAGACTTGGTAGTGTTATAATTAAAATAACACACCTTTCTAGATTTCCCCAAGCTGTCTCCAGGTGCATACAAGTGGGGTTTCTTTTCTTCCTGTATTTCGGAAGGCACTTTCAATTTTCTCTAATTAAACTCTCATCTTAATAAGACCTTGGATGAATGCCAAGATGCAAATATTCTTCAGAAAATAATCTTTTTAGAGGATTATAGCAGATTAAAGCACCATCCTGTGCTTAAAGACTTCTGAACAGTTAGGGGTTGAAATGGTTTCAGAATATGTTGTCACCCTTATTAAAACATTGCTGTAAGTGAAAATGTAGAGTTCAGAGGGAAGGGAAATTCTTTCTGAAGATCAGTATTCTTATTTTTCAGTCTGAATGCTGTATGAAGCACATGCAAGGATAAGCACAGGATAATTTCAGTATTCTAAAATATATAGGTTTACTGGAGCTACTGATTGAGGTCAGAAAAGGTATCAGTTTTGTTTTAGCCCTACCTGATCATGTTTCTGAGACGCATTCTCCTTTGTAGAACTTGGAACTTTTGCAGAAAAAGAAATAAAGTGCATGATTTTGTTTGGAAAACTTTTTTTTGCAGATCTTTCATAGCGAGTGGCAGTGTGAGCTAAACAAGAAAAGTCAGTGAAACTTCAGAAGCATTAACTGAGATGAAAATCCAGTTGTACCAGCTGTGATCTTAATCCATGTAAGCCAAAATAAAGGCCCTGCCCCCAAAAGGGCTCAGTTTTCAAAGACTCTGAATAAAAATGTTCAGAGTCTCATTAAGTTAACTTTACTTAATTAAAACAACTATGGAACCTTTTCTGAGTGCACTGATACTATTTTAATACCAATAAAGTAATATTCCTAAAAGCCTTTTAGTTTGTTGTAAATTGGATAGTAGTTTAACTGTGAGAACAACTCCTTATCTGCATTAATGGGACTGCGTGGTCTGGGAGTTCTAACGGAATGATCGGAGCAGGAACAACAAACTCGAAAGGAAGGGAAAACTGGGTATTTTGAACACGCGTTTTGAAACTTAGTTGTGAGTATTGTTACAAGGAGTGGGCAGATTGCCAGCATGCAACAGTCCTTCATATAGTTTGGGCTTTTTCTAGTCCATGGTGTCTGACTACATTTAGAACATGTAGTCTTTACCCTTTCACCCCTCTGCTCCTTGATGAGAAAAAAAAAAAAAAAAAAAAAGAAAAAAAAAAAAGAGGCTTTTTTCTATCCCTTGTTAGGTGCATTAAAGAATAGGCTGGTTCTTCACAAGCTGAAATCTAATTATTTCCTCTATTATGGGTACATTGCCGCTCCTTCAATTCCTTCATTAAGTTCCTGCCTCCAACTGTGCCAAATTCATTATTTTTGTGGTGCTCAAGACCTATCTATGCCCTCTGGAAGGGATAGAAAAAGTTTCATCCCAGACCTCATGTGTGACACCTGTGTATCAGATAAGACTGTCCCCACCCTCAAAGGTTAGAAATGCTGATGGTCACCTTAGCTGCTGCCAAACATTTCATACAATGCTACCTGAAGATTTGGAAAAAACAGCCTCTATCTTTTTACCCTAAATAAACATAGTACAGCAGCAGCCTGGAAGGGAAACAAGAAGAATCTGTACCTTTATAGATGCTGGAAGCACAAGTGAACTGAAATTATGTGATGAAGTTTAAACACGCAAACATGCCTTTTAATGCTGCAGCAGATGCTCTGCAGGAACAGTGATAACCTGAGTTTCTCTTCCTATTGTATGGTTATGTACCTCTACTATCCCAATCCAATGAAGGATGTGCGACCTCTGATGGTCACATAGTCCTGCAACCCCACTGGCCACGCCTCCCACAGTGAGGTTGCGCTGGAGGGCACAGGTGAAGTGCAGCCACCTATGCCTAGTCCCTCTCACATCTCCAAAAACAAAGGCATGGCTATGAAGAGGTGTTTTTATGACTTGCTGTATCTATGCTGATCATTATGGCTGTATAGTTTGACGAAACCTTAGAAGTGGTCACGTGCTCTAGGTATATTCAGGCCAAGGATTGTAGGGACAGCCAAGATGCTGAAATCCTTAAAGATATGCATTTGCTGTTCCTCTTCAACAACTGATGATCTAGCCCAAGATACGAAGAATTTTGAGAAAATATCAGACTGTTTAATAATGCAGAGTGTAGCATCAAATATAGATTTGATGAAATCAAAATGAAGCTACTTATTTTACTGAAAATGTTACTCACCTTTGTCTCAAACTTCCATTTCAGTGTTCTGCTTTTCAGATCTGCTTGACACAAAGCAAATGTTTTTGTGCTGCTTTGATTTTAGATTCTCCAGAGTGCCCCTCTTAACTTCATGTTTAGTGACTCTCTGGCAGTCAACAACTTGAATATTTTGGTTTTGTGACCAAGGCTTTGCTCTTATACATACTGCATATGTATTTTCCAATGAAGCACCTGGCAATGACAAAGTGCATTTGATCTCCAGACAGCTGTGCTCCACGTAAGGCATTAAAATATTAATATATTTAAAAGTTGTGTGAGATTAATAAACACTATAATGTCAAAACTTGTTGCATTGTATTACATGGTTTTATTCCCCAGAGCTGTATCCAAACCTGAAGGGTATTGTTTTTAGATTTATTGCTTGACATTACATGAGATTCAATTATTAGTGATTTCCTTTATTTATAATCTATGGCATAACGCTTTGTTTGCTTTTAATTGAAATATCAGACTTTTTTTTCACAAACACATAGTGCAAAGACTGAGTTGCAATTATTAAAAATAGAAAATATTTCCAAAAATTATATCAATTAGTGACTCTAGATCCAGCATGCACTCGATTTTTATTCCTCATTCCCTTTCCTATTAGGTATCTGAATACCTAATGAGCGATCACAATTCCTAGCCCTCTTGCCTGCTGGGCACCATTATAGAACTGTGCTCCATTTTTCTTGCAGAGAAGCAAATGGAACCACACAGAAATGTTTTCAAATTTGCATTGCTGAGAATTTGAAAATGGGTCCATGGCCTGTAGTAGACTCTACTACAGTGACTGCCTGTGACACTTAACATTCTTGATGAGTGTTTACATTATTGCAATGAATATTGGGTTGGACTAGATGATCTTTGAAGGTCCCTTGCAACTCAAAACATTTTGTGATTCCATGATTCTGAACAAATATTTAATGAGCCTGTCTGCATCAAATGTCTTCAAATATCTTTGATACAACTTGAGCATCCATGGATCAGGTCATTTATCATGACTGAGGGGAGTGGAGCTTTCATTTAATAGGAAGACTGAGACACAAAAAGCTTTTCAGGAAGCTGGACTAAACGTTTCGAGCTGAAGCCAATACGCAGAATTTCTAACTTTAGGTGTTATGTGCAATGTGGTGAGCATTTTGATATACTGGCATGTCTCTGCCATGGTCATTACCTGTTAGAAGTAAGTTGAAAGAACGCTGTGCTTGCGGAGAGATTCTCCCTGCTGCTTAATCCAAACTAAACCTCTAAATGCAATCTGAAGTAAATAGCAAATATTTTTTTTCTCTGTTTTGAGACTTTGCAGTGGGATAAATACAGACTTGCTCATATTCAGTAAGTGGCTGTTTGTGGATTGGAGCTGGGTAACCTCTCTCATTCCCTGAAGATTAACAGCTTGCTTTTCTATCACTTCAGTGGAAGTATATGCAGGTTAAAACTCCCTTTAGGTCACAGCTGCTTTTTTTCAAGCAACACAGCAATGTCATGGTTCATAAATTAAGAGGTCAATTGTTTGTCACTGGAGCTGAAAATATCTCCCTAAAGGTTAGGACTCTGAGAGGTTCTTTAAAGTGCTGGCAAGTTTCTAGAACAATGGTCCTTTGAAAAGAATGTTTTCTGATCGTTATCAGGAAAGAACTGTCAACAGTGTGATGCCTTATCATTTTGGACTCATCAGCGTAGAAACCTTTGCCATATTGTTTGGAGTGTCACTTGACCATCTTATTGTTTACAGGGAGAGTAAAACCTATGTCACGGTAGCACTGATAAAATGTAGTTTCCAGTCTTTTTCTTTCCCAAGGACAAGAATGGTTTTGTGGAATGCAGCCAGAACCAATGCTCTTCAACTCAAGCAGCTGTATTACCAAACCTCAAGGGCTGCATTGCCTCATGTCTATGCTTCTAAGGAGGTAGGTATCATCCCAATCCGAGTCTTCTGAGTGCCAGGCTGCAAACCATTGTGTTCTTTATGAAAGTCACCAAAACTGCTCAAGACTGTGTTCTAAACTATAAGGATATGTAGGACCCGTGTTACAAGGAGTCTGCAGGCTGTAATGTCTCTGTGTGAGCATCTTTCTTCATTCAGTTTGCTACTGTAGTGGCATTTCCAGAGCAGCACTGCTGCTCGGTGACTGTGGGTGAGAGAGAAGCTTTTTCAGGTGTCTTGGATAAGGCTTTTCAGTGCCTCAGAAGTGGAAGAGGAAACGGATGTGCTCCCTGCAGCAAGGACCTCTCTCTGTGTTACATATGTTAATTGCCTTGTACTGTTAAAATTAAGCATATTTCTTACTTGGCTATACCTGATAATCAACTGATCCTCAGTGTTCTATGAAAGAACTCAAAGGAATATCTTTTTTTAGTATTTACTTGTTAATGCTCCAGAAAATACTTCTGGATAAAGAGGGAAATAACCAGCAGATGGATTCATCGTGAATTTCATGATTAATTTCTTGCATGTAAACTCTGGGTTACTGTGAAAATGACAGGCTGGAGCAGCTGCATTTCCCTCTTACCCTCCACCACCCACCTGGTGGTGCACAGCACCGTGAAGAAGCCCTAGCCAGTGACTCCTGCCACAAGCCTGCAGTAGTCCCAGATTATGCTTGTTTCTGTTATAGGAAGTGTGCTGGTTTTTGATGTAATGAACTTAATTATCCTCTTCTCGTGAACTTGATCATGGGAACTGCTAGAAGAGTCGCAGTGCAAGCCTAGCAGATTGACAGCACCTTGCAAAAACAGCTCGCTCTCTGTCAAAGTATTTACCATTATGTCCCTGTTGACGGTCTGACCTTGTATTGCTGATCTTGTATTTTTATGTTTAGGAAGAACATAACTGAGTGCAGTCAGGGGCCTTCCCATATTTGTAGTAGCCAGGAAGACAGTGAATCTTTATGAACAGAGTATATATAGGCTGAGGAAGGAGAAGAAGGTAGATTTAATACTTTCCCTTTAAACATGATCTTTCACCCTGTCCTCCTCAGCCTGCATTAGAGACTAAAGAGCAGGTTTGCTGCAGCCAGGTACTGTTGTCCACAGACTAAAATTTCTGCCACGTAGGAAATAGCTTGGAAATTATCGTATCTTTTTTTTTTTTTTTCCCCCCTCACAGTTCAGCAGATTTTCCTGTGTACGGCCTTCAGATTTGGGAAAAGCATGAGTCTTTTTTCACTTTGAGAACCACAGCCTCCTTACAGGAGTGTTGACTGAATATGCAGATGACTGTGTGGGTTTTAGGACACTGCTTATCAATGCAAGTCAAAATGAAAGAGAAAAGGGAGGAGCAGGGAGGGTTGCAGGCCATGTGTGAGTACTGGAGCTAGGATGGGGTGTTCTTGCCTGTTTTGTGACTCAGGTACACTTTTTTTTTTTTTTTTCCCAAATAAAAGCCTGCAAAGAAAGGAGCTGATTATGATCCTACCTTGTCAAAGAAAGCATACAGAAAACAGTCAACTGATTACCTTTGTTTCAACAGTCTGGGCTGCATGAATTTAGCTAGTAATTAAGGAGTATTTACCATACTTAAGCTTCATTCACAGGAATCTGAACTATTCACTTTCCTATACAGACAAATGTTCAAGTACAAAGAGTGAGTATGTGTTCAAAAGGCATGCCTTTTCTTCTGTGCTCTGGCTTTTCTCAAGAAAAGCTGTTGTAATTTTTGTCTACCCTTTAGATATTGTGACGTTGATAGATTGCAAAAATTAATTGTAGTTGAGGAGTATGATAAGACATGAGATGCCAGGTTCGTTGCTAGAGTAATTAAACTGGCCTGAAAAGAGCTTCTGCAATTATGCTATGGATTAATGGGTCAGAGACATTATACTTTAAAATAAGCCACCGCTTTTTTAATCAGCGTGTAAGTACAGTTATGTTGATGATCCTAACCAGACCAATGTACAATACAAACAGGCCATTCATCATGGTGAATTAGAAGCTATGTTCCACCAAACACAAACACACAAGCTAACGGGCAGCCATCTACGTGACTCAGAGGAGATAAATACTCATTCCAAGTTTTTCTGAAACTTGACAAAATCTGAGGATTGCTACAAATCTGAAACTTAGGACAGTATACAACTCTGATAATAGTATTGTCTCTCAAGGAATTTTTTGTTGTTGTTGTTGCCTAGTGTTTTTTCATAAGCAAATACAGCCCAGATTGTATCATATTACACATAGAGTAGCTTTGAGTTCACTTTAATTCTTAACAGCCATCTGTTTTCTTCATCTGCCTTTAAGTCATGCCACAGGAACATCTGCTGGCTCTTTGCTTTCATACTATTGACTTCAGTTTTGCACTTTTATAGTGTGGTTTTGTTTCCATGCGAGGGTCAAAGTCAGCTAACTTGTTCAAAAAGGGACAAGGGGAGACAACACACTACAGTGTTACAGTTGTGCTGCATTTGGCCCCTGCTAGCACAGGGAGCCTGAGAGTCAGTAGCTCTTCCCCACGCTGTCCCTCTTCCACTGGTAACAAAGCCCTGTGGGTGGGCTGAAAATCTGTTTGTCCCCTGTGCTTAAAAGTGCTTTTGGTCCCTGCAATGAGACAAGTGTAGGGTGGTCTGTCCCTGATAATTCTGTCCCTGTATTGCGACTTCAATACAGCCTCTGTGCTCTGAAAATGTGGGCTGTCAAGGTTACTCCTCAGGATGCACTGATGAGCCACTGTATGGTAGCAAATTTTACTTTGACTCCCGTCTGCCAGTAAAATCTGCAGACCTGATGTGGATCTCATGAGAGAAGACTGGAGAGATATCTTGAATTCTATGAGGTATTAAATAACCGGTAGGATTTGGTCTACGCCCTTCTTCTTTCCTGCTGTTCTGAGTGGAAAAGATAAATAAATTTGAATGCTTTTGGATTTTCCTTCATTGCAACTGCAGTTAATCAGTAAAATGACTATATGTTAATTTGAATAACATGCAGCAGGATTTTGAACAGCAGTCTGCTGAACATTTCAGCTTATAAAAATTATCACATTTTAAAGTAGGCAATATCCATTAATGTTAAATTGATAATTCACTTGATTTTAACTTCATCACTCACCTTGTTTAGCTTTGCTATTGTCTCATGAAGGAACTCAATCACGTCTGTATTCCAATAAGCGAATTAACCTGGAAAGATTTTAGGGCACCTCTTTGTCTATGAATCTTTAACACAGAAATGAGTGGGTGTGTGTGCTTGTGTGTTTTGAAGGAAACAAACTAGCAGAAGTGGAGAGGAAAAATGAGCAAACCTTATTAACAGGAGCTCAGTTTTTAGTCCCAACAGACTTAACTAGCAGAAGGGGAAAGGAAGATCTGAGGCTGACTGCCAGAGAAGCATTGCTGAGTGTAAACACTCCAAAGCATCTCAGAATGCCCTTATCACAGGGAGCCCCAAAGTGTTTGTGCTCCGGGACTCTGCAGTCAGGAGCAGATTTGCAAGCAAAGAGTGTTTGTTGTGGATTTTTAGTACGGAGAAAACTACAGCCAAGCTGACCAGAAAGACTGGAATTTCATTTATCTCTCCCTCCCTCCCTCTGTCTTTCTCTCTGTCGCCCACTCATTGGATTTCTTTCTCTGCCAGCCTTTTAAACCAGAGATTACCGGGTCAGTGACATTCATTACTCCTTTTATTCTAGCATGATGTCGTGTTCAGCCTCCTGAAGAAAAACTGCTACCTGTAAGTATCTGCTTCAAGTTTGTTGTACGCACTGAATGCTTTTATGTTTGTGTTTTTAGTTGCGTTTAGCAGTTTGCAACATCGTTTGCTGCTAAATGTTGCAGCCATGCAGTTGGACAGTAATTTTTGTAATCAGGATGGATGAAAGATCAATTGTAACTTTAGAAGAAAATAGGTACTGGTTCTTGTCAGTAGTTTAGTAGAAGTTAGCTTGGAAGTTAAGGATTCCAAGCAACTTAATTTATCCTACTGCTCAAGCTGATACAGATTTCTCAAATCCGCTGGCTTTCTTCCATCAGCTCTTAATAAAACTTTGTGGTTTTATTTTTTATAAAAACTTGGAAGCACTAACCAAGATTTTTTTTCTTAAAATTGTGTTTTTAGTAACACACTGGGGTGAGAGAAATGTGATAAAAACACTGAAAAAGATCATAAAAACTTTCAATATTAGTAAGATTCTGAAGGATATCTTTCATTTAGCTGGGAGAACTTGTTCTTTAAATGCTCTTTTAAAATTCTTAGACTTTTATTTTGCAGTAGGGATCTGTGTGAATTTTCACATTCTCCTATACATTCAGACAGCTGATTTTATTCATTTAAATAAGACAGATGTTCATTACGCATGTGTAAACATGTCTGTGTGTTTCTGAACACACATACATCCTTGCACAATTTTTTTCATTTCCTGCTGATTTTTATGCATTTATCTAGAACCAAACTAAGATAACACCTTTTACAGATTAGCTGCTGTTACTCTGTGTTGTGCTGAGACTTCTAACAAATCCCCTAGATAATTATACACAGTTTCTTGAAATGGTTAATTCACAAAGTTATATTTTTGCTAGTTAGAGAATTCTACTAGTTAGTCAACTCAGCTAACTCAGAACTGCACATTACCTTAGGCAAAATGCATCTCTGCTGTTGACATATGTCCAGATTGTCTGTGGGAGGCATTGGCACTGTAAATCACACGTTGATTTCACAGTGAAAGAGCACACATATCCTCAGAAGTTGTCCCATCTCTTTCCTCTTACTGGGCTATTACTGCTATGGGCCTGCCAGCCTTTTCCCCATGATTCTCCCCTAGGGTTTATTTCACATGCAACACTGCTGCATGCAGATTGTTTTGGCCTAGAGAATGGTGTGGTTTGGATCTGGGCACTTTTAGATGTTGAACATTTTTTCCTGCATGGATCCCCGCCCTGAGATATATAAGGCAAGTATAAGGACAATTAATTAAAAAAGCCCCTGGACAATGACTTGATTATTTAAATGAAAGAACGTCATGCCTGTTGATTCATTACATTCATTTTCTGCAGTCCTTGAAGTAATCTTGGTAATATTAGTCTGTGATTATATTAGTTATGGTACAAGTGGTCTTGATAACACATGCCTATGATAGTATCAGTTACAGTATAATGAGAATTAATTTATTTATGGGGAAAATAAATGATCACTGACTTCATAAATCTAACTGAATTTAGATGGCAACAACCATACATGTAGTAAAAATATCACAGTAAAATAGCATATACTGGTCAAATAGTGATACATTACAAGTGCCATCTGCTTGGCTGTACCTGTGGAGCACAAGGGGAGATCAGGCAGATCATTTGTCGTCAATACTTCAACTTTGCTTCCCTCATCTTCTGAAATTCTGTGGCAGTCAGTTGTGGACCCAGATTAATTTAGCTCATGCTAATGGTTTTATGGGCTACACTCACTGCAGCTAGGGTGTCTTTGCACAACTTCATGCTGTCACTATTTACAATAGGAGATTCTCAGGATGATTCTGCTACCTTTTGTGCAGTTGGGTAAAAAACCTGAATAGACTACATTTGGGAAGTTGTTAAACACTCCTTTGTGAAATGTGCTATTTCCACCTCTAGTTGCTATCATTGTGAAGCCTATTGCAGTGTTTCAAAGAACTTTAATAGGTGACTGTGAAGGTAAACTATATCTGGTACCTGGATTGTGTTTAATTTTCTGACAAATGTTGCCTAAAACCATTATGTGACTACATGAGTCGACAGGTTGTAGCTGCACTGTGCAGGCATCCTGAATGCATAAGGATACATATCAGTGAAAATCACTAGCAAAGAGGAAATATGGGTTTGGGTTTAGTGGTGTTTTTTAGCAGTTCTAGATTAACTTTGATGAGATGTGTAACATTTTAATCTAGTGCATACTCCTTTTTTATCAAACATAATTTGAAGGCAACCATACCATATTTAAGTAACTTATAGATTGCACAAAAGAACTTGAAATCACTATTGATTCTTATGTAGGGATCATCAGACTCCCAGTGGAGTCCCCTCACATACCTTTGGAAAACTTAGTTTGTATCTAGGCTAAATCTATCCTCCTTCCTTTAGTTAGTTATAGAAACAGGAAGGAATTGCTCTTTGGAGGCATGTCTTTTGCTACCAGAATATAGCAGTAATCCTGGAAAAAAGCTCATACAAGCTTTTAAGTTTCACAAATCTAAGGCACAAAGAGGTGAATCAAGCCAGTGTGTTTGTAGGAAAGTGTAAACCATACCATCTACCACCTGTTAAAATTTCAGCATTCAAAAAGTCCTCTGTGTAGCATGTGCAGCTGATTGCATGCTTTCTTTTGTTTAGCACTATGAGATGCAGCATACCCTCCAGTGAGCTTGCTCTTGTGAAGAACAGTCTGCAAAGTCTTCCTTCTTAAAAATTCAAACCCTTTATTATTACCCTCAAGACTCATCAGCTCAAAGCTCAGCTTTCTCCTTCCAGCTCCGTTTTCAGCCAAACAATAGTAATACATAAATAAATAATTTTAAAAACATCAAAACCACATGTTGTGCTTCAGATAGGTTTCTACCTGTTAGAGGGAGTGTGCCAGAGATGGAATTCCATTGGCGTTTCTTTGCTCTGTCCTTTCAAGTTGAGCAGGGTTCAGTGTTATCACACGCAGCTTCCTGATGAATACATGAGCAGATGCATAGCACTATGGAGAGATGCAGTACATCAGTGGTGCTGCATTTCACCACTGCTGCCCAAGGATCATTTCACAGAAGTACGAGAATTTGCAGTTCATGGTGTAATGAAACAAGGCCATTGTTGGACAGCCGGTCACAGGTTCCTTGTCCCTGCCTCCTCAGCTTGCTATTCCTTATGCAGGGGACTTTTCCTTGCTCCTTTTCTATGAGTTTTAACACCCTTACACTTGTGGGTCAGAGATGCATTCACTCTCTGCTAGAGCTGCTCCGCCATAGTCAAGCTCATCTAACACCTCATGCAACGAGATCTGACCATAGCTTGCAAAGGTAATGGAAAATCAAGGAGCTTCAAAGCTAGAAGCCTTATTTTATCAGGTTAGGTATGGAATGCAATGCTGTCATTTCTGTCTTCACTCGCCAAAGTTATGGATCAAGAAAAGGTAATGATTTTGTCCTTTTAATGAAATCACGATGGTCACCGACTGATCCTAGGCTGCTTGCTGCGTTTCACTAGTTTGTTTTCTATCCATTACTAGTTACTTGCTAAAATGAAATGTCTTTTCAAAGTCAATCGTCTTGGGAGATTCCTCTATCCACAACGCTCCATTTGCCCATCTACAGTTTCCATTATTAGGGATATGTTTAATTTTTATTTTTGCGTTGTTCTCTGTGTGGATTAGGGGAAGTCATTTTGCTATCCACATCTTGTTATAGACTGCGCTTCTCTAAAGAAGAGCAGGTCTTATTCCCTTTCTGCAGTGCACTTGGTTATACACGAAATAGAAAGAATGGCTAATATAGTCCTTTTACTTTACTGTTTTCACTACCCACTGGGAATTTACAGAATCCCTCTCTCCCTTCTTGCACAGGAAAAGGAGAAAAGAAGAGAGATTAAATACGTTCCTGATCTTTACGATTGTGTCAAATTCTTTGGAGAGTACCAGTATGACATTAAACTATAAAGCAATGACAATAAAAAAATACAGTGGTTTTTGTTAAGATTCACACTGAGAAGTAGCCCTACTCCCTTTGACTGCCAAAAACCCCCAACCCTCTGCTGTATTTGAGTGGTCAAAAGGAAGTTTTAATTGGAACTATTCAAACTTTCTTGAAAGTTAATTAGTCCTGGAGATGGCAAAGAGGTTGGTTCAGTATGTGTTTCTTCTAATCTGGCTTGACTTTCCTTGCTAACAGCTATCCCATGTGGCTTTATACTCACAAAGGGAAGATGGGAAATCAGTGAGCACTGAGACCCAGGAGGATAAGAGTAATGTGAAGGATTGTAACCTATGGATAGCATCAATGGAAGAACTTCTCTAGAAACTGGAGTGTTTTATGGACTTCTTCAGACACCTGTCAAAAAGATACAATTCATTTCTACTTGCACTTTGTTCCATTTCAGTGTCGATGTCTGGTGGAGAATCTGTAACCAGTGGATGGCAGTTCCTATTGATGTAATGATCTTAAAAACACATAAAGGACAGCTAAAAAAAAACAACCCAAAAAAACCACAAACAAAAATCGTAACACATAAAGGGCAACTAAGAGAGAAAAAAATTACTTCATCTTTATCTTCTCAACTTCTATTAAGTGAGACAGTTTTCTGGCCTTGAAAGAGTAGACGGCAAGAAAGACATTTTCATTGGTCCTTTGAGAAAATATTTAACTGTTCATAAAATGCAGTTTAGCTGTTATTCTCTTATCTTTATTAAAACAAAAGCCGAGAATTGGTTTTATTTGCTTTTGCAGTTGTCTTCAGTACAGTAGGCATCAGCTAACAATGCAATCTCAATCTCTCTCTCTCAAAACTTTACAATATATATTTCTAACAATATAATTTCTAACAATATAAACATATCCATTCAACACTTACAATGGAACAATGTCTTCAAGGTGATTTTTAAGGGGCAACCACAATCAATAGGTCCTTTTTATCAGTTTCAGCCTGGGACTCTCACCTGGTCTGCATTTTTAAAAGTCTGTTGTGTAATGGTTGAAGGCCAAGCTGTTAAATATCCTTGCTCTTGATTGATTGAAATTCTTCCTCTCAGTATTTCTTTTCCCCTTTATTTTGCTGTTTGTCACTCACTGTCTGAGCTCACCTGCCTCCCTATGGCTTAGCTCCGTTATGTGGCAAAAAGTGAAGCAATAGTCCTTAGACGGAAACCCCTCTGGCCTTACAATTTCTGGTTGATGCAGAAGGAGATCACATAAGGACTGGAAATTAAAAAGGGTTAAGCAGGGGCTACAGAGAAATCCTATGGAAAAGAATAATTCAATTTTCAGCCTCGTGTTAATCTGCAATGCTTGACATTACAGTGCAATAATGTTATAGTCAGATTTTTCTCATCTGCTACTCGTCTACCTTTGTGTAATGTCAAATATATTTTCAATTTTGTACTGGACTGTCAGCATATGGAGATGCTTCACTCTTTTTCCACTACCTGATAGCCTAAGCTCAGGTGAATCATAACTTAACGTACGACAGTGACAATATCACGCTGGAAAAGAACACTGAAATCAGGAATAATCTCTGTAAATTGAAACTGTATTAGTTCTTAATCTGATAATCACTGTTAAAACAGCTGTAATGTGAAAGAGGGTAGAATGAAGAAAGTCAGAGTTTTTTTCTACCTTATTGTGTTATGATTTACTAAAACAAAGAAACACAGGAATAAAGTAGTGTTAATAACCTGTATATACATCTGACATACTTCGTATCCTTCAGCTGTTTATCCTGATGAAAAGAAAAGGTCTATTCATTGACTATGCAAAGAAACACTTCTTGTTTCCTTATTTTGCTAGAAAGTGTACAGGACTTGTCAAAGAGTGCACATGACCTCCATTCACAGACCACAACTGAGAAAGAAAAAACAGAAGGAAACTGTTACCTACCACTTCTTAACTCAGCAAATACCTTTCTGAATACTATATGACCTATAATCTTTGTAGTATGACACAAAAACATTAAATAGCTAACAGTCCAAGGGGTGCACGTGTTAATTGCACATTCTGAAGTGACAACCCCCTAATTTAATAGTTCAGGATCCTTTCGTTGCCCTGGGATAAGTTTTAATTGCTGTAATAATAATTGTCGTTTTTCCTAGAAATCATGGAAGGCTGCTATTGGTTTTCTTTAATCTCATCCTCTAAAAAAAAAATAAAAAATCCTATGTTCTTTACGTTTCTTGTAAACCTTTTCTGGTGTTATTAAAACAAGTCTGTCCAACTCCCAGCCTACAACAATTATTCTCCACAATCCCTTAGCTTTGCAAAAGAGGAGGGCAATTTTGGGTCCAAATGTTCAGTGAAATCTCTCAGACAAGAGATTCTGTCACACAGAGAGACATTTTTAAGTTCTTTTGCAAATCTTGTTGAAGACTTTGAGTGTCATTGAGCCTTAGCTCAAGGTCACTAGTGATTACAGATTTTTTAGTCAGGAATTACAGATGAGAGTTACTGGTGCTGTTTCTGATCTTCTTTTCAGTTGTTTTGCACTGTTTTGCTATCTAAATCATTTGGATTAGTCTTTATTTGCATCACATTATCCCTCCTCAGAATCAGGAATCTGCACCTTTATAGCTTCTAAATAAAGAAGCGCTGGCAACCTTTCTAGCAATGTATTAATATTTGCATTCTCTGAAGTACATGTCATTCATGCAGGAGTTGTAATGACAAAAAAATAATTAAAAAATTACCTAAAAGAGCAGATCTACTTGACATAAATCTAGAGACACACAACGTAGGGTGTGTACGTATACCTCTGGATGTGTCTTGCACAGATGTAGGTTTTCTCCAGTATCTGCTGTTGGAAGGATATCTAGCTTTCCATAACTCATGGATACTCCTGGAGAGCACAGTTCTCCAGGTTGCTAAAGTCAATGAACACTTGACAAATTGGGAAGTAGTCTTTAAGATCCTTTTTTTGCAGTGGTTCCTTCTTAATTTTTTTTTTTTAAACTCTTGAAAACCAGTTGTATTTGGCGAGCATGCTAATGTTTGTGATTAGTCATTGCATTATTTCTCACATGTACACCAGAAGCTCTGAGGGAAAGCTAGTTCTTCTGGTATTTGGAAGAAATTTTTAACAAATCACATCTGAAAGTTCTTTACTATCCTTCCTCTACATTGCCTGCAGTCTGGTCTGTCCCTCTGTTAACTCTACAGAGTCACATCCACTGCCTGTTCAGAGACTCCTTCTTCTCCTTCTGTCTTCTGCCCTGCGTCCATCTGCAGACCCAGGCAGGGATCTGCCAGCAGATGAGGAGCTCCTCAGGATCCCTATTGTGGAGTGTTCCTTGCACAATGCCTTGGACGCGTCTTTGGGACTCCTATTCCAGACTCCTAAATCTCAGGGTCACCTTGGTCTATCTATAATTATCACAGAATCACAGAATCACAGAATCACAGAATGTTAGGGATTGGAAGGGACCTCAAAGGATCATCAAGTCCAATCCCCCTGCCAGAGCAGGAACCTAAATGACATCACACAGGAAGGTGTCCAGGCGGGTCTTGAATGTCTCCAGAGAAGGAGAATCCACAACCTCCCTGGGCAGCCTGTTCCAGTGCTCTGTCACCCTTACTGTAAAGAAGTTCCTTCTAGAGTTTAAGCGGAACCTCCTGTGCTCCAGCTTGTACCCATTACCCCTTGTCCTGTCATTGGGCATCACTGAGAA
>VWZK01002141.1:49578-68630 GCA_013396935.1 Baryphthengus martii
GTTGGTCAAGCACGACTTCCCCTTGGTGAAGCCATGTTGACTGCCCCTAATGACCCTCTTATCCTTGATATGCCTTGAGATGGCACCAAGGATAAGTCGTTCCATCACCTTCCCAGGGATGGAGGTGAGGCTGACCGGTCTGTAGTTACCCGGGTAACTACCATTAATTATGGTGAAGGAGGTCTCTTTGTGGACACATTTTTTGTACCAGTATTGGATCTTACGGGTATTACTGGACACTTTGTGGGGTACAATGTAATGTTTTGAAAAAATGCATCAGGTTACCTTGAGTCCTGGAAGCCAGATAGGTCTGTGATTTCAGCTTAAATTCATCACATGATTTAGGGTTTAAAGACCTCTACAGGTAACTGCTCACATGTCTTGCTCTCAGCACAGCCAGTTTTTATGGAAAGTCCAGCTTCAAAGAAGTTACTTGAGCCCTGATTAATTGTTTGGGTTTTTTTGTTTTAAATCTCTGAGGATGGAGACTCCACAGACCCTCTGGGAAAATCCGTTCCACTGTGGCTTTTTTTTTTTTTCTTTCCTAAGAACTAATGTGGGTTTCCCTCATTGCAATTTTTTTAGGTTGCGTCTTGTCCCTTCGCTGTGCACTTCCAGGCTCTCAGCACTCTTCTGTCAGATGGCTAAAACCAGCAATAAGCCCTCTCTTCTTCAGGCTGAGCAAATGCAGCTGTCTTGGTCTCTCCTCATAAATCATGTGCTCCATCCACACTAATGGATAAAAACTACTATAAGACATATCATGGAACTGACGTGTCTGTTTTGTGGGACTGAAGCTGGTAACTTTCTGTGAGCTTGTAGGCACACAGTGCACCTGGAGCTTGTTCTGGTGTTTTGTCATGTAGTCAGATCCTTAGAATGTTAATAAGGAAACTTTAATTTAAAGATACTGGTTCTCTGAATGCTCATGAACACCATTATTTAATTAAGCCTCTAAGTATATCTGAAACACTGTGGTGCCTTTGGAATTTACTAGTGTCTCAGTCATTCTGGATACACAGATGACAAGGTAAGGAATAGTATCATTGGATAAATGATGGAGAAATTGAGGTTACACTTTGCGAGAGCCTCATTTGTTCGCATAAGTAGACAGCCCTATAGCTGACAAGTAGGGGCCATTTGCTGGAATGTGTGGGGCAAAATATATCTATTGATATAGGTGCAGTGTCTGCAAGCAAAAGCAGTCAAAGCAAGACTGTAATACACAGTGACTACAAGGGACCAATTTTGTAGCAGAGAACGCTCACACAGCTCCCACGGAATTGGCCTAAATGCTCTTGGCTCATCTGGGAGCCTTTCTATTCTTAGTATTTGATGCAGAGTAACAAAAGGCAGCAAAGAAACCATCACCTATATCTGTGGTTTATATATGTACCTAGTGCTGGGTTTTATGGGGCAGTCATCAGAAACAGATCAACCAAGGTGTAGATGTCACTGCATGAGCGACTCTGGCAATACCTGTTGAAGAGACAGATTGCTTTCCCTTCTTGTAAGCACATATGTAAGGTATAAGGAGAACAATACATTTCCTGATCAATGACTTTTCTGAACTGGTGATTAGGCCGTCTATGAAATATAACGTGGTTTTCTGTTAGCTATCCAGGTGGGACTGGAGAAACTCAAAACTATCCAGGCCTTAATTTCCTCATTTCTCATAAGGTAACTAATGCCCTGGGAATAAAGGTATTTTGGGTTATAAATCAATGCTCCATTGTGGCATTATAGAGTAGGAAGTTACTGGCCTTGTCATGAGCTGTAAATGATGGGGTCTATGCTTCAGAATCATTGTCTGACTGCCTCTTAACACTTTCACAGAATCACAGAATCACAGAATCACAGAATCACAGAATCACAGAATCACAGAATCACAGAATCACAGAATCACAGAATGTTAGGGGTTGGAAGGGTCCTCGAAAGATCATCAAATTCCAACCCACCTGCTCAGATAAGAAATCTGAGCCCCTCTATGGCTTAAGAATATGGGTTATCTCTGAAACTATCTGAGACTGACTGAAGCATTGCTTCTTCATCAGTGGCTGGAGTCAAAGGATTTAAAATCCATTGCAGTTCCTGTGCCAGAAGCTTCCTGCTGGCCAAGGATCCTGACATGCCTGAAGCCACGGGAGAAGTTAGGCAGAGTATCTTCTTGAGACATAGGCCAAGGAAGTTATTTCACTTCCCCCAACTCTATCACCACTTTGTTCAATGCAGTAAGTAAGAAGAGGGCACAGCAATAGGCAAGGTTTTCACTCAGAATGTCTCTTCGTGCTTTGCAGCTGGTATTTTAAGGAAAAACAGATTATATTTAATAAGTGCTAGCAATCTGTGCACTATGTGATAAAGGCCAGTCAGATATTCAGGTTAAAAGGGTGTGCACGTGCTACAAACCATACTTTCTTTCTTGGAGTCTGAAGCATAAGCTGTTTTCTTCCCCCTCTTTCCAAGTTGTGCTTTATAGGATTGCAGACTGTGTTTCAAAATTGTGAATTTTAGGAAATGGAGTGCTGTCTCATATATGCTGATTTTAATGAAGTGCTATGCATACCTATCCAGCAAGCAAGAAAGAAAAATTAGGAAGTACTTTGGGACGCATTTACCTATCTGGACTTTAGTAAAAATTGTCTGTAAGCTTTTTAAAAATTATTTGAGATTTTTATTTGTTTGTGGAACATGTCAAAAAACTTTAAACCATGAATTTCATTCCCTTTGCTCTGCCTAGAACTCTCTCAGATTTTGTTCAGACCGATATGACTGTATAGTTTTAGATTTTTGGGAAAATTTTCAGATAAAAAAATAGAAAAACCGAGTTAAGATTTGTGGCCCAGATTACAGTCAGCATATATTTAACTTTAAACATTTGTTAGTCCCAGTGTCTTCAATGTTGAATCTGAGCTGAAGTAAGTGGATCTGTTGTGTTGCTTTAGGAAGTGAAAAAATTTAAAGACATACTTCACTGCTGATCATTTTTCAGTGAAATGTAAAACTGGGAGGATATGTCCATACAATTCTAGGCTGTTCAGAAGGTTATTGTGCCAGAAACAGTGGAGTGAACTCTCACCCGTTAACAATAATGAAGAAAATAAAGAGAGAACGTGGATTTGCTTCTTTATTAAGGAAATCTCACTGTTGGTAGTAAGGTTGTGGTTAAATTAGACTGCACAAGTAAGTACTCAGGGCACTAAAAATTTACAAGAAAATGAAGGAATGTTGATGCTTCACTAGCTTAAAATTCTTGTGCTCTTATCAAATTTAATTAAATCAATACCTTTTCCTATTCTTTGGGTCAGAGATTCAGTTACTTTGGAGGGTCTTACAAGGATTTCTTAGTGCTTGTGCAACATCAGAACTATGCTTTCGTTATGAGTTTAAACCTTAAAGATGGAAGATTAACTGTATAACTAAAAGAGCTATAGATAGGATTGTAAAATCAGTGAAAAATTTAAATTAGAAGGAACCTTTTGAAATGTAACTGGAGCCATGAGCAGCTTGTGTAATTTTTTTTTTCTATATCATCTTTTGTTCCATATTTCCACTGAATTTGTCTCAGAATGATTACATTTTTGGGAAAGGGAAAAAAGCCAGTTTTATGTTTCTATGTTTATGTCTTGTGTAGTTACTTGCTATAGCAGGAAGTGTAGAGAGGCACTGGCAAGGTGTTTTCAACTAAAGGTTGAATTTTTTCCCTCACATTCAATGTCAAAGCAAAAATAGAGTTAATAAAAGGCCACTCTCCCTTTACCCAACTTTTAGGTATATTTAATCTGGAAAAATGCCTATGCCTGCACTTTCATATTACTCGGATATTCATACCCTTGTATTAATATCTTGGTTCAGCATTAAGAAATGCTTGTAGCAAAGGGTCATGCACAGCAAGTATTTGCATGTGCATGTGGATCAAAGGTGCCTGGAATTCATATTGAGAATTGATCCATTAAAGGAGTAGTCTTACTGATACAGCTATTTTTCAAAGCATGTGTGCACTTACTTAATAGTATTTAAAGGTGAGGTTAAGCTGCTTGAAATGAACTGCAATTGTAAGAACTGGCAGAAGTTTTGTGTGGTTTTTTTTTCCTCAATAGTTCCTCAATGCCTTATATATATATATTTTTTTTTTTTTTCAGCATTATCAAATCTTAAAAGTATGCTGAGGACACATGTATCATTTTGTCAAGCTTGACCAATGAATTTCATAAAAACTCAAGGATATTTTGAAAGACCTCTGACCAAATTTCAGTCAAGGGGTCCAGCTTCCATGAAAGCTCAAGTCGTTGTTACGTGTGACTAAGATTTTGGACCTTCATTATATGGTGAAAATCTGCTGGAGGAGAAAGAGAAGACTTATTTTGCTAAGAACATTTTCACTGGTGGAAAAGAGCTGGCATTCACTTACAACATGAAGCCTTTTGAGAAAAGCTGGTTGTTTCTACTGCTGCCTGCTGTGCTAAGAGTTGTATGCACCTCCTTTATTAGTGTCAACCTTGGGATGAAAGTGATGAAGGGACAGTCTGTCTTCCTGTCAGAAGATGACCTCAAGTTTTCCATCCCCAGAGAGAAGGATGTCTGCAAAGTAGAAGTCGTGATTAATGAGCCAATAACACAGAGGGTTGGGAAGCTAACTCCACAGGTATTTGGGTCCATTGTGCTGCTCTGACAGTCCACATGTGTGCAGGTGTGGGAGAAACTAGAAAAAGCTGCTTTATTGAATTATTCTGGGTTTTTTTTGAGTAGTGACTAAAATGCATGATCCTAAGTGATCTGTGAGCCTCAGCCTTTTGCTAAAAGTAGCCAGCTGACAGAGAACTGTACCTTTCAAATCTAAAAGCTGAGCTCAGTAACACATATACGTAAAAGTGAGTTCTGTCTGAGTCTCCTTTCATAAGCTGAGAATGTCTCTCTCTTAGGAGATAGCCTGTAGTCTCTCAACACTGCTTGTTTTTCTACCAAGAGGGTAACCAGTGCCCCTCGGGTAATGCATATCCCATTAGAGCATTTTGCATTTTAGTCATGCAGCCACTACTTAGGGAGCAATTAAGAAAAAAATCATCATATACAATAAGCACATTGTGTACACCGTTGTTCGTTCTGCTCTACAACAGCTAAATTGCTAGCAGATGGCAAACACATTTTAAAAAATGTTTTCTGTTAAAAATTCAAACTTGTAAGAATAATGAAATACGTTTCAGATATCGTCGTTTTGCTTCTCATTTGCTTTACATATTTTCCCACCTTAGTCATAGTAGGTAGGTGCTGGAGGTAACTGACATGAAGATAGGGGGTGAATGGTCTTAATGAATGATTACCAAGCAGGTTTTGTCTGGTTTTGAAAAGTTTTCTCTATTGTAGCATACAGCATACATTCCTATGTGTTTGTTTATGTGTATTGTTTTAAACACCCTCTATGAGGTTTCTGATGGTCTCTGCAAAGGCGGATGCAGGAGCACTGGTCTTAGTAGATTTTTCAAAGCTGCTGGCTTGGTCATCATCATTATTTTTGCAGACCACTGACGAGCTTTTCAGCTGATGCACCACTCAGAAGGAGCAGAGAGAGACAGGGAAAACAGGAGATGATGAGCACCACAATGTGTGATCTTCTCTAGAGGCTGGCCCCAAGAAGAGTAGTGCCTCTGCTGAGACATTCCCGGGGCTTGCTCTCTGTCAGCACAGGGTCTGTGAACATAGTCCTCCCTCTCCATTTCCCCCGTCTAGTTTGGTCCATGAGGAGAAATAGAGAGACTTACACGTCTTGTTGGAAAACCTCTTCTGTAGGTAAAGCTGGCTGGCTGAGGGAGTGACTTTAATTCCCGTTTTTGCCTCAGCCTCTATGTTCAGTAGGACCTAGGTGTGTCGAAGAAGCCACTTTGTCCTTTGGAACGTGACATGCTTCGAGCACTGCGTCAGAGGCAGTTTTCCAGGAGATGTGTGTTTATCTTGCCTTATTTTCCAAAATATCTAGGGCCTTGAATTTCCTCAATCCCAACCGCACCTCCATTAAGTGCCCATCCTTCCCTGGCCCTCATGTGAGCCCCGACAGCCAAGCATGGCTGTTGGAGGCTGCAGGCACATCTCATCTGGAGGGGTGAGCTCTTCTGAGCAGGTGGCCCTGGGGTACAAGGCTGGAGAGGGGCTGTTGCTGCCAGTGGTCCCTAGGATACCTCCTCTGGACAGCTCCTGGTCTGAATGCCTTCCAATTAGGAAAGGCATCTTCTCCTCTTTACAGATGTGAGGAGTTTGGAGTGCCAGAGATGCACTACCACAGGAGGTCCCCCTGGGAGACTGACAGCGAGATAGGCAGCCTGATTACCTCAAATCACATTTCCCTGCTGGGAAAGAACAAGGCAGCATTTAAAAGTTGAAGGCTTCTGTTTTAAATGATAAAATCCTGAGCCAGCCACTGAGAAGTGCTGCCTGAGACTTCATCATTCTTGAAAAAAGGTGCCAGAGCCTGGCCTTCTTGATGCCACCCATGCTCTTTCTACCAGGAAATTCTGTAGCCTGAAAATGTCTCTGGTCTGACCCGTTTTATTGCCATTAAAGTGAGTAATGTCCTAGGAATGTATGACAATTTAATTATAAATTGTAATTGAAGAGCAATTGAAGTAGAAAAAAACAAAGCTCGACAGTAATTAGGATAAGATTTAGATCTCCTTTGTCTTACCCAGCAAATTTATAGACAATTAGAGTTGCCTGTTCATATAAAAGAAAAACATATTAGGAAATGTAAAACAGATGGGTTTTTTTGCAAAGCAGATTGTGTCTTGTATGTATATAAAATGACTGTCACTCAGTGCTAACAGACCTTTGTGGAAAGGTCTTTCATGTTCCAATTTCCAACTTATGAATTAAGAGATGGAACTAATGATGTCTTAGAAAGAAATAAATTAATTCTTTGATATCATGGACTGCCTCTTCTGACGTACGTAGTTCCCTCTCTTAAGAAGAGGGATACATCATTTGAGCAGTATCTTATCGTCAGGTGCACACCAGTCCTACATGTCTCAAAAAGTCCTACTGAATTTGAGGGCATTACACTGATTTACATAAGTGAAGACTTTAATCTCCAGTGTACAGCATTAAACTACTGGAAATTGTAATATGAATGAGTTTTGTATATAATGTACTTATTTTTTCTTTAAGGTAACACACCAGCTAAGTAATCTTTTTTTTTTTTTTTTCTTTTTTTTTGTAGGCTATCACTTAGGACTAGCTAATAAACGAGTAACTTCCCTTTATGTTAGCTTGTACTAAGAAAGAAAAGACTTTATGTAAGAAAAAGACATATTTCTTGTCTGTTAAATACTGAAGAATAACAAAACACATATTTCTGTGGCATTTGAAAACAATACAAAACAGAATAGCCAAAATGCAGTCAAAACCTTCAGTCATATGAAAGCAATTTTGTTTTTCACAAGCAGTTCTTCTCTTTCATTTCTAAGCAGTCCCAACAAATAAATTGTCATACTTTCCATAACACTATATATTATGGATTATTCCAAGATGATTTTAACCAATAATGAGTGGTAAATCCATGTATACGTGTCTGATAATCAAGTCACTCATTACTTCTGAAAAAAAAAAGAGACTTCATACAATGTACTTCCGGATGAAAGTTAAAAGCAAGTAATACATTTAAAAATCATTAGGAATATAACCACATAGCTTGAGCATCTGAGAATAACTTCAATGGAAGTGGATACTGCAAGTAATAATGAAAGCTGATAAACGCTAATTATTTTTCCTTTACAGTAAGATCAAAGTTCTAATTCTGTGTAATGGCTAGAAAGAAACAAAGGTCACTAGTTCTTAAATCCTTTACTGTAAAACCATGAAGTGGTCATGATGCACTTCATGGATAAATAATTCCTTTAATTTAGGAATTAAAGTATTACTTTATTTTTACACTGAAAATCAGAGCATTCCAAGACATTCTGTATGCACTTCACTTCTAGCCAGTAATTCAGAAGCTCACTAAAATGCTCCTTCCATTTCATCATCCTCCAAAGTGACTGGGGAGATGTAGGTAATTCAGGAGAGCCACTTGATCTTCATGATTCTTTCAATGCATTTTGTGAAATGACTGGTAGTGAGAAATGACTGGTAGTAGGAAATGACATCTTTCTGCAAAAAGATGTCATTTGTTCGTCAGCCACATAAATATATATATATTAATCCTCATTAGTTATGGTTTCATCAGATCTATTAGTGAATGCTGAACAGATTTTACTTTAGTCCATAGAAGAACTAATTATGTGCGAATGCCACCTATAAAAACTGAATCAAAACTGCATTTGGATTCACAGTGAGATGTTCAGGAAATGCAATGATTAGCTTCTTCCTTCTTGCTGACAAGAATATGCCCTGTCTCTCTGTAGATATGAAACATGAGCATCCTCCATCTACACATGGGCTGTGTAGGGGTTCCCTTTTATCATAAGGATAACACAGGCATGGTCTAGGAAAGCTAGGAGCTTTCAGCTGTTAAACTCTGTAAAGAAATATAGCTAACGTGGGAACTGCAAATTGCAATGTGAGGACAAGAATATCCTATGCCCGGGATCCAAATCCCTGTTCCAAAGAATAGATGTGCCAGAACTCTCCAGAGCAATCTTTTTTTTCCCATTTTTTATTATGAATTTTTCATTGTCTGATGTTTTCAAGTCAACAAAGCATTAAGTAAAACAGTCAGCCTGAAACAAGTGTCTAACTGTGGCCAGGGTTCTTTGCAAATCTGACCTGTATGAGGTGTGTCATAAGAATTAGTCTCTTTAGAATTAGCTAGTGGACGTGATGTATAAATTCTGCTAGCTTTCACGCTGTGTGATTACACTGACATTTGGGCCTGGGTGTTGGTATGGCGCAGAGATGACCTAATTTAGTAAAACACTACTAGCACAAAGTCAGTGTTCCAAAACCATGTAACAAATCTGAGTTGCAAAATTAACGTCCTTGACAGTGTTGTTCTTGTCTGCTCTTTCTTCACAGGTTTTTGACTGTCACTTCCTTCCCAATGAAGTCAAATACACTCACAATGGCTGTCCAATTTTAAATGAAGATACGGTAATGCTTAGGCTGTACAGGTAAGCAGCGGCGAGAGATCACACCTCATTGTTACTGGGAGCATAGTTGCCCTCAGGAAGAAGGAAGGGAAGAAGTCCCTTTTTCATGGTAAAAGCATGTTCTGCTGTATATACCAGAACTACTTAGATCCAGGAGCAACATGATTATTCAACAAGTGACCATCTGTTTACAGAAACATTTGTCACAATGTTGGTCAGATATGCTCAAATAATGTGTTTGTTGCTACTACTAAATATTATGTAAACATTATGCTTGTTTACTAGAGAAAACCAGAGAATTTTCTTTTTGTTATTGAAAGTTACAACAGTGCTTTCAGGGCGCTCTATGTTCTGTTCTGTCCTGCTGACAGGGACAGAGCCCCTTGCATATACACAGTGAGTAGCCTCTTCCTTCACACAAAGACCGTTTTTACAAGTATGAGGAGATGGGCAGCAGTGTCTGGCACCTTGTGGTCTCTGGTGATCTAGGGTTTGAGGGCACATGAGAGAAAGGGGTTCAAGTAACTAGTTTTAGAAGGCGAGGCCAATGCCAAATTCACAGAGTTACAGAAGATGGGATGAAGCATAATCAATTTTCTTCTATCACCTGCAGGTTTACAGAAACTGAAACGTTTGTAGAAACTTTCACCCTCCATGTGCAGTTACTTGAGCCAGACTGTAACATCATCAAAATGCGCTCCCATGCCCTGGAGGTCCCTGAGTACTATGGTCTGTCCAGGGTGATTGACAAGAATGTCCTTGTTTTTGACTATGATGAGAAGTTAAATCTGGATTGCACCATTTCCATAGCCTCTTCAGAAACCCACCTACCTGCTCATGGCCAGCTCATCATCAAAGCAGCGCAGCAAGAACAGCTTCGTGGAGATCAGCCACAGAGCTTCTCTGGCCCTAGTACGATGTGTTTTATTTTTTTCTGTTAGGAGGTTCAAAGAGACCCAGCAGATTAAGTCTGCAGCAGTGGGTTGCTTCAGATGTGCTGGGTAAGAGTGGGTCATGTGAAGTTTAATGAACAGCTTGAGCTATTATGGAAACTGGAAGGGATGTGAATTTGTGTGGGCCACAATGTAGATCACAAATCTAGGTCAGTAATGCCCTGATTGGAGTCTGGTTTTGCCTCCTAGACATGTGGACCAATGCAAGAGCTTTGGGAGTGCCAAGACTCGGTAGAAACAACACAGAGAGTTGTTGGAGGAGATCAAGGGAGGTTGGACTTGGAAGACGTCAGTTGAAAACAAAATCCTGTAGGAAAACTTAAGTCAGGAGAAGAGTCCTAATTCTCATCACACTGGTTTATTATCAGAATTAGTTCAGCTGTACATACAGACTTCCCATGATGTTTTTGTGCTCCAGTAATAGTTTCACTCTTGCTTCGGTTGGATTTCAGAGCACAGCCTGGGCCAGCGGTGCAGGAACGGGAGCTGCGTGCTGGAACTGGGAGTTGTTCACAACACAAAAATGAACTGCAAAGAATTTCTAAGGATGGGGATTCGCTATCAGCACCTTGACCCTCCCTCCCCTAACACTGATTATATTCCAGTAAGATTGGATCTCACCGACAGCAGAAGCAAAACTCTGCACAAGGTAGACTTTTACACAACCTTACAATGTCGGATTCTCTTCCTAGTTTAAAAAAACAAACCCTTAAATTTGTTGCTTGTTTTCACATGTGAAGAGAATGAATCTGAAAGTTTGTTCAGTTCAGTTCTTAATTTGCCAGATGGGCAAATTAAATGCGTTATCTCAGTGACTCTGCTTAAACCATTATGGATACAGAGAATCACTTTTGGTTGTTTACTGGCAGGCATAAGTAGTTTAGCCTGAGATCAAAATTAATTTTGGCATAATTCCACTTTTTTTTATAGAGCGTGATCTTCACCGACTTCAACATATATAGTAATTAATAAGTTAAGAGCTTTCTGAACATATTCAGTTAATAATAATTAATGGCTCGTGCATGTTTCCACCAGGTAAAGTTATTCATTAAGCTCACATCAAATTAAGCAAGTTGTTTCAGCTCAAAATTAATGACATAAATAAGACTAGTGAACATGAGAGACCTTTTTATTAGATCTAAATATTTACTTTAGGTGTTTTCTCATCAAAATGTTTCAAATTTTCATTTGAAAATAGTTATTACTTGAACATGTACTCCAGTTAGCTATGTGAAGGTAACGGAAACTGAATTTATTTTGTTTGCTTTACTCTGTCCTTTCAATGACAGTTTTTTCCTGTTGTAGACTGAATATGCATGGCTCCCTGTTCAGATTAAAGGTGCTGTTTCCAATCAAATACCCAAAGCTTCCTCAGTGGCAAAGTTCTTCCTGGAAGTAGATCAATTTATTTTAACACCCATTACAACCACAACCGTTGATGCAGAAGACAACGAATCTCCAAAGTCTCTCCTTGTATTCAACATTACCAAGCCACCTCCACAGGGCTTCATCACTCACCTATCTGACCACACAAAGCCTGTTGGCTCCTTCACATGGAAAGATCTCAGCGACATGCTCATTGCTTATCAACCTCCAAATAACAGCCATACAGAGAGAAGGAATTATGAGGTAACAGTGTAATATAACCAGCATTTGCTGGTTTTAATCTTCTTAAGATTCAGTAAGCTGTAAATAAATGCATCCATATTTAATAGATATTTTACAGAAAAAAATTATTTATATGAAATGCAGGAGGTAAAATCATTTAACAATTACTCTTATGACACATCAGCTTGACTGTCTAACACAAATCAGATGTTTGTTGCTCACTACTTAACAAATTATTTGCACTGGAAGATTTTTAACCACTCTGAATATCTAAACAGGAATCTTGGTTCCTCTTTTTTAAAAAAAAAATTAAATTAAATTTATTTTTTTTCTTATGAGGGGAATAAGGGAATAACAGTACTTGCAGATCTACCCAAAAGTCTTTGGAAGGATCAGTGGTGCCTTTTCCACACAGCTTTTATCCCCCGGTGACAATATTTATGCCTGTGAAAGCCATGAAAGACAGACCAGCTGAATGTCAGCGTTGCTGTTTGATCTTGCATGCTACCTACTCCAGCAATTGTGATGCAGGGGTATTGAAAAGGGACTCCCAGCATGAACTGTTCAGAGGAGTAAAAGCATGTAACTAACACAGACAACATGATGCGAACAATGGCAGCAGGTTGGTATCTGCAGGGTCTGGAGTAACTGGGTAAATAAACTGCCATCTATGAGACCAAGGCTTCAGGAGTATGTTTCATGGGAGTGATCACAGCACCACTTCTACCTTTTCCATGTTGGCTGCTAGTGATGTTTATCCATCCACACCTGTCACAGAGTGCTGACAGTGAATGTTTCCTACTTTGGGTACAGCGTTACCTTATTTTTTCAGTAACTACTACTGTTAGATATTTTATGTAACTCAGTAACGTGCCAGCACTCTGAAAAATAACAAATAGTCTTAAAAACGAGATATAAGAAGAAACCTAGAGAAAAAATATGGCTGACACTAAAGTAATGAAATTGAAGAAAGAGAAAATTAAACCAAGGTAAGCTGGGGAAAGAATGGACTGTAAAATAGAGAAACAGAAACAGTAACTTTAGCAACTGATTTTGACAAGGCTTGTTTTCAACTTGACTGTCAAAGAAACCTCCTTTATTTCTGTGTCCTTAGTATGAGGATCAGTCAAAACCACCTGCTCCATAAGTGTCTCTTCTCTGCTCAGCTTTCAGCATTGTTTGACTGCAGAGTTTGAAATTGCCTTTGAATTTTTTTTTTTCCTGTGCCAGTGCATATCTTTTCTTTCATACTTTTTTTGGTCCTACCTACATAAGTTAAAAGAATAGGAAATGCCCATTCTCTTTTATTATTACTTTAAAAAAAAGCTTTATGTTAATTGCTGAATTAATTATACTCCAAACAACAATGAAAACGGTTCTTTCCCATTCATTATGACACATTACAAATTAACTTTCCCATCATTCACTACAAAGAGCACAGAAGGCAGATACTTAATTTAGTGCAGAACCTCAAAGGCTCTTTTTAGAAGCTAAATCAAGTTTAATATTATCAGAAGACTTTAAGGTCTCTCAGGAAAGAACACACTATACGTATTTTGAGGTACAGCTGGTTTTCAGGGTCTTTTTTTTCAATAAATATTTTTTTTTTCACAACAGGTGGAGCTTGAGGTTCACGACCTCTACTTTGAAAGGAGTTTACCAATCCTTGTGCATCTTTCTATCAGAACAACAGATACAAATGCTCCTCGGGTTTCATGGAATACAGGTGAGATCTCTTTTCCTCAGTTTATTTTGCTACAGAACTCAATGTTTTGACACAGACATTTGACAAAGCTCTAAAATTCAGATTTACACCTGGAATTTAAGAATTATTAAACTGAGGAACTCGAAATCTACTTTCTCCCTTTATCCATTTTGGTAAGAACACGTTACAATAACTTGAGAAAATATTAACTGGAATGAAAAAATAAAGAAAAAAAGGCATTACTAGAAAATCAGGATTTCTGTATAAAGTATTTTCTTCAAGAATGAACTGGACATAAAAAAGTGTAAATATTAAAGACAAACATGTGATGGAATAGGTTTAGTAGCACAGTGTGTGAGAAAGACCAAGGTTTGTAGGTATTATTTAAAATGAAGTCTCCAAAAATAACCAAGAAAAGAGGGCATGATACACCACCACCATCCATTTGAAGCCTGGAAATCTTACAGTGAATTCAAACAGATTTATAATGTCTGCACTGGAGAGGGGACAGACTGTCCCATCTGGAGCAAAATGTACATTTATATTTAATTATCAAAAGGCAAAGGTGTAAGATCAAACAAGTCTTGTAGCTAGCAGCAGGGTGAGTACAGTTTCCTCACAGTAGAAATGGAAGCTGAGAAGAAGAGGGCTCATGTCTCCAAGAGAAACCCCACCTGAAATGACTACTGGAGTAAAAAGAAGAGATACTGCTCTCTCTGTCATGAAGATCTGCATACATTTTAAAATGCAGACTCACTAAGGAAGTGAGTGCCCAGTTTCAGACATTGTGAAATTGTAAGTGCAACGCTCCAGTTTGTGCAAATGTCCATAAATGTGCCTAGCTAGTCTATCAGAGAACTAGGAACCAGAATATGTCCTTCCTCTCAAAGAAATAAATAAATTAATCCTTAAAGAGCTGACTAAGGCAAGTATGTCAGCATAAAAGCTGATATCAAGCTTTTAAGCTGGCCTTGAAATGTCTGTCACGGGTAGATGTGTAGATAGAATTAAACTTGCTCTTTTTCCTGGCTGCAAAAACTATTATAAAGATTAAATGACAACCTTAAATGTCGCAGATACTTTAGTGAAATAACACTCTGATTTTTGCAGGCCTCAGCCTCCTGGAAGGGCAATCCCGACCGATCACATGGCAACACTTCCAAATTGTAGATAACAATGACATCCAAAATGTTCGCTTGGTCACAGTTGACGGCTTACAGCATGGGCGACTCACAGTGAGAGGTAAATAGTTTCAACTGGAGGGCCTGGAAACATGTTCTTGAGTGACAACTGGCTAGGATAACATGACAGTCAATAAGATGGTAAGAGTCTGTCATATGTCACTCCCTGCTGGTTCATAGTGTTTTTTTCACTGGAGGGGAATTCATCCCAAGGGGTCTCATGTAACTCATAAGGTCAGGCAGCAGGCCCAATGCATCCCGGTCTCACCAAGGCTAAAGGAAGGTGGGTAACTCCCTGAGAAGCAGTGCTGCGACACCCCTGCAAAAACAGCAGAAACACCAGCAGAGCCGGTATTGCACCCTGTCTCTCTAAAGAAACATCCGAAAACGGGACATGAGAAAGCATCTTCTGTAGGTTTATCACCCCTGGAGCGACAAGGAAGCCCCGCACGGAGGGAAGTGGGCACAGCCTCGCAGGGGCCGAGGGTCATAAGCCGGCCGCTCCCCCGCGGCAGGCAGCGCTTTGCCGGCGGGCTCTGCTCCCTCTGCTGACCGCCTTCCCCCGCTACAACAGCGCTAGGCACGGGGAGTACAACAACCGTACCGAAAATTCATCATTTAAACTCTTACTTTCTTAACATACGTTTACATTCTGAAGCTGAAATTTTAAAGAAATCGGCAGTGCTTTCATAGAGGAGGCATGGCCGAGGCCAAGTGCAGTCACTGTATTTTCGTTTCTCACGTTTTTCCTTGAAGAGACTAAGGAATTCTGAGTGGGTTTGATTTGTTGGCAAATAGAGGCGAGATCTGGATATGGCTGTTACTTCCTGGCAGCTTTAAAGTTTACTTCAAAAAGTGGCAATTAAATTAGATTTCTAATTTGTTAGCCTTCTGCGTTGTCAATATCACTAATTTTACTTAGCAGTCTCATGAGTCAGCACAGTCCTGTTGTCTCTGGGAAAATGGTTAGACAAAATAAGTCACTCTGCTTTTGGCAGAGTGGGAAGATGCTGCCACTACCAATGCTGATTTATTTATTTTTTTGAAAGCTAAATTTATTAATGTAAAATGCATAACCCAGAGACATAAAGCAAGTATTTAAAGGAAAGGAGAAGGTGATATTTGGAATTTAGTAGTAACAGAAATTAACTCAGAAAAGTGTTTAACCTCAGGCAATTACTGTCAAGGAGTTCAGTGTCTACATGATCACGTTTCCGTAGCGTTACAAACAGAAACTCTGCTGTGTCAGCAGTGCTAGGCGCAGTCCCAGAGATTGTGTTGGGGGGGCGGGCTGTACAGCCAGCCAGGGAGGGGGCTGCAGCCCCTAGGGCAGCAGAACAGCCGTGCCTGCAGAAGCGTGCAGAGACTAGGGCTCATCTCGTGGTGGCAGTCCCACCCTTTCATGCAGCCTCTCGGAGCTTCTCAGCCTGCTGTGGGCCAGCCAGGGGTGGCTTTTTCTTTTCCAGTGACGGCTCCTTACCCTACGTGTCCGCAGAGGCATACCTAAAGGAAATCATCATCATAATATCTGGCAATTGCCTGTTTTGTCCAGCAAGCACTGACTAAGGTACAGACTCTAAACGAAAGATCAGATTTAACCCTCCAGCTGCCTCATAACTCTAATGCTGCTGGCAAACGGTCTGAGCCACTGAATCAATGGAGGGATTCCCGTTAGCTGTCATAAACAGAGAATCGACTCAGTGTTTGGAATGCTCTTTTGTTAGGTTTGGTAATGCCAGTCCTAGAGCTAATGGAAAGCCCTGAAAGAAAAGAGCATGTATGGCATTGTTCCCTGCCGTCTGTCACTTTTAACAGCTTTTGTGTTTGATGGGGAGAGAGTTACTTCTCCATTCTAAAGTTTGCCCGTAATTCTCTTCAAGTAAGGGACAAAGGGAGTGAGTAGGTGTCTCTGCTGATGTTACACAGCAAGGAGGGCAAAATATTATTTTCCTTGGAGGCCCTGGAGAGATCATCTCTTCTGGCACCAGCTTGCAGTTCTTGAAACCTTTAACCCGCCTGAATATTTGTGTGTGTGCATAACATGTCCAGTGAAGCAGAGGTGTAAAATTGTCTTATTATAGACAGTAACCTCAATATGCAGAAAAAACCAAGACCCTCAAATGTTACTTTTTACTTGCAATGAAATACTGAACTGCAATTATAAAGCATATTCTCTGTGATGCTTAAAATACATGTAAAATATTCTAATAAGAAAGGAGAGGTTGAAATGAAAGTACAGTCACAGTTAAAAATCATTGATATCTCCAATTATATTTAGTGCAATGGATGTTTGGATTATTTTCTCTGCTACCACAGTTGCAAATTCTGCATTTTTACTAACTATTCCAACTTCTACAAACTTGTTTCTAGCAAGTGAAGTTACCTTTGATTTTTCTAGTTACAAATGCATTTTCCTTCTCTCTCCCTTATTAACATTCTTATTAGTGGAAGGATTCTCCTCTGGGCTGAACTGCACTTTTTTGATGTGTTTTCTGCCACTATTTTGACAGGAGGGAAAGGATTCATGTTCACAGTCTCTGACATTCAGACTGGAGTTGTTCACTACCATCACGATGACAGTGATTCTACTAAGGACTTTGTGGTATTTAGGATTTTTGATGGCCCCCACAGTATTCGCCATAAGTTTCCAATTAATATCCTTCCTAAAGATGACAGCCCTCCATTTCTTATCAGCAATGTAGTCATTGAAGTTCATGAGGGACAGACAATCTTGATTCAGGGCTCCATGCTTCATGCTTCTGATATGGATTCCAGTGATGATTACATACTATTCAATATTACCAAGCAACCACAAGCTGGAGAAATCAAGAAGAAACCAGGACCAAACTTGATAGGTAATGAAACATGTCCACTATAGCACACTTCTCCTTGTCCTCTCCTTTTTAATCTATATTAAATGTTAGAATTAGACAATGTATTTTGCTGCAAGACAAGTCATGGCAAATTTTAATTTCTTTCATTATAGTGTAAATCCTCATCATTAACTAATTTTGGTCTCTGCATCAGGATAACTACACCTGTGAACACAATTTATTCCATAATTCTTCCATTCTGATTCTATTTCCCTACTGTACTCTTCTCCTCCAGAAAAGCTGGGCTAGACAAGAGTTAATTTATCTGCAAGGATCCCTGACAAGTTCAAAGCTATTACATGATGCTAACGATCCTAAATGAGAAAGAAAGCTCTCCTTCCATTTAACTGAACTTGGAAATACCTATGCTAGACTGCAGTAGCTGCTAGTCCTGCAAATTCTCTTTTGTCCTCTGAAGTGGGCTTGGGTCTATTTGCGATGTTGCTTCATTCTTTGAACGATCTTTAGGTGCAATAGAAAAGAAGTTTATGATCTTCAAGAAATGTGGAAGACAATGAGATAACATTTCAAAGGGCTTGTCCTGACTAGGGTGAGAAAGAGGACGTTTTGCTTCATCTGTTTCCTGCACAGGTAGTTTTTATCAATTACAAAAATCATGCACTGTTCAATAGAAGATATATGCTTCAATTCAACAGGATATTCTGTCAGCAGTTTTCTTCAGAGGGATCTATTTAATGGAATAATTTACTATCATCATTTGGGAGGAGAAGTATTTGAAGATTCCCTTGAGTTTGTTCTGTGTGATAGCCATGACCCTCCCAATCTCTCAGAGCCACAGGTATGAAAATCAAGCATCTTTAGCAGAATCCTTCATTTTTCCTTCATATGACTGGTGAATTTACACCTTCTGACAGACTTTCAAATCAAATTTGGATAGATCTTTTCTGTTTGCCAGGACTGCGGTCATTACCACAAATAATGTTCTTCAGACTTAGCTCTTCCTCTTGCTTTCTGTGGTGTAATACTCTCTGCCTATTTCACCCAGGAGTCCAATATACTCAGTTTAACTTTGCTTTTAATTTAAATAGAAACTGCCAAGATTCACAATCTTTGCATGTAACTGTTGCATATCTCCATTACTCATCTGTTCATCAGATGGCATGATAGCCATATCCTATATCTCATATTCGAATGATCCATTTACTTCTGTGGGTGCAGGTTTTCATACAAGTACTCAGACATTGTGTTTGAGAGGCATAGCTGTTGATTTTACTGTCTTTCTGATTTCAGGTGATGATGGTCCACATTATCCCTGTGGATGATCAGCTACCCAGAGAAGCCCCTGGAGTGACCCGTCACCTGATTGTTAAGGAGACTGAAATTGCTCATCTAACTAAAAAACATCTCCACTTCATAGATGTGGAAGAGCACGACAGGGAACTCACATATATCGTAACCACCTTCCCGTTTTTTTCTTGCACACACAGGTAGGTGTGACCTGACAGACCTTTCATGTGGTAGCTAAGAGGAGCAGCTTCAGTGATAGTAGCATGCTTGTGTCTCAGGTTCTTCATCTGTTTGCCTAAAATGCAGGTGATAATAGCTGAGTGCAGCTGTCCTATTCATGCTTAAGTGTGAAAAAGAGCTTAAAGCAATAGAATAATATACAGAGTAATAATAATAATAATAATAATAAT
>VWZK01002144.1:0-15751 GCA_013396935.1 Baryphthengus martii
TTCTCCTTCCTGTCTCACAGTAAGGGGTGGGGGGTGGGGAGCAGTGTTTAGCTGCCAGCAGAGCACCTCATCATATTTAGGCCTCTCTCACTCCCAGGTGCCACTAGAATAAATTTACTAAATAACAGGAATTTCCTCCATTCACCCTGTAATGCTAGAAAATTACACTATGTTGCAGTTAATTCAGAGGCAGAACCCTAAGGAACAATCAGTACTTTTGTATCTTCTGGCTATCAGTTCTATCTCTTTGTACTGTTACTCCATGGTGGTGTCTGGAAAACACACCTTGTATGGCTGTACTTAGAAAATCTCCACAGTTACCAAGCTTTACAAGCAGAAGCACCGCTAACTTCTGTGCCCTGGGATTGCTTTTTGGGGGGAAGGGGAGCAGGCTGAATCAAGGATGGAATTTGTAAACTGATTCTGATTAACTTGATCTGATTGTGTGAAGGAAGTTATTTTAGAGCATTTCCTTTATTTTTCAAAACAGTAGCCTAGAAGGATCTTTTACAGGGATCTCTTTCATATTCTGTTTTTGTTCAGCTATCATCTGCTGTCAAAGGTGTTCACACAGACCTGAGCTATGAGTTGTGGCACTGTGGTAAACTGCCTTCTTTGGAAGATTTTTAGAAGCCCTTCTTTGAAGGCTTGGCCTTTAGCCTGTGGGGGTCAAAACACATTTGGGAATTTATATTATTTGTCACCAGGGAGAGCCTAGGGTAAACCTAGAAGCACATTTCACTTCACAATTCACATGATTAAAATTAAAGTAGTATGTCTGGTATGTATACAGAAAAAAATTAATTGGATTTTCTTCTGCATCTTCAAATAGATCCAACAGGCAAATAATCAAAAAAAACCCAACCCCTTGTAATATGTGTGTACATATATACAGACATATATACACACATAAAAAAGACATGTGAAATTTCCATGTCAATAAATAACAGCGTTAATGTATTATCCCAACAGAACTCGGCAGGCAAAGTCCTGATTCCATAAGCTTAAAACTTTGCTATTGTTGGTGGAACTTGTGTAGCCGGCTCCACTGGAAACAATGATTCACAGATACTTTTTGTAACTTTGAGATAAAGTAGCTTTGTCATAGGATATTATTAGATAACTGCTAATGAAATTCAGCACAAGGATGCCTCAGATGCACTTTTCATGTACAGAATGAACTTTAACTTTCAAATCTGATATTTAAAACATTGTCAGAAAAGGATGCATTCTTCATGAACTGGTCAATCACTCATCTTCAAAACTGCTGGGACTGAGAGGAGACTGTAACAGTTCTGTAAAATAAATATGCTTGCATTTTAAAGCAGCTAAAAATTGTACTGCAAATTTAGGACTGGATTTTAACAGCATGAGAGAATCTCCAGGTGATGTGGTGTTGGCCTGGTTAGTTTGCATGCATTCTTTGTTCTGTCCAGGGAACTACTAAAAGGAAATGGAAAGAGTAGAAATTTCTTGTACTCTAGATGTATTATATAGCTGCTGTGAGTTGAAACAAATCAGAGCTCTGCATGCTATGCTCTATATCTCCATGTATTAAAACAAAGAAGAAACTGAGTAAGGAGCAAAATTCTTCCTGAACTGATCCGTAGCATTTGTCATAAACTTTGCTCTAGCATGCTGTACTGCATGCAAGAGCTAATGAGTCCCTAATTCAGAAAGCAGGGGACTTCTGTTGTATCATACACTCTGTCATTAACCTATTCTGTAGTCTAAACAAGTCACCTCCCTTTGTCTATCTTGCTTCTCTTTTTCCCTTGTCTTTTCTACTTGGAGTATAAACTTTTTCAGATTAGACTAACAGGCTGTATTTTCATCATATAAATGATAATGCCAGCTGTAGGGCTCCAAGTGCTGGATCAAAACCATCACAGCTGCATGATGTAAAACTTCCTGCCAGTAAAAACTCACTCTGAAGATAACAGTTTTGGGCTTTGCTTGCTTGTTTGTTTGTTTTCCAGAATAACCTTGTACTAGCAGCCTGTATGTACACTAGGCCTCCTCACTACCTCAGCAGTTTACCTTATTGCCTGTGGTGCTTATATCATGAGAAAAGCTGGTTTACAATACAGAGTAAGGTCCTAGCATCTTCAGCTGCAATACAACTGTGTGTCCAAGCCTGACCTGGACCTATATAGCTGAATGATTACCAGCTCAGATCTATTACCATACCAGACTGGAACAATTTTCTCAACCCTCTTTAGTTTGCTTTTGAAACTTTTAGATACTAGTATAACCATTATACCTAGAGCAAAATTAACAGAACATTTGTCTCACTGACTTTGTTTTAGTTCTTCGAGCTGTTCTTAAATTACACTGGTGGAAGATAGAGTTAACTTTTGTGTTCTTTTTAGTTTAGTTTCATGTTCTATAGATGAGAAAAACATATCTTTACAAGCATACTTTCTGATTGTTGGCTTTTAAAAGTGTCTATTTTCTTTCATGTTTTGAAAAATACTTCAGAATTTTGCATTTATTTGTGCTGTGGCATTTTTTAAAAGGAAAATGTAGGTCCACCGAATAACTAAGAGATTCACAGAAGTGACATTTTTAACAGACATTATATAGTATTGACAACATGAATGTAAAATGGAAACACAGAATGCAACATTTACTAACAGCTTAATAAATTGATCACCAGAAATAGTTTTGCTTAAACAAAGTAAGAGACTCATCCCCTCCTTCACTCCTTTCTCTTCCTTCAGAGAAGGAGAATCACAATTACACCTCCAGGAAAGAGGTCTAGTGTTCACACTTCATCAAAGGAGGATCAAACACTTTAAACTGTTCCTTTTTTAAGTTAATAGTTTCCAGACTGGCATTAGTCATTTCTTATTTTTAAGTGAGAAAAGTCATAGTACTGAAAATAAAAGGCATTTCCAAAGACTGCAAGAGTTGGACCTGTAACATTTAGTAGACAACTTTTATTGGGACTTAAACATTTATAGGATGGAAATACTGTCAAGTTATCTATCTGTGCTCATTATAAGTTTTTGATGCTTCTGCTGTGCTATTGCTCTTATTGCTCATACAGGAAGTAATATTCAATATGATGTTTTGTACTTGTGTAGCTAAGTTAAACAGCATTGCCCAGTCTGGGTTTAAGAAAGTATCATACCGAGTTGTAAATGCAAGCGATTGTATGACAAACACTTACTGAGAAGTGGAGTCTTTTTATGTGTTCCTTCCATCCCTCTATGTTGCCAAGGTGACCATACAGAGATAAAACAGCTTAAAATGTAAATAATCATATTCCTGAATAATTCAAATTCAGAATGTCTACTGAATCACATTAGAACTGTCAGACTTTTACAAGTAATTGTATCTGAAAGATCCTGCAGCTTTTAGTTACATATCTTTTAAGATTATAGCCTCACAAGAAGGGAATCCACTGAATTATGTTTTTCCTCCCATAAATTGCAGTGCAGCAGAATTCTGTTGTAAGAAATAAATTGTTCAGAAAAAAAGTGAATTTGGGTTAAGACTCAGAATTACTGTGATGTCATACTATGATGTTTGACTCTAAAATACAGTCTTAAGCTGATAATCTTCAATGTATGACTTTTATAGGAGTTCACCTGACTGTCACCAACTAAATTATCGTCAAACACTGGCTTAAGCTTTTTTTCAAATGTTTTTCTATTTCCAGGTTTCAGCTCTCTGAAAACAAAATGGTCCCCAAAAAACAATAACTGAGGCATATTGCTCCAAGGACTCTTCAGGGCTGAAAGTCTTGAGGTCTTCATATTCATACCTCATGTGTTGTACCATAAATGCTGTAGAGCATACTCTATTTCATTCATTTGACAGACTGGGTTTCAGAAGTTAGTAGATGACAGAGAACATGTGCAGCTTCCAGAAATGGAACATGGCTCTGGCACAAGAGTTCTAAAAACATTTCCTAAAAGTATAAGAAGCTTCCTAAAATCATTTTAAAAATAAAAACTAGTAAATATACACACTGAAGTATCAATGTTTTCATTGCTTTTCAAATGCAGACAAGTGGAGCTTTCAAAAATCACACATTAATCACATGTATTTACATTTTCATGCTCTTTTAAAAGTATGACTCTAATACAAACCAGCTAGCAACTTAGGCATAGTAACACTGTGTGTTATTAGGCTTCATTGCTTGGCACAGTGTTAAGAACTTCTCCTGATGCTTGGGCAGAACATTCAGAGCAGTCAAGCTCTTATAGTGAGACTCTGTGAATCCCATCCAGAAGGCTGCATTCAAGCTGGAACTCAGCTGCTTCCTCCCCTTTTTTTTTTGCCTGTGTCTGCAACATTGGACTGGATTCCATACATCTGGCAGATGTTACCTTAACTGTTGTGTCATATAAAGGAGACTGCAGGGTTAATCAACCTGTAGGAAGCTAGGTCTTCCTCCCCTCCCAGGAAAGAGAAACAGAATATTTGCATTGTTGTGTCATGGTGGCAGTCAATGTGTAATCATGGTCTCACATTCGTGACACCATTCTCCTTTGGGAGTATCTTATGACCACCAGGAAGTGGTGGAGTTCTCCACATATATGCATAAAAAGGGGATTCTGCATTTTTTCCATTAAGTATTCTGCCAACTCTGAATGAAATAAAGCTTTATTTCTGCAAAGATTAGTTTTTCTTCATACTAACAAGACAATAGGAAAATGAACACCATAGCTTTAAAGGGCAAAGTGAGAAAATGTCTTCAGAACCAGAGATCAGGTCCTGAGCAAGATGAAGTAGGGCTGAAGAGAAACTATGAGAGATAAGGCAGAAAGATCAACCAGGAAGAAATAACTAGTTGGGAACACAACTACAGATATCAAATACAATTAGAAGAATGGGTAAGTGGTGAGAACACCTCACATAGCAGATAGAGAAACATCCATTAGTCACACTCACAGCCTAGTTCTCAGGTGGTGACATCTTTCAATGTCACTTAACTGTTCTTAGGTCTAATGTAGTCTAGCAGTTAAAAAATATACAGATAAAAAGGATATGCAACTTTTTTTTTCCTCAAAATGAAGATTGTAAACTTCTTGCCAATTTTTAGATACACAATACACTGGGGAAAAAAGGCAATGTGTGCCTCCTCGCACTATTTAGAAGTGACCAAATTTTGTGGCAGCAGCTAAAATAGCTTTCCAAGGCATGAGATAATCATCCCTCATCTCGATTGTGACTCTCGTCTGCCCCAGTGACTGGCTCAGCGATGCCAGAAGCAGTTTGCAACACAATGGAGGGCTGCTCTGCGGAATGATGGAGGGGAGGGCAAGCAGGGTGGGAAGGAATAGCCAGCTACCGCACAACAAATATTTTATCGCACGAATTCACACTGAGAGGCTGCTGAAATAGTGTTCAGTGAATGGCAGTGATTGAAATACTATTCTTATAGTACATGCAAGGACTGATCGAGCTCGGGCATAAGCAGGTGCAGCTTCATTGAAGTCAGTAGTGCAGCACCCACTGGGCCTGAATTTAGCTCACAGTAGGACTTGCTGTGAAGTGTATTACACTAATGAGAGCTATGGCAACATACTGTTTTCTGCATGACCTAGATGCATTTGCCCCACATAGATGTTTTCACACCAAGACAGTGTTGTTTCTAAGTTTCTTACCAGGAAGAAGACGAAATTGCGAAATGCATTTTTAGGCCCCAGGTTGTGTCTTTCTGTGAGTTTTAACCCATTGGTTGGTGCATTACACAGGCCTCTCCTTTGTGGGTGGTAGGCCTACAAGGATTTTGCAATTAGGCTTTCTAAAGCCAAGTCTGTATCAATAGATTCCCAAAGTCAACAGTATTTCTTGATATATATATATATAAATATTTATTGAGATACACTGATAGAAAGACATTTTGTTTAGAGATTCTGGTTAATAAGGTAGAACATGTAGTTACTGACTTGCCGTCTCTAAAGTGTAAATGTTTCATCTGATTTTTAGTATTTTACCAGGATATAAGGGCCTACAAACTTAAGCATCTTTATAAAGCATTATCAAGCACTGTTTCTACTTCAGAAGAACTGTAATAATCAAGAGGCTGTAGCTTCCTGTGAAAGCTAGGCAAGACTTAACAGTTTTTGTGGGGCTTTTTTGCTTTGTTTTAACCTACATGGTAAAATCGTGATACATGTCAGCTCCTTTCCAGTAAGCCTGGTTCTCTCCACCTTCCACAAAACATATTGTTCTGTTCTGCTCCCATGTTTTCTTTCTGTACTTCTAACAAGATAATAAAAAATGAGTAAGTTTTAAGCAGTACTTATTTGTTTCCTAAAAGTACAGTGTATTTATTGAGTGTATCATGCTTATCAGAATAGTACATCCTTCCTTTAATTTCAAACCATCATACTATGAAATAACTTTATGAAAATCTTCCACAATGTTCAGCATCAGAAAAAGCTGTACATAGAGGAAAAATAACTCTGATCAAATAATTGTAAAAATAAATATGCAAGACGCAAATAACCTCAACATTAACTAAATATGACATCCAAAATAAATTGCAGTATGTTTTACTTCCAATTAATTAAGCAAGAATTTGATTAGAACTAGACTACAGCTAAGTTACAGAGCAGGCTGCACCCATCAGACTTCTTTACTTCACTTTCTAAAACTGAAATGATAGAGCCGGTTGATACACTTGGATTTACTGGATCCTCTCTAATCCCCCAGTACACACATTTAACACACTTACAAAATGGCCTCCTCAGCACAGATTGTGATTCAGACCTACAGGATGAATATACATCAAAAATCAGTGCAGTTTCTAACTCTCACCTTTCCTATTTCAGGAATGGAAGGTGAAAACTGAAGCTTATCACAAGTTTCAGTCTCTTATATACCTGATCAAAATTGTCCACATGCTGTGAGAAATCAGACCTTTGCTTTTAATGCTGTACTTGAAACATTTTTAGTAGTTTTAGATTCATCTGAGTTTATGAAGATAAATGTGTTGTGCTGCTTTGAAAGTTTTGCATTTGGATCTGAAAGGAAAATTGCATCTGTTGACACAAGCATTCCAACTTGTGTTGCGTTAATTCTTGTTCTTAAAACCAGGCAAGATTTTCAGATGTACTTGATTAAAATCCAGAGGAATTTACTTCACTAATTCTCTTATGGTCGCTTGAAAAAAAAAAAGCATGCTTAAAGGGACTGAATCCAGTATTCTATTCAAAATCTTTCATTTTATGTAATACAATTGTGGGAAATTTTGTGTCCCTGTTATATTTATGGAACAATCATATAGCATTTCACATAGGCTAATATATGTTGGTTCTTGAATACTCCAGTGCCTGTTGTTCTATAATTGGAGATACATCAAGATGTGAAATGCTGAAGACTACAGTTATAGAAGAATAGGAGAATCCTAAGTTACAAAACTATAGATAAGCAACTGGCTATTCCAAGCAAAAGATCACTGGATGAGTAGGATTCCACATGATGAACAGTCACAGAAGAATGAAACACCAAAGAATATTTCTTTATGGTATTGTAAATAAATTGCCAGTTGCTGCACTGTGAAAAGCTTCCTAGGATAACATGACTATACTTCAAGAAAACAATAGTGAGGGCTCCATTCCTTACACTGCCAAGGAGTTCCTTGTGTAGTTGAATTGCTTTGTAGTGTTGATGGTACTTAGAATAAAAACACATCTCTCAAACACCGTGCTGCTTTTTTTTTCCATCTGATTTATTGGACTTCCACTGCGTGGGGTTTTTTCCTCTCTCCAAGTCAGGAAAAACTATTAGGAGACAGATTTCTCTAATGAGCCTATAGATAATGTAAAATTCATATGCCTCTACCTGCAGCTGGGCAAAGCATGATACGGTGCACAAATAAAGAAGGAAATTTTTCCCTGGTTTTTCGAAGGCAAGAACCCTGGCTACTACTGGGCATCATGACGCACTTGTTAATTTTTAGGAAGAAGTGGATACTTTCCATGGGAGAAACTGAAGCATCAGATTTGCTCCTTGGAGCATTAATAAAAGGGCTCAGTTAGCTTCATCTCATTATTTTACTATGAGTATTGACTTTGGCCTAGAGTCATGTATAGATAAAATGGTGCAAGGGCTTGTCCTAAGTGATTACTCAGAATTACAAATCATTTCACGTGTAACTGAATACTGCAGCCTAGCTGGCACTCTGCCCCTTGCTTTTCCCACCTTCAGCCCTCCAGCATCCCCCTCCCCCTACTCCCCTGCCCCAATAAGAGAATGAATCCAGCTTTGGTTAAATGGACAATTAATCTTACTCACTGAGAGCGGAATTTTAATTTGCCAGCATGAGAAGGACATACATGCCTATCACATAGCATTGCACCAACAAAGATTTCAGAAAAATACCTAATGGGTAGCACGGAGACAACAAGGAGCATGTAACTGTGTGTGCTCCTTTTCTCTAACCAAGTAAACTCTAATAGACAGGACTGGGTTTTTTGGTGTTAGTAATTGGCTGATCATGTCTGATCATGTAAAAGGTTATCCACTAAATGTGTGTGTTTTAAAAAGGAATGAGCAAGAAAGTGAGAAAGATAAATTTTAGTAGCACTGGGGTTCTAAAAGCCCATTATTTTTAAGAGTGCAGAGAGGATCAATAAAATAAAGAGACACATAAAAAGCTCAAGATGCACTTGGTACATCCAAATCAAATAAAATAGAAAGCGCAATGTTCAACTTATGGAGTACGAGATGGGAGATGAGAAGAGTCTGTTAGGGATATACCAGGTTTCCCGAGTGCTTCTTCTGTGGTATATTACAGCAATTTTCCCTTGAGCAAGACCCTAGCATTTTGTATAAGGTTTGTTTCACATCTAGACTTTGTGTGAAGGAAGAAGAGTCTTGAAACGGTTACTTTGCACAAGTACCTATGGGCAAGGATGTGATTTAATATATGCTCCTGCTTAGTCAGATATCAAATTCTCATAAGGTCACAAAGTAGATTTTTTCTCCCAGTTTAGTACAGCTCTAAACACAATAAAAATGCTTTTTGTTAGCCACATGGTATATAAATAATCAAATGCCTGAAAGCACCTGCTCACAAAGGGAGGTCAGAGTTCAGTAAGAAAAAAAAAATCATAACTTTTTATTTACATATTATGTAAGATGCCTTACAAGAATATGTATTTGGCACCATTTTTTCTTATCATGATTATTTCTACATCAAAGAGAGATTAAAATGTAGAAAGTGCATAAGATATTAGCAAAGCAGACCTTGCTTAATTTGGAACTATAATACTGATATCTCACTTGGCTTTGTAAAGAACTAACGAAACATCCCAAATACACCAAACAACTTAAGGAAGGCCAGTGAAGCTTTGATCTTGCCAAATTAGAGCCCAGATTATTAATAATCAACATTAAAAATACATAATGGATTTATAATTGTGATAATTGCATTGCCAAGGTGTATGCATTTTTTTTCAATTGAAGGATTATACTGTTTTTCCTGTTCAGTTGCATTTCACACTTAAGTGTTTAGGCACTTTTAGTGCTCTTAGCTCTCTACAGTGGAAATAATGCTAATTTATTTTCTAAATTCAATCTAAAGGTTGCTACTAAAATTAAACATTTTCAGCAATTGCGAAAATAGCTGCATGGAGATAATTTGAACTTTGTCATTTTGTTTAAAGCATCAGACCTGTGTTTACTGCTTAGTGGGATCAGCTTTGTTGCTTGCACTATGACTGAATACATAAGTCTCAGGAAACTGCCTCCTTAAAGAATTGGCTAACCTTGCCATTTTGGGAGATAATCTGAAGAGCTTTCTTGACAGAGTGTGGCATGGAATATGTCTGGTTATTATAATTACTATAACTAGCTGAAGGTCCATTATGCAGTTACATATACTCAATAAATCATTTGCCAGTTGTGGTTGCTCCACCTGTCAAATCAAATTTCAGCTAACTACTAAGAGTGTGTGTGGTTGTGGTGGTGGTGTTCTAATCTGTTTCCATTTCTTCAGTGACATTTAAAGGATTACTTTTCCTAATTTTCAGTATTAGCATAAAAATAATATCTTTAAACCTAAATAAATAAACAGAGAAAAAAAGGTAAGTCCTGAATACCTTACTGCTGAGAGGAATGTCTGTAAGAGTAACATGAGGCAGATGAACTGGACAGAGACAAATATCTACCTTCTCAGTAAGGAATTCACATGACAAGTCAGGTATGTGAGCTGATCATGACGTGACATTTTTGAAGAATTTAATAAACTAGGGAAGCTTTTCTTACAAATATTTTGAGAGAACCAAAGCAATGAGTTCGCACTCATTGATGCTTGCAAAAATTTCCATGTGCACAAGAGCTGCAATTGAATATGTATCTAGAAAGTACTTTTATAGATAAAATCATGAAAACCACTTTATTTTGAAAACGCAAAACCTAAATACCCGCTGACATAATGCCAGGATCTATTTAGGCCAGGACTAGAGTCATAACTTACCTGACTCATATGATTACTATTCATTGCTCAAACTATGCCATCAGAATGAGGATGATCTCTCTCATGGGACCATACAACTGAAGAGTACTGCTCAGGCACCCTCTCTAAGCAATTCTCTACCCTTTGCAGGCGACACTGTCCAGTTAGGTTCTCCAGAAGACTGACCGCTGTAGATAATTTTTATCTTAACCACTTTATGACTAGATGCTCTGAGCCCCAGTGCGACCCTGAATCTAGTCACACATCAGTAGGTAAACAGACCTGCTTAGTGCTACGTGTTTCTCCCGTTATACAGATGGAGAAAACAATTGAAAAGTTCATTGGTGAAACAGAAGCAGGAAAGAGCACCTAAGTATTGTTCCAGGAGGGATATTAGTATCACTACAGACTCCAGAAAAAAAGAAGACTTTCTCGAGTAAAAACTTAAATGAATACAGACTCATTTAAAATCTACAGCATATTTTCATGCCCTGATGTTTCCTTATTTTTCAGTAATGGCAATACAATGTAGGTGTACTTAATTCCATTCCTAAGAAGGAGCTGTTGACTCCACGGTTGGATAAATTATTCATTAAATGTAAGGGAAAAAGAAAGAGTAAATAAAATTGGTATGTTACTTGCTTTTAGCTTTGATAGCCTCTCACATCTAATTACAAGTAAAAGGCTTCTCTGTATCTGTTGTCAAAAATGAAATAATGGGTATTTTCTACTTCCTTTCTGGCCCTTTCAGACATCCCGTGAAACTACAATGGGGTGCTGAAGTTCTGTCTCTGACTGGGTGACTTCTCTGCAAATGAAGATGGATGGAGTTTTTCCATTTTAATTAGTAAGACCAGCTGCTCTCTAAAAGGGAGAGTGGGTTGGATTTTTGCTGGTCTTCCAAGCTAATGTATCATCAGAGTTTTAGTGATTGATTAAATAACTTGCTGTCCTAAGGTTCTACGGATAAGACACCTCAGCAATTTAAACAGACATCATGCAAATGAAAAAAACCTCTTCTATCCATACATATATATTTGTACATATATACATGTCATGTAACAAAGTTTTATTTTGACCCATTCTTACAGTTGTTTTTAACATAATAAAAAATATACAAATCGTCTTGCATTTATTTATCATATTTCTTAAAGCATCATCTCCCTCAACTTATTTCACCAGAAACAGACTTTTTGTAATTAAAAAGATGCTTGCACCGCTGAAGGTGTGGTTGCTGTAGGCTTCATATTATTTGGTTTTAGTCACATCTTTTTACTGATATTCAGGTTTGCTTTTTTTGTTGTTTTTTTTTTCTTTCAGCAACTTTGTCAAACACATCGCTTTGCTTGGAGAGCTACAGCTCTGATTAACAGCCAGAAAAAATTGCTGCAAGCACAAAGTAGCCAACCCTTTCCTTGAAAGAGCCCCTCTGCATCTTGATCGGCTTCTACCAATCCAAGGATCTCTGGTAATCAGATGATATCTAATTATACATGAAATTTCTACATTGCAGTACAGAATGCAGGCTGAGAACGATCATTTAAACGGGTATTTTCTTCTGAGCTGCGTTAGCCCATGGGTTTTACTAAATATAGAGAAAGTAGTTCTGTACTCTGTTTTAAAAGTTAATAAGTTTTCACAGCTCATATCATAACCCCATAATTGAAAGTGTGCAATGATTCTTAGAAAGGGGTGGTCCGTTCCCGTTACAGATAGCCAATGTGCCGGTGTCATAAATGCCCATTTTATAGATGGATAATGTACTATAGTCATAATTCTTTATTGCTGATGGTTATTGCACTAGATCATGACCCTTGGATATTGAGAGTCAGTTTTTAATATCACAACTATTTACAGAGGTTAATGGACTAGGTTTTGCAGCTTTTGACCTTTTGATGGTGAGGGTTAGGAGGTTGCATTTGTGCACTAAACTGCCAGAAAATATCTGTTTATTTATCTTAGCCATAATAGACACGGTTACTGTTTTTAATCAAGAAACCGAGAGCAGTGCGACTTCCAAGAACTGAAACTATTGGAGCTGAATCTTCTAAGGTACACTTCATCTGAGATTTTTCAGTTCTTATGAGCGAGAAAGTTGATGTTTATTAACATTCAATCTCTACTATGTTTCATCTATATAAATACAGTTGAAATTGAATTATCTTATGTAGAATGTATTTTAAAACCATGGCGCTCAATACGGAATTGTTTTGAAGATCACAATCAGGTTTATGATTTGGCTAGGTTACCTCTACATGGCTTGCTCAGGTGATATCTATACTGAGCTGAAATGGTCACAGGAAGCCAAGCACAAGGGTGAGTTTTCTGTTTGAAGTGTATGAACTCTTCTGTTTCGCAAACCATTTTTCTTGTGCTATAAAATGCCTGCAACATGAGGCAGCCATTTTAGTGCTTCCCCAACAACGAAACAAACATGAGGTCTTCAGCACCAAGAATAGTATTAAATACAAATGTAAAAAATTAAATGTAGCTTTTTTCCATTTAGAAGTTCAAGTCAGCTTTGTCACCTACCTAGAAAGTAAAAGGTGGGGGCAAAGGAAAGAAAAAAACCTCGGAAACAGAAGCAGGAGAATCCAGTAATTATTCTGAAGGAAGTATTCAAAGGACAAACTAATGTTAAACCTGGGGAATGTTAAAGGACCCTGTCTACGTTTAAAATAAACTTACAAAAGTAAGTTGTGATTTGATTGTTTAAGTAGCACATCCAAGTCGGGATGTTTAAAAAAGAGATGGAAAAAAGATGGAACAGTGAGTTCTCTAAGTTCAGACCAACACCTGATGCTCTGACCACAGTTTCTAAATTGTCCCAGTCATCCTTTTATAAGCTAATTCTATAAACTAGAGACTGTAGAATGTCTTCCTTTGTTTCTAGCCAGCAAAAGTTTGCAGATTTCTGATTTTTTAAAAGAATTATTATTACTATTATTTCTTCTTAAATATGCTTTAACTACAGGATAACTCAGAAAGGCTCATGGGAAATTTCTCCCTGTCTCTCTTGAGAGAATTTGTAAAGCTCCTTGACTGCACCGGCTTTTTTACTCCTGTTTATCCTTCTTACAGCTTTTATCCTCCCTTTCTCCTCTTCTCTACTGCCTCTTCCTTGCTATCACAGCAGTGTGGGTGGGAGTGCTGCATTTTGTTTGCTAAGCCTGTGATGCTGAGTGATTCCAATATAATCAAACTACACTTTTATAGTGCCACTTTATACCATGCAGCCCAGGGTGCTAACAGAATAATAAAATTAGCAGCTCAGATAATGACAAGCAAGGCAGGTCAAACAAATAATCTTTTAGACCTGGAATTGAAACTGGAATGGTATCAGAGTTGCAAACAGCCAGAGGCAGTGATGAGAGAGATGAGACAGTACTTAAAAGAGCCCCCAGCATAGATATTTGGGGAGTGGTTTGGAGATCTGATCATGGATGATAGCGAGTGCTTCCTGCAGGCCAAGAGAAAGTCAGAGTGAATGGGATAGAGCTACAGTAGTGCTACTGACAAGCACTCAGTACCTGGAAGAATTGGATTTTAATGCCCAACCTGAATTTTTATTTGTAACCAGTATTGTTTTTGAGGTAGCTAGGGGCAAGAGTATTTCTACTCTACCTCATCTGTAGTTGATTATCTCATTTTACTTTCAGCTTGACTCCATTTACAATGAAAAAAAAAAATGTATCAGTTAACCAAACGTTGCTGATGTGATGAAGTACTTATGTGGATTACTTTAAAAGGGTGTTTTAAGAGGTAAAAGCCAACAGTACATTTGCAGTTTGAGATCATGGAAGCTTCCTCTTTTTCAATCAGGTAGCTTACAAATCTCTCAGTACAATAGGAGATGTCTCTTATAAGGATCTAATCCAAACCTATCAAGGACCTGCCCTCTGAAGCTGTGGGAGATTCTTTAAGATTTACACCGGTTAGGTACAAGTGCTTTTCGCTTATCAAATGAGTGACGGTCAGATCGATTAACTACAGTATATAGTACTTAAAGTGATGAAGAAAGACATTGGATGGCCAAATGATTAATGTCAAGCTATCCATTTTGATGTTCGAAATCCTAATTGTGTTTAGCTCTGACCTCCACCCTCATTGCTACCAATATAATTACAGGATCTCATCTAAATGAGATGGGGGAAAAAAAGAAAAAAAAAAAGAAAGGAAAGAAATTGCTGTCTCCAGTTTTTCCTCAGAAGATTCTCTTATATCTACACATAGAAAACAGTTACATTCATCATTCTTTTGACTGTCTGAAATATGCTCTTAGGAGATAATAGCACTTCATTTGTATTTCTTCCTTTCTCTTTTTCTCTCCTTCTCTCTCTTGTTCATTGCTTACTCTTTTGTTTGTACAATGTTCTTTTATCCTGAGCAATATAACATTTTAGCTCTTGTAATAAATGCCTTCATGTGAGGCAGTTCAGCTAAGAGAATGTTATTAGACTGTGCTCTCAGGCAGTGCACCTTCACACGATCAATACGAATCCGAGGCTCTGTTCATTCCCTCTTTGCTTAAATTCCCTGCAAATGTGCAAGGGAAGCAGCAGAGGGTGTCATCAATCATGGGCTACTCTGACATACGCTGAAACCTGACCAATGCTGAGATGTTTTAATAAGGCATCCATTAAAACCCTCAAATAAATTGCAATTTGAAAACAGAACATAATACCAGCCAAGTTTTCCTCATCCATCTTCTGGCATGTCATGTAATGTAATTGCACTGTTAATTTATCCAAGAAGTTTCTCTGTACATGGTTTCACTGGTGTTGCTTAATTTCCCTGCAGACTATTTACGTGTGTCTGTGTGCATGTAGCCGGGCGCGCATGCTCGTGTTGTGCATATATGTATATGTATCCGTTTCCACTTTAGGGGCAGATTAATAGCTCTGTTTAGCATGGCGTTAGCCAGAAAAACAATCAAGGATTTGAAATGTTTGACATTTTGTCAATGGCTCCTGAGCTTTCTGATATTTCCTAACCAGTTCTCGCCTGGAGCAGAGCCCCCCCCCAGCTTTCCCTCCCTTCCCAGCTTGCCATTGGTTTATGCCCCTCAAGAGTGGGATCACTCAGAGTGCCTGTGGATCCCATCAATAAATATTGACAAAAGGGTTGAGGGACCATTTAAGATCGCAAAGCAATGGCAGTCAAAACAAGACAATGCTGATTTCTGTTCCTGTGCTTAGGAGACATGCATGAAGTTTTGACAAGGGTAAGGAAAGTGAGAAGGTGTAAATCAATAGGAGAGAATGAAAAAGCATTTCTGTGAAATAATGTTAAAGCTATTACATTTAATTTTCTTTTTTTTTTTTTTTT